>CM062818.1:1674587650-1674952358 GCA_031772625.1 Pinus tabuliformis
ATGAGAAGTGGAGGTGATGGGCAAACATGACCAAGGTTTTAACGGCTGATAATACTACATTCACGGTGGTTATTTACCAAAATAGTTCATTTTTTAACGAGCTTAAATGCGAATTGAAACATTTGCTCGGATCTACTTATTTTTTAACGAGCATGAACTATGGACTAAAACTGCTCGGATCTGTTTATTTTTTAACGAGCATGAACTATGGACTAAAACTGCTCGAATCTGTTTATTTTTTAACGAGCATGAACTATGTGCTAAAACTGCTCGATGATAAGTTTGCATGCCCCCAGCATATGTATGCATATTGGTCACTATTAAGCATAGTAACGTTTCAGGTACAACCTGTTACGAGGTTGAGCCAGTGGAATTCCGTCATAATCCATTAACTCGTAGGCTCCTTTTGCTAACACTTGTTTAACAATATAGGGGCCCATCCATAAAGAATTAAATTTACCTACTCCCAATTTATCGGATTCTTGGTCGTAAAGTAAGACCAAGTCACCTTCTGAGAAGACACGGAGTTTGACATTTTTTTCGAACTGCGCCTTGACTCGTTTCTTATGGGCTTCGTTAGCCAAAGCGGCATCACGACGGGTTCCATCCAATTGGATTAATTCCAAGAAACAGGCCTCTTCTTCTGAAGTTCCGGGGAGGAGATCAATTGCGAGTTTAAGAGACAAGATTTCACACTGGACTGGCAAGACTGCCTCTAGGCCATACACCAGTTGGAAAGGTGTGAACCCGGTCGCATTCCTTACCAATGTTCGGTAAGCCCACAAGGCTGAGTACAGGATTAGGTTCCACCTTCTTTTGTGAACTCCGATCATCCTTTGCAACATACGCTTCAGGACCTTGTTGATCGCTTCAACTTGTCCATTGGCTTGCGGATAATATGGGGTAGAGCTGTCGTGAGATAGCCCTAGCTTGGCAGCTAATTCAACCATCATGTGATTGCGAAAATGCGATCCATGATCTGTAACTATAGCCTGTGGTACGCCGAACCTGGCGACTACATGATTGAAAAAGAAAAGGGCAGCTGTTTCACCAGTGTTATCTAATGTAGGCATCGCCTCGGCCCATTTGGTAAAATAGTCAACGGCGACTATGATATACCCATGCCCCCCGGTCGAGGTGGGGTTACATGTCATGAAATCGATGCCCCATTTGGCGAAAGGCCCAACAACAACTATTGGTTGTAAAGGTGCGGGTGGTCTTCTGGTTTTGCTATCGAAAATTTGACAAGCATGGCAACTTCTGACTACAGTTATGCAATCTTTGAACATGGTTGGCCAGAAGTATCCTGCTCGTAAGATTTTTTGCGCTGTAGCATATTTAGATTGATGCCTCCCACACGCGCCCGAATGACACTCATTCAGGGCTTTTTCGACCTCCTCATGGGTGAAGCACCTCCTCAGAACTGTATCGATACCACGACGGTAAAGCGTATCACCGATGTTCATGTAGTCTTTTGCTTGGTATCGTATACGTTTCCGTTCAGAGTGAGAGGTGTTAGGCCTGAAATTTTGGGTTTGGAGATAAATTATTATATCTCCATACCACTCATTGCTCGTAGATATCAGAAACAAATTCTCGTCCACGATTGATTCTTCCGATGTTTCATCGTTGGACGACGATGGGAGATCGCACAATAATTCTGCGAAAACTAGAGATTTCTTTGATTTGGATTTTAAAAATTCCAGATCAAACTCTTGAAGGATCGCTATCCATTTTGAATATTTGCCCCCCAGCAACTGTCGTGATAATATATAAGTCATGGGGTTGCAATCTGATAAAATGGCAGTTTTCCGAAAGAGGACATAATGTCGAAATCTTTGAATCACTTTAACAGCTGCAAGCGCTAGTTTTTCAACATAAGAATATTTGCTTTCTGTATCATTCAAGTTTTTACTTAAATAATATATAGGATGTTCAATTCTATCGACTTCTTGAACTAAAACCATCGCAATGGTCGTATCCGCTGCAGCCAGATACAGGTTAAAATCTCTTTGATAGTCCGGGGCATACATTAATGATGCTTTTACTAGAGAATCTTTCAGAGTGTCAAAGGAAGCTTGCGCTACCTGATCCCAGACAAAAGGTACATCCTTTTTCAAAAGACGAGTATAACCTTTAGCAAGTTCTGCGTAATTTGGAATGAACCTCCTCAGAAAGTTTGCTTTCCCTTGGAGTTTCTGAATCTGAAGCAAATTTGAAGGTGGAGGAAAATTAATGATTGCCTGAACCTTGCAAGGGTCGAGACGAATCCCATATTTAGAGACTACAAAGCCAAGTAAATGACCAGAACCGACGCAAAATACACATTTGTGAGGATTGAGTCTTATCTTGTAGTGTCGGAAACGTAGAAATATCGCTCTTAAATGCTGTGGATGATCAGTCCGCTTTCGCTAATGAGCCGGAAGGTCATCGAGGTATGGTTGAACAATGTTCTTGATGTCATGGAAGGCATAATTCATTGCCCCCTGAAACGTCACCCCTGCATTCTTTAAACCAAAGGGTAATTTTCGATAAGCGAATGTGCCCACGGACAAACGAATGCAGTCTTTGACTGGTCCTGTGGGCGGATATTTATTTGATTATACCCGAAAATCCATCCATGAATGAAAAGATTTCACATCCGTGCATTCATCAATTATCTGGTCGATGAAGGTGTAGGGTAGTTGTCTTTCGGACAAGCTTGGTTTACATCCCTATAATCGACACACACTCTAATTGTCCCTTGTTTCTTCATAACAGGGACAATATTCGATACCCAATCGGTTAGAGGAACCGGGTAGATGAAACTAGCATGGAGAAGCTTTTCAACTTCTGCTTTAATGGCAGTGGCTTTCTTGGGGTGCACCTGCCGAAGCCGTTGTCTTACTGGTTTGACATCAGGATGCATCTTAATTTCGTGTTCAACGATACTCGAGTCAATGCCTGGCATTTCATCATATGACCAAGCAAAGACATCTCTGAACTCGCGAAAAAGAGCGTTATATATTTCCAGTTCTGAAGGAGAACAACCTTTGCCGACATAAATATTCTCTACAACATTTGTTTTAGTCGAGATATTTATGGCTATAGTCTCTTCAATATTGGATAAGTTTCGCTCGGAATCCACCGTATTTACAGTATTTGATAGGAATTCAAAAACTGAAGGGTGATAAAGGTCATGTTGAGTATCTTCTTCATAATCTGGAAGAAGGGAACGATGGTGGCAATCATTCCATGGTGCCCCCTCAATCAACATTGATTGTAGGATTCCTTCGTCGGTTCCATGCACTCTCGACCAAGGATCTAATGGGGTACCATATTCCATAGACCTATCTACCCAAACGCTTGATGAGCATTGATTTGGGTTCGCCTCCCATGCCCGAAACATTGATTGCTACAATATTTCTATTGGGCTTGGGGGCAAAACCATTGCATGATCCATGTTGATATCGTCTTCTGAGATCTTTGTGGAAGATATCATATTGCAGGCTCCTACCAACGCTACTTCTCCTATATAGATTGGAGGTGGAAGTGCGAAGGTTCCCATTAATGTGGGGTCTTTCAGTAGGCCTACTCCGATATTTTGAAGCGAATGGTTGCTTCCATGGATCATGGGAATGCTTCCTGTAACTTGTGAACCATTAGGGAGGAAGTCTTGTTGGTCGACGATCGTAATCCCTCCTTGGAAAGGGAACGCGATCTTTCTAAAATAGGTCGACACTACAGCTGCCATGGCATATATCCACGGTCTTCCCAGTAGGATGTTGTAATCAAGATTCCCATCGATGACTTCAACATCTATTTCTACTGTTTTTCCCCTAGTTCAATCTTCAAGTTATTTAGGATACCGTACGAGGTATATGTCCTTTCATCGAATGCTTTTAATGTCATCGAAGATCGCGACAAGGTTGGAGATCCTAAAGTTTTCCAGCAACTCATCGACATAATACATGCAGATGCCCCCTCATCAATAATTCTTCGGTGAACAGTTTTGTTGAGGGCTTTCACTTGAATAAGGAAAGCTAGTTGAGCTGGTAACTGAGGATCTTATCCTTTGTGGTCGAAGGATACAAGATTGGAATCCTTAGGATCAACCCCACCAATGGCCGATAACAAAGCCTGCCTTTGGGATGGACAATTTTGTAGTACTTCAAGAGTCGACATAGCGGATGGCGATTGGGCCAAATCTTCCACTACGTTATAATGCTACGCCGCTCTGGCGCGAGGATTAAATGTCGACTTGTGTACTACTCCCTTTGGCGGTTTTATTGTTAATTCAGGAATGATGGGCGGTACAACTTCTGTCGAAGTTGTTGTCGAACTACTTGGTTGATCTTTACCTTTGTCGTTCGACAGCTGTGGATTCCCGTAATCTTTATTCCTTGTTGAAATCAAAGCATCATTTTGTTGCTTGGAGATCGACAACATTAGCACTTGCGACAGGGAAGCATTTCCACTATCAACCAGATTTGTACCTGGATTTGGGAAAGGATCAGTCAACACAGCTGAGGTTTTTGGACTTTTAATGAACTTCTTAAGCTCAGCTCTGTATGGACAATTGGCTGTCCAATGATCCTCATCACATATAAAACATGGATTTTTTGGTTTCCCTTTCCCAGGAGGGTTTGAAGAGGTTTTTTCAGGAGATGACTCACCCTGTTTCTTCTTCTTCCCTTTGTTTTGCTTCTTCTTGCTTCCTGGTTGTTTGGTTTCTTTGCCCTTATCTGATGATACGGCATTTACTTCCGAAGAAAGAATTTCTTCTTTTGCATTTTGATCTGAAGTCTTACGGGCTTTCTTAGACGAAGCCCTTGTCGATTTCGCGTTTGTCGTGCCAATCACACCATCGTCGGCATGAGAGTCACTATTTGATTTAGGAGGAGGAGGAATTGAGAATTCCGGTCTAGGGGCGTCAGGTATTTTGTCGTAGAGCGTGCGAGACTGAGTGTAGACTAAGTCTAGATATTGTGCACGAGCAATAACTTGCTCTTCCGTTACGACTCCCCCCTTGGCCACATCTTCCGTTATGGCAGGAAGTAACGACTTGATAAACCATTCAGCTAATAGCTGATCGGGAACGTACGTTTTCACCATCCTACGACAACGACGCCACTCATGTATATGATCGGATATATGAGTGGTCGTCGTCTGTTTGAAGTTGGTTAAGATTTCCGTTCCCATTTCATAATTAACTTTAATATTTTTGGAATAAATAAATATTGAATAAATATTGATCATTATTAGAAATTTGACCATTAAGTTTAAAGGATAAATTATGGTATATCAACCTAAAATTATGATATTCATCTTGTAAGTAATAATATATTTACCTAAGATCTTAGTTACCTTTAATATTGTATTGGAATAAATAAATATTGATCTAATATTGATTATTTGACCATTAGGTTTAAAGGATTAATTATGATATTAGTTATACTATTATTAATAGACCTAGCTTTAACAACCCTAGATTATGGATTTACCTAATGTCACTAAATTCTAGGAATAATAATGGTTTAACAATTTGTTTGGTATTATTAATTATTAGTAGATATAGATTATTTAATAAACATATATTATTTTATATAACTTATCATGTACCACTACATTTAAATAATAAATATGATATATTCTAAAGAACAAGATAGTGAAGATCTAACTTACCAAGGACAGTAAATAATTATTACACATTTACCTAGTATAACTAATTTCTAAAAATAATAGTAATTGATTACCTTTACTTGTATTTTATATTGGAATAATAATTAAATATAGATTAATTAATATATATTATGAGATATAATTTATTAATGACCATTATAATTATAATATTAATATTACACTTTGATTTCTCTTAATATTTGGGATAATAATAATAATATACCTATTTATTTTTAAATTGACAAATGAATTCCTTTATTAATAGACCTAGCTTTAACAACCCTAGATTATGGATTTACCTAATGTCACTAAATTCTAGGAATAATAATGGTTTAACAATTTGTTTGGTATTATTAATTATTAGTAGATATAGATTATTTAATAAACATATATTATTTTATATAACTTATCATGTACCATTACATTTAAATAATAAATATGATATATTCTAAAGAACAAGATAGTGAAGATCTAACTTACCAAGGACCATTAAATAATTATTACACAATTACCTAGTATAACTAATTTCTAAAAATAATAGTAATTGATTACCTTTACTTGTATTTTATGTTGGAATAATAATTAAATATAGATTAATTAATATATATTATGAGATATAATTTATTAATGACCATTATAATTAAAATATTAATATTATACTATGATTTCTCTTAATATTTGGGATAATAATAATAATATACCTATTTATTTTTAAATTGACAAATGAATTCCTTTATTTACCTAATTTAGCTTTTTCGAGAAATATTAATTAACCTATTTAGTGGTTTGACCAGGATCATTAGGTCAAAATTAACCGTTAGCATTATAGCTGTTGGAGTCTCTGCACACTCTATTTAATCACGCTAAGCTAGATTGGTTCTTCAACTTGTCCTGACGATGAACCACACTGGTTGGTTAGAAACGCGTCGACAAAAGATTGGTTATGTGATTTTGCCGAAGATTATCTAAAAAATGTTATGGATCACAGAAGTCTAAATTCCTTAATTGAAAATGGGTTAAGAAAGTCGTGGCTAGGGAGCTGAAATTGTCGAACGAAGCTCTAGGCAATTCAATATACCATTTTGCCGCTGGACCCGTTAACGTCCTCTGAAAAAGGCGAAGCCTTATCGAATCATAGTTTAGGGTGTTTGAAGAACACCACAGATGAAAAGTCATCACGTGATTTGATGGGTCTTCACCTGGATTTCCATTAAATTTAGGAATGTCCGATGGAAGCTTGTGAGGAATCGCTGGCCACCAAGGGGCGTAAGCAATTGGATCGTTTGTTAACTGGTGTAAATCGGGTAACTCTAAAGTTGCCACGAATGGTAACTGTTGATTCAGGTTAGGTGAAGCATACCGAGGGTACGATGGAATTGCCTGAGCAGTGGGCCTTTGCATACCAGCATAATGCAATTGATGTTGGTATGACTGATACGGTTGGTGGACTTGACCACCGTAAAGTAGTTGATTTTGACTGTTTTGAATGTACGGTTGTCCACTGTTTGCAAAGATCTGCTGCTCAGAACCTTGGTATACTTGTTGGAATTGTGGTTGTTGGTATTGCACCAGCCACGGTTGTGAAGCCGTGCTCTGTTGTGCTATACTAACCGTCGGACCAAGATGTGGGGTAATAGTACCCATTTGGACCTGTGTCGCCCCACCAGTTGGCGATTGTGGTTGAGTCACAGGGTCAAGGGGTTGTTGCATTACAACCTGAGAAAATTGAGGCTGACATACAACAGGCATCGTTTGAACTTGTGACACTGTTACAATAGCTGGTGTTGTCGGGATGTTCGACATAGGTACACATTGTTGCATAGAATACACAACTCTTGGTTGTTGGGGTAGTATAGGTACCCAACCACTTGTCGTAACTCATGTATAACCTGAATACTGTTGTGAACTCTCGTATGGATATCCTCCCGGAGGGGATAATGAAAGGGCATACTGCCCCCCATACGGTGGCAATCCGGAACTCAAGGGAATTGTTTGTCCTTGGGGACTGGATTGCCCAAATTGACCTCCAAATGGATCAATCTGGCGAGTCTCAACATAAGAGTTACCGGATATTATTCCGGAAGAACAAACTGGAACGGACCATACTGTCGAAATAGTCCCTGGGTGGACTCCTTCTAGCGGTTGTGAGCTAGTTGGGACAGATGGTACGCCAGCAAACATTGTCGGAGTGACGGCAGGGAGTTCTACTGTCGCTGTGTCATTCGACACAGTCGTAGATGTTGATGGTTGTTCAGACATTTTGAGTCTATCCAATAGATTGCCTAGCGATTCTAAAGGAACTTCCACTCGTGATAGACTAACTTCTGAAGGAAATAGAGTGACCCCTACTCCAAAATGTGTTGGAGTACTTGCTTGCGGATCTTCTACAATTTCCTCTATCGCAATCAAACCAGGTGGAAGAGGAAGACCATCAGGTCCGTAAAATATTTCTGGTGCCGAAGAAGGGGTTGATTCGACAGCGACAGTTGTTTGAGGAGCAAGACTCTCTGAACCGGTCGCAGATGGAACTGGTTCAGTAACGCAAGTATTTTCTCTCAGACTAGGATCAGTGTCACTGTCCCTCTGTGGCTGTTGAACTTCTTCTATAGAGGCAGGGTTTCCAGAAATGTTTGGAGTAACCGGAATCTCAGATGTTGTTGGAACACTTGTTCTAACTTTGATAGGAGATTTCGAACCGGTTAAACGAGTTCGCTTTGTCCGTACTGTTTTCGATTCCGGAGACAAAGACGGTTGACTCGTAAGCCTCCGCGAACGACGGGGTTTCAATTGACTTTCTTCCACGATTGCGGATTACTCGATCAACCAAAATACAAAAGGGGAAAGTATGTTTCCGAATTAAATGAATTTTAGACGCTTTAGACACAACTTGCTTTTTCACTTTTAAAGAGTCGAGAAAAAGCTAAAGATGACTCTAGTCTCCTTCGATGTTTTAACGAGCCCGAAGTGACAAATTCTCGGATGGACTTTTTCTGTTATAGAGTCTGAAAAAGGCCAAAAGAAACTGCTCTGGAGTTCTAGGCAGAGGGTGTGCCAAACTTTTCGCAAAACCGCAGAATACTTTTTAAGGTACGGGCGGTCGATCTTCGTGAATGCTGTGTTCAGTGCATTGCGATCAGTAGGGTGGCCGACACGGCTTCCTAATGATAAAGGTTTTATGCCTATAGGGGTCTCCCAATATATACGCGACGGTACGTGGGAGCACAATCCGCACTGGCGCTATCGTCTCTCAGGAGGAATCACCCAACCATCAGTGAGGCGACCAGTGACCAGGTTTTACGACGCCGGAACACGTCTCTAGCCTAGACCTCTATGTTGTGCATTATGTTGCAAAGCGTTGTTAAGTTCATTCAGTTTATTTTAGGTTGATCTTTTTAGAAATTTGCCTTTCTGGATCACCACGAGATGTATGATAAAATTCCTAAATGCAGTCTAAAGATGACAAGCAAGCTTTATATCTTTTCAAATATGAAAATCCTAGCTACAAAGGGAAAATAAAGACACCATCTTTTCTGAAAGAGCAATCACCAAACTCTAATGCACTTTTCCTAAATCAAGCATGCAAACTATCAAGATGCAAATGCACAATGCAGGTGTTTGTTTTCTGCTTTCTTAATATTGATGCCTAAAAAGAAAGCTTTTTGTACAACTTTGAATTTGCTTTTAAATGACAAATACAAACAAGTTTACTTTTTCGAAATCAGAAAGGGTAGAAGAGAATACAACACTTTACGACTTTCGAAATGAATACTTGTTTCGACACTTAAAAGAGACAAACTCAAACCAAAAGAAAAAGTAAATGTATAATCAACTGTAAACAGCCAATGAACTCTCTCCTAAGATCACAATCAACAGATCTGAATCAAGGGCTACAGGATGATTATTTCACTCTTGCAAAGGAAAACTGTAAATGACGCCACAAACACATAAAAACACTCACAGTCTTTTTGTACAAAAGGAGGTGGAATTTAAGCAGAGAAAAGGAGTTATCAGACAAGTACCTATGCTGGTTACAGGCTGCAAAAAACAGAGATCAAAACAAGGCAAAACAGAGCAGAGAACCCCAGCTGCACAAGGCCTAACTGGATCAACGCACCCTCAACACAGAGGTTTTGACATTCAGCGCAGGTAGCCTTCACGGGACCTGCGTTGAAATGCAGAACCTCTTCACAGAGTCTGCGCTGAAGGAGAAACGAGAGTTTCTCACTAGGTTCTGGGTCACAGTTTGTTGATTAATCTACGGTTTCATGCCAAATAAAAGCAACAAGCAAGGTGCAATCAAAGGGATGCTTTGAGAGAGGACTAAGATCTATCACAAAGGATCATCAAATCATTTGTGAGTCCATTGTTCAAATCATAGACAAATCCAGTGATTGGATCAAAACAGCAGCTGTCTACTTTGCATCTGAGAATAGCAGATGCAGTTCGATTGTTGCTGTTGAGTCTATGAAACAAACAATGATAGAGACACAAATAAAATGACTAAACAGATCTCCCCAGCGGAGTCGCCAATTTGTTGTGGGGAAAAATGCCTATGCAGGACGATCCTATCCACCTAAGGTGTGACAGTGCCTTAGCAACAAACAGAGACAGCTATTCTAGTATTCTTCCTTTATGAATTAAGAATGAAGAGAGATGGATGGACTAACCGGTGTCTTCCGTTTGTCCCTCGATCCAGTTTCTCTTCTCTTTGAGAGTTCCCAGCTACTCGCCTTCTCGCTCGCCCAGCTTCAACAGGTCTCAGCAAGATCACAAGAAGAGAACACTACACAAAGGCATAGATTCATATTCATAACTAGTTCAGGATTAGAAATAAACTAAACATACTAATGCAATCATACATCAAAGGTAATCAGTATATAGGAGAAACCAAGATAGCTTTATTGATGAATAACAAGGTTCAGGAAGACATACAACCAAGAAGGCTCCGATCCAGCATCTCCTACTCAGCAAATGGAATTCCTATCTTCACCTCCCTTCAAAGCATTAAGCACCCAATGATTCCAATCTCAAACCAACAACAATTCTTTGCAATAACAAAATTCCAGCCTCTAGATCTCATGGAGGAGAGATCCATATATAGATGTTTGGAGAGAGGATGAGTCAGCTTGAGATCTGACTAGTGTCCTCTCCCTCTGTCAGTTCTTGCTTCCACTTGGAGGTTCTTGCTTCCACTTGGAGATTGAGAACCTCTTACTCATCACTAGTCGAATTCACTGAGGCAAGTGTCATTGAGGAAGATTCTGGAAGCTTCCACGGTCTTGACACCTTGTTGAATGAACTTTCCATTTGTCAATTCCTGCTTAGCGCACCCTCGTAGTGCTTCTACCTACGTTGCAGTGCAGGTAGCTAGTACAGACTTTGCATTTCAGCGCAGACACCTAGTGGAGTCTCTGAATTGATCCTGAATTAACTTGTTTTTGAGCAGTTTCTCGTGGAGAACTTCTGTGAATTGCTGTGGTTTGTTAGCCTTGTTCCTCTAGGGGTAGGAACAACATGTTTAGGGACTTTGGATCCCTTAGATTATGGACATTTCATGCTCAATGCTGTAAGGCACAAAAATGTCTATAACACATCTACTAGCATCTGGTATGTGGAGGCGAACTCTAGATCATTTTGTATAGTTGTAGCCATCAAGAGGTCTCATGGCCATAAGAGTTAAAAAAAGTAGTAAGTACAACAACTAAGGGACGACTGAGGCATTCTACAACATGATTGTTGTTTCCATATTCGTATTTAAAGTTCAAGTAGAATTGTTGTAGATATGTAGACCACCTTAAATGGTGATCGTTCTACAACTTTTCTTGTGTTTGTATAAATTGGAGATGTCATTAATCGGTTTGGATGATTGTCTCCTTGCCCAAATGCAATTCTTCCATTGTCAGCGAACGTTCACAATGGAATACATCTCTTTATCATAGGTGGGTTACTTTCGAATTGTATCGGAAAGTGTCTCACTCTGATATGCCACTAAATGCTTGTGTTGGGTGAGGACTGCACCAATAGCATAGTCATGTGTGTCTGTATGAATTTAAAGTGGTTATTGCAAGTCTAGTAATATGAGTACCGGTGCAAAGTAGAGGCAACACTTCAACTCAATAAACACCTTCTATTGGGACTCGGACCACGAAAGCTTTTCATTCTCTCTCCCCTTGGTAATCTAAATCAAAAGCCAAGTGATATGGGAGAATCCCAACACAATGCTCTATTAGAGTGGTTGGGGTTGGAAAATCCCAAATGACTTGGATATTCGTTGGATCCACATCCACTCCTTGCTCACTTATCATGTAACCCATATATTGGACCTCGTTCATGGAAAAGCTGCATTTATCCAAGTTGGCATATGTTTTTTTCTGGGGTAGTGTTTGAAGGACTTGCTGAATGTGTTGCAAGTGTTATTACCAACTCTTGCTGAATATGAGGATTTTCTGCATCTAAACAACCACGAATGAGTTAGTGTAGGGCTGCAAGATGTCATCCATTAGCCTCATAAAAGTAGGAGTGGCATTTGTCAATCGAAAGGGCATAACCAACCATTCAAAAACACCTTCCTTGGATTTGAATGTGGTCTTCCATAAATCTACGGGCTCTATTGGAACCTCGTGATAGCCAAACTTCAGATTGATCTTACTGAAATACTTGCCCCCTTGATTTGGTTGAGAAGGTCATAAATCCGTAGGATTGGATACGTGTTCATCACAGTGATTTTTTTTAATGCCCAACAATAAAAGAATATCCTCTAGGTCTCATCCTCCTTCTGTACAAGTACAATTGGGATCCCATAAGGCGAAAAACTTCATTGGATGTGCCCTTTTTGCAGAAATTAAATTATTTTCGATTCGATATCTTGATTTTCGAAAATGGAGGGGTGATATATTGGTCTGTTGGGTAGAGGTGCTCTAGGAGTTAGATCAATTCAATTCTTGACCTTACAATGCAAGCGTAATGCTATGGGTTAGGGGAGGATGTCTTTGTATTCTTCCACAACCTTATCCACATACTTTTACTACTTGGAGGAACCCTTCCCACGGGCCATGGATATGGCCATGGTATTCCCCTTAATTTGACAACAAATGAGAAAGAAAATAAATTTCTCTATCTATGAGGTGATCTTACTACATTGCTCAGTAGATATGAAGGAGATGGTTATAGATGAGGCTACTTCTAGTATATTATACAACTTATTACCCAAATAAATAATAATAGTTTGAGGCCTTGACTCATACACAACATGTTGCTTCGACAGGAGAATCATCACACAATAGCTCATATGTGAAGGGCTTGAAGCTGTAGGAAATCCACCACTATTGGCTAACGTAGAGAACTCTTCCTTGGTGAAGCCACCCAATGTTGTATGGCTATAGGTGTGGTGTGGTTGGTAGACCCAACTCCTTCATGAGCTCTATTGAAATGAGGTTCTTTTGGCTTCCATTTTTGACAATTAATTGCAGCGGCAAACCCTTCACCCACATTTGTGAGTGAAACAAGTGCTTCCCCTCCTATATATCTTTAGGTTCCATCTTTTGGAGCTTGGTGGTGGCTACCAATGTAGTGGGTTGTACGTCAATGACATGCTCACCCTTGTCACTTCCCTTGTTGGGTTTCAACTTAGAATGAGAGCATGTATCCATCTTTGAGTCTTTCAGGTCGATCACCAGCATCTGCTTTTCACGATATTCATTTGTCTTGTCAATGGGAGTTTTATGGAACTCACGCCACTTTTTGGCATCCTTATTTGCCTTCCGGTCACCCTTTTATTACATGTTCAACGAGATTCCCTAGGGGATCTGAGTCGTGCTCTATCCTTTTCTCTATGGTTTGGGGGTGCGTTTTCTCTACTTTAGGTTTATAGATCCAAAGTCTCGCTTCTTCTCCTTGAATTTATTATCAATCTTGGCAACATATCAATATGTTGCACCAACCGAGGAGATGCCCAGGAGCACCATATCCTCTTAAATTTATTTTTGCAAACAACTGCGGTACTTCAACATTAGATTTTTCTTAGAATCTTTAATGCCCACGTTTGTGTGCATTGTATGGAAAATATTATTTATCTCATGCACATCTTGATGCCTCTGTTGTTGTAACATAGTCTATTATCCGTACTTGTCAACATAGCTCCCGATAGGATAGTACTATTCATTGATGGCATCTCGAAAATAATTCCAAGTGGGGGAGACTTAGAATAGTGAAGATTCCCTATCATCCTTCTACTCACAGTAGGTTTCCCATGAGTCCTTAACACAGGGGGCGACTTCTTAGAGTGAAAAAGTAATTTTTCCTATTGGAAAAATCGTGAACCGAAAAGTATCCTTCCGATAGATTTAACCATTTATCTATGACATATTCACCTATTTAGCCTTCAAGTGTGGCAATGTAAAAGTTGATTTGTACATTAAAGGGAATGGCACCTTTAGAGTGGCTACCAAATGAAGATTCATCACCTTTTGGCATCTGTTGAAGGACTTGGGAAACGTTTTCCATCACCGCATTCCTTTGTTGCTCGAGGGATTCTTCAAACAAAATTTTGAAAGGATGTCCTCCTCCCTCGTCTTTATTTTCTTCCTCCATGGGAGGTCGTTAGGGTTTGTGAGATTGGTATTTCAAAGGTTCAACGAGTTCAAACCCTAAATCCTTATACTCTCACCTTGTTGGGGACATGCAAGGAAAAACATAAAGAGAATACCTCTATGATACCACTCATCCAAACTTGTACAAGAATGTAATAAAATACAAACATAAAAATAAACATAGAGACACAAGTGAAATAAAACTTTATCTCATTAATATCAAACCACTGAAATATGTTTACATATGTAATGGAAATATACTAGCTTGGGTGATGGTAGCTTATCTTTGAGAAGAAATGTGGTGGCTACATTCTTATCAACTATGTTACAATGAGTCTCAAAGGCTTATTTATTATTGAGAAATAATGGAAAACCATAAACATCCAAAACCCTAAACCTAGTAGATGAATCACCAAAATTGGTGGGCTTGTTGGCGTAAATTGGTTTAAATTAGATTTATCAAACAAATATTTGAGTCCTCCATGGTCTATCATGATTGTGGCACTTCTAATAAGGAGGTAATTTCTCCACATTTTCAATGCATGAATAATGGAAGCTGATTATAGATCACGAGTCACATAGTTTTCCTCATTCTCATCTAATTTTTGTGACTCATAGAAAACTAAATATTGTTCCTGTGTCAAGACTCCATTTAGCCCTTCCTTGTAGGTGTTTGTACATACAAAAAATCTATGTGTGAATTTGAAATCCTCAACATTATTTCATTAGTGAACAGTTGCTTTAAATCCTCAATTCTTATTCCAAAGTCGACTGTCCAATTGAATTTCTTTACTTGATGAAATTATTTTCATTGATGGAAAAAGAGAAATAGAAGAAGCAAGGTGTACATGAGTAGTAGCAAGCAAAATAAGGCAAAAGAGTAGCAAGAAAAGAAGCAAATGAGAAACAAGGAAAAAGAGAAAAAAAAGGCAAAGGAGCTACATGGGTAGAAAGGTATGCAAGAGTAGCAGCATGGGAAATAAGGAAAAAGAGTAGCAAGACAAAGGAACAAAGGAGAAGAAAAGGAAAAGGAGAGTAACAAGGCAAAGAAGAAAAGAGCATGCAAGGGATTGACAAAGGAATAATGTTTGCACCAAGGCATGTTTGATATGTAGGAACAAGAGCAACCTTGATGGAAAATGTTGCAAGAAAGATGTTGTTGCAGAAATGCAAGGCAAGACAAAAGAATTATCATTGTTGTGATACAAGGAAAAGGAAAGACTCTCTGACAACAAATGTAAGAAAAATGCATGATGCAAGGCAAGGCAAGATGCACAGCAAAGGCAAAGACCTCGAGAAATATTGTGATGGAGGGCTATTTGAATATGAATCCAATATCTTATTATTGCATGTTATTTATTTATTTTATTGCCATAGAGGGTATGAATTCTTGACATTTGGATATGATGAAATTGATTTTATATATTTTAATTTCCAAGAGTTCAAACAGTTTGAGAATTGAAGGGACACCTTTGGAATGCTAAGAGAAATTTTTTGTCATTTCATATTCATATGGGTGGAACATCAACAACCACCAATGTTCATTTATAAATGTGTGAGAGAGTTGGATAATGGGTGAGATTTGATTGAGGGGTTATGTATTAGTTACCTCCCACATATGAAGCTTATGTGAAGAAAATTTGAAGGGAAGAAGAGCCAAAAATGGAGATGGATATATGCCTAATTTATGACCACGTAAACCAACACATTGTTGTTTCCTATATGCATCAAGGGATTGTAGTCTCCTTTCAAATAGTGGCTTGATAAAATTTAGGTTGGAGATTGTTGAGGTTGGAGCCTCGTGTGGGTTGTAGTCTACAAAAAACATATGGGAGTTGGAGCTTCCTTGCTTGCATGTTGGAGGTTGCCCAAAATTGAGGTAGTAACCTTCTATAGGTTGGAGGCTACAAAAAATTAGATGTAATAAGGAGTACTAGGTTGCCTTTGCATCACAACAATAATAAAATTGTGGTCTTCTCCCTTTATGAGTTTCCACATATATCTGGTGTCTATATGTGTTGTTATTATGTGTTGATGCCATGTCTTATTTTGTGTATTACTTGGGTTTCACATATTCAATCTGATGGTAATTACTTGTTAAAATACTCATGTAATGATTCAGTTAATGAGTTTAGTGAAAATAAGTTTAATATCCATGAATATACTAAACTAATTCATCTCCCCCTCTGAGTTTATTCATGTTTTCATCATTTGGTATCAAAGTGGATTCCTTTTGTATAAGTCTAATAGCTTGAAGGTAGATCTATTTGATTCATGGACTATCAATGTGTAGCTATGTTGAGTGAAATAATCTTTCACTAATGGAGAGCTTACTTAGCTTATAGACTTGGTGTATGGAAACCTGTATGTGAGGGCCACTTAAAGAATCCCCCTCTCGGCAACAACAACAATGGAATTCTAAGGGAAAAAAATCGTTTTTAACAATCTTAATAATAAGGATCTTGATATAATATTAGATTTAACTTATGCAGAAGGAATCTAGGATAGATTACAAATCATGCATGGAGAGGCTAGGAGAAATAGTGCAAAGAAAGAAAACAAAAAGTGGAAGGAGAAAAAAACCATGTTAGAAGGAAAGTGTTCAATTAAATGAAACATCTATATGTGTGAATGTACGTGACCTTCATGAAGAAAAGAAAGATAAAAATGAAGATAGGATTGACTTATCTTTTTCTAGAATAGAAATATTGAAGAATGAAAACAAAGATCTGAAGAACCTAGTGCAGATATGTGATGAAAGAGAGAATGAGCACAATGAGGAAATTAACAAGTTGAAGACACAACTTGAAGAAGCAAGGAGAATAAAATAGGTGATGAGTGGTAAATTCAAGGAGAGAGACCTACACTATAAAAGGTTAGAGGTTGAGGCTAATTCAACTAGAAGAGAGTTATATGAAAAGAATAGGTTGTGTAAGCAACTAGAAGAGGAGGTTGTCTCTATGAAAAACTCAGAAAAGTGGAGTAGATCAAAGGAAACAATAAAGGATAATCATGAAGCACTAAAAATACTGACAAAAGAAGAAGCCAACAGTAACATGTCTTGTAAAGAAACAAATAAAAACAAGCAGTGAAAAAATTATTTTCATGATTAAGATTTAGATTGTGATGATCAACATTGAAAAGAGTAGCAACCAAAAGTAAGACAAACACAAGTATAAAATGGAGGGAGGACATTCACATGAAAATGAAATTGAGAATTATGGTTTCTCATCCTCTCCTCATCCCTTTTCATTATTTCTTATGAAATCTTCTTCAGATTCTAAAGTCTTAATCCAAGTCAATAATACAGATTGGATGTTGCTAACTATAGGCTACCCTACTAATGGAGGAGTTATCTCTATTTGATTTTAGCTCTTTCTACAAGGCTTAAGAAGATAGTATCCCTTTGCAACAACCATAACCTATCAAACATAGATTAGTGGAAGGAACTTGAATCTGCATCAAACATGGAAAAGAAAAAAAAAGTAGGTAGTTGTACTGGAAGAGGCCATACTGAAATTGAGTAGCAATGCATCAACTTTAGTCATGGAAAAAAGAAATGAATTCAACTAGGACTAGTTATTTACCAAGATAAGAATATATCCCTTCTTGAGGTTATCCATGCCCCTACTAGTTTTGAAATTTGTAAGGAAAGCTAAACAAGGATGTGAGAGAATAAAATTCAAAAGAGGGAAGAAAAAAATGCAACCAACAATAGAGATAAAGGATAACTCCAATATTGAATAAACCAAAAGACTATCACATTATAAACCTTTTCAGTAAAGCTACATGTAGAATCACAGAGGAAGAATGATTAACATGCTTTGCATATACCAACAGTAGACAAAAAGGCATGCTAGGAGATAGTTTTAGGTTGACAAATATGTAGTGACTCACTAATCAATGAGCATGGGTTAAACAAGAACATTACAACATGTGGATAATATGGAATGAATTACGAGATGCCTTATATAAATATCGGAGTTAAATTTTATATTATATATTGGTGTAGACTCATTTGGATCAACCTTATTCATGATATCACTACTCGTGACACATTGCCATTATTGCAATGGGATCATTATAGAGATGACATAAATGGTGTTATTATAATACAAATTCTTGAATAGATAGTGTTGCAATATAATGATAAATTCAATACATGCTCCAACATTGATTACAGAGCCCCATCATAAAATAAAATACAATGTTCACATTCAATGGGGCATTACACATTGACTCGATACTGAATAGCCTTTGAATGGAGCCTTACCCGATTAATATGCTTAAATCTAGATGAATGGTGTTATTTGGTACGACTATCATTGGGTGAATAATATAATGTGACACTGGATATTGACTATCAACCAACATTCACGGAAGAATGGAAGGATGTAAATTCATGGTTCAATTATTCAAAGATACTTATTAACGTTTAAAAGTGGTAATGTAACACATTTTTTAAAGTAGTGCATCCAATGTTGAAATCGAATGACTACTCTACAAAATATTATAGAGGTGTCCCGAGCATTGATTTCACATCTACAAAATATTATATAGGTGTCCGGAGCATTGATTTGACATCTCAAGGGTGTGGAAAAGAGCTAATATGGTAATACAATGGCATTGCAGAATCATTGAGGAGTCTCTCATAATTGTTTTTAGGGTTGTGTGCCCTAACGGTCTTAGAGGTCAAGTAATTGGTACAATTGCAGGTAGTGGTGTAGTAAATGTTAACTCATAATTGAGAGTTAATGAATTTTCATTCTCCATCAGACAACTCTCACCATAAGACAACATTTATATAATGTGTTTTCTCCAAAGACAACACTTATATAATACATTCATTCCATATAATGTGTTTATACAATGCATTTAGTCCAATGTGTGATGTTGTTGGTCATAACCTCCACATATTTTGTCTCACAAAGTATGGGGACCCTCTATTTTAAGATTCACAAATCTCCCTTATTTACTAGTGCGTTTGTGAATTATGGCTTTTCTGATCTTTATTGCTTGGCCTTGGAAATTTCAATCATGTTGGTTTTGATCATGTTTTTGTACACCCTTAGTTATGACCATTATGATTGACATTTTTGGATTGTTCACAACTCTTCACTATAAGAAAAAGAAGATGTGACACCTTTGGTTGCCACATCACCTCACATTTGACATTTGGCTTCAGTGAGCAAGGTTCCCTCCAAATAACTTGGCACATTGTGTCACATTCAATGATTGACCATATTGGTTACTTGTTTCAGTCACATTCCTTGACATACTTACATTAACAAGAAAATATAACATTAATTAATTTTCAATTACATTATAAATACATTTTTATATATAAATTATATATCTTATAAATAAGTAAATATAATATAATTTTTTTATTTTAATTTAATTTAATCATAAATAATATTATAAAATAATTAATAATATTAAATATACTTAAATATTTTTTTAACAAATATATTATACATATATATTACATATAATACAAAACTATAAAATGAAACATTTGTAAATACATATAAATATTTCTTTATTTAAAGAATATTTATAATAAAAAAACTTTACATTATAAAAAAACAAACCCATATAAATATATCAAACATGTAAATTTTGAATATTTTTTTAGTTTTATTTTAAATTAAAATTTTAATTTATGTTATTTAAAATAATTTTTTAATTATATATAAATTCAACATCATAAAAAATTCCTGCAACAAAACCTAAACCTAAATTAACCTAAATTATTAGCACTAACACCAAGAGAACAGCCTCTGGCCAATCATGGTCAGCCCATCCGTTTTTTGGTCGCAATCTGAAGGTCGTCGATGACGCCTTTACATGTTTGATTATTGACCATATGGCGTAGTTAAGTTTCAAGTATCCAAACGAAGCGTTCGTCGGAAATCACTTTATCATTTCTAAGTAATCAACATTAATTGTGCATTTACAATTTTATTGTTCAGTGGTCACTTTGTGACTACTTTGATTTCTTGTCAGGGAATTTTGATGTAAGAATTTGTGTTTAATAGTTTTCTTTTCAAACTTTATACTTTTATGAGTTTGATAGTGAATTATTGCATTCTTTTATTCTGGAATTTGTATTTATTTCACTCATATATTTAGGTACAAAATTCTGTGCACTTTCAACTCTCTGATATATGAATGGAATCTAACTAATTCTTTTTTCCTTTCACAACTAATGAATTTCTTGGCTTATAATTCTAACTCTACATTTACTTTACCACTACCAACCAGGACTATTCCTCTGGTGGTGAGATTATTGAGAATTTTTGGAACTTTCCTAGAGTGACTAATGAGAACTATTTCCTTTCCTCAACCATCTGCTAAACATCCCGTTTTCATTCCATGTAATTCTATTTTGTAGCTTGATCTTAGATTTTTATTTGCATCATTAAAAGTCTAGACAAAAAATAAATTGTAATTTTTGTATATAAACTTATGTATAAATAATATTCAATATTAGTCACTTTTGTAATTATTTCTCAATTATAGAATTAAAATTAATCTTCAATTTAGATTTAGAAATAACACTTTTATGTTACATATGTTGATATTTGTGAATAACATTAGTCTAATTTAATATTGTATAAATATATAATAATACTAGATAAGATTATATATTAAAATATGAACTAGATTAACTTCTAAACCTATTAGATTAACATTGTAATAATTATAGTGCAGTAACATTAATATGTTATTATTATTAAATAATATAGTGTAGTATAGAAATATACTTTCCTTAGATTACTTAGAAATAATAATAACATAGTGTTACCTACTTAATGAGATTCAGTACTAACACTAAGTTAAACAAATATATGGTATACTTAGTCTTTATAAGATATATATAAAATAAGGAACCCTACATAAGATTAATAATTAAATAAAGTTAATTTAGATAATACAATAATATAACAATAGTATTGTATCATATTGATATTTTAGGATTATAATATGTTTATTATAAACTTTCATATTATTAGAGTTGGATATGTAATAATATTACCTTAGATTAATATGGGATAGTATTTATATAACATCTCTCAGCATAGTTTGGGTAGAAATAACATATGAAATTTATACTAACTTAGATTAATGACTAATATAACCTTAGTATTAGAATTGCATTAACATATATTTAATATGCTTTTACTTTAGGATTAACAACTAGTATCAACTTAACATAGTGTGATAGAGATAGCATTAACATTAGTTTAACTTATTAGAGTTAAGTTTGAATAATTCATAGCTTAGATTAGGATAAACTTTAGGTTAACCCTAGGTGTGGTTTAGTTGAGGCATTAATCAACCTAAGGATTTACTTCTTTGCAAGAGTTCCGCAAGAAGGTCAATCTTATATTTCTCTTCCTTTAACAGATAGAAATAATATAAGGTAGTAGATACAGAGAGAAGGTAAGGTACCTAACCAGTTGGAATCACCATTCTAAACTAAAAAGGAGCTTCTTTAAGTTAGACAAGGTGGTCTCCCTTATAATTTTGAATGGTCATTTTGGGCCATGGACATGTGGCCACAACATTCCATGTGTTAATATGCAGTGTTACATTTGCAATTCTTTTATTCTAATGGGTTTATTCCATAAAATGTGTTTATTCTAATGCATTTATACAATAAGTTAATATGCAAAGTTACTAATGTGGCTACAACATTCCATCAAGCATTAATATGCATCATTAATGGAATTTGTTCAATATGAAATGTCTCATTATCCATATGCACCATGAATATGCAGAGTTCCATTCACAATATTCAGAAATGATATGAAGTATTCCATTCACCATATGCAACATTCCATTTAGCATTAATATGCAAAGTTAATGGACAAGTTTAAATATGAAACATTAATATGTAGCATTACATTCACCATATGCAAAATTGGTATGCAACATTCCAATCACCATATGCATAGTTCCATTCAATGATTTTATCATGTCCTTTCAAATTGATGTGTCCAATAGCATCCAATGGCATTTTATATGCAACTTACACACATTAAACTTCATTGATATTAACTCCAACATCTATTGGCATATCAACTCCACCGTTCAACTCCATCATCTACTTCCAACATTCTCATGTTAAACTTCAATGTTATTATTATCTTGGCATTATTATTATTTTGGCTAATGGTTCAATGTTCATATGGTTCAAGAGTACATATTTTGACCAAGGCCCAAATTTGATTTCATTATTGAGCAGTCTAAGAAGTTTATGAGAAAAGGGTTCTCCTTCTAGATTCTGATTTCAATCATTAGAAACCATCGTCTACTCTGAAACACTTGGGAGGATGAGAAGAGGAAAGCTTATATTTTCCATTGAATGATGCATCTACGAGGAGCTAAAGTAAGTTTGAAGCTGTTGTGAAAGTTTGAAGTTGTTGTGAAAGTTTGAAGCTACTAAGAAAGTTGGAGTCTCTTGCAAAACTTGGAAACTACTACGAATGTTGGGGTTTGCTGTGCAACTCAGGAACCCACTGTGCATCTAAAAAGATATTATAAAGTAGGTTGCAACATATTGCTAGATTGGCATTGACATTGGCACATAACATTGATATCATATATGTCAACATGGATATAAGTTAAAAATTAAATGTTTAATTCTACAATGATATATGTAGAGATATATTCAGCTTTGGAGAATGCTCCAACCATGTATCATTTTGCAAATTGAAAATTATTTTTGGTGGCCACATTCCAAATCATAGCTAAGCAAGGTACAATTAATTTCAATGACATTCCTCCATGGGTGATTCCTTCATGTGAAAAGACATGGATAGCCCTCAAATGTGTGGATAAACTTCATCTTGGAGAGGGTCTTTCAGAGAAGCATTCATTTTTTTTGTCATGGAGAAATAATATTATGGCAAGCTATATAAATTTATTATAATCCAACTTTATATATGTGCCTTTGTAGCAGTATTCAATATTTTTCTGTGCATGTTATCCTTTCCAATTGTAGTCAACATTATATATGTGCCTTTGAAACTGCTCTAAACCCTCCCCATCTAATATATATAATTCTTCTCTGATATCTAAGATTAATAAACTCATGATGATCTCATGATAATTTGTGTGTTATTTGCCATGAGAATTTTATTTGCAATGAGATTTTTTTGTCATGACCTTGAAAGAGTGTAAAATTCAGGGAAGACTTATTCATACATGTCCATCCTCAAATGAGTCCATATACTTGGTGGTATATGCATTGCAATACATGTCTCACATATTTAATGTCTGATATATTTAATGTTTTGTGTGTTCATATTCTCTCACAACAATACACTTATTTTTGGAAAATATCATATGGAGCTTATTGTTTATATTCATGCAATTGCAATGCCTTATAAAGTGTTCTCAAAAAAATGTTCTTCATTGCTCTTAAATCCTAGGATAGTTTCAAATATATTTGAGGTAGTACTCAGTATGCCATGTGGAGCAACATTCATTCTCGAGTAGTGTCCAATCTAGAGTAGCCCTAATTTATTTGGAGTGGCCTTCATTCATATAGTATGTCAATATTGTTTATGCAGGAAAACATATTTTAAACTGTAGAAAAGTAATGCATTGGTGACAAACCATGGCTATTGGAGGGCTAAAACACACATTCAACCCCATTTTCATCCATGTCAAAGGGGAAGGTAAGATGAGGTTATGAGAAGTAATGAGAAATATTTTTTTAGGACAAAAGGGGGAAGAATAATGTGTTGCCATCAATGCCAAGGGGGAGATTGATGGAATTATTTTCATTTATGGAAAAAGAGCATTAGGAGCATCAAGGTATGTAGGAGTAGTAGCAAGGAAAAGAAGGAAAAATAGTAACAACACAAAGGAGAAAAGGAACATCAAAGGAAAAGGAGAGAAACAAGGCAAAGGAGAAACAAGAGCAGCAAGGTATGCAAGAGTAACATTAAGGAAAAGAATGGAAAAGAGAAGAAATACAAAGGATAAAAGGATAAGCAAAGGAAAAGGATACCAACAAGGAGAAGACTCAAATAACATGAAAGGTATTGACAAAGGAACAATGTTTGAAGCAAGGCATGTTTAATATGCAGGAACAAGAGAAAGGGTGATGGAAAAGTATTCAAGAGAATGTTTCTACAGAAAAGAAAAGCATGCTTATTTTTATGATTCAGGGAAAAGGAAAGACTCCATGACAAAAAAGGAAAGACAAATACATGATGCAAGGCAAAGGAGAAGACATGTAGAAATATTTTGATGTAGGGACATTTGAATATGAATGCAAGATTGTATTATTTGGTGTTGTTTATTTATTTTATTAACTTGAAGAGTATGAATGTTTGACATTTGTATATGATTAAATTTATTTTATATATTTTAATTTTGAAGAATTTAAGCAGTTTTGGAATTGAAGGGACACCTTTGGAATGCAAAGGGAAAAGTTTTGTCATTTCATATTAGTAGGAGTGGAACATGAAAAACCATCAACATTCATTTATAAATCTGTGAGGGAGCTGGAAAATGGGTAATACTTTATTGAAGGGTTACACATTAGTTACATGGCACATATGAACCTTAAGTAGATTTGAAGGGACGAAAATGCATAAATGAAGACAAAGATACCAATAATTTATGACCAAATAAACCAACACACTTTTGTTTCTTCTTTGCATCACTGGATCATATTCTCCTTTTAAGTAGTTTCCTATAAACTTTATGTTGGATCATGTTGAGGTAGTAGCTTCATGTGGATTGTAACCTACATAAAACATATGGGAGTTGGAGTTTCCTTGCACTGTGCACCTTGCAATAAATTGAGGTAGCAACCTTCTGTAGGTTGGACCCTATAGAAAATAAGATGTGATGAGGAGTAGGGGCTTGAATTTGCATCACAACAATAATACAATCTTGTTTTTCTCCCTTTATGGGTTTCCTCATATATCTAGTGTCAATATGTGTTTTTATAATGTGTTAATGTTATGTTTTTGTTGCTTATTACTTGTTGTTCACATATTCAATATGTTGGCCATTATTTGTTAATTTTCTCATGTAATGTTTCAATTAATCATTTTAATGAAAATAAATTTAATATGCACTAATATACTAAACTCACCTCCCCCACCTCCCCCATCTTAGTTTAGACAAGTTTTCATTAATGATGGCCTATCTTAGAGAATTTTTTGATGAATCTCCTATAATAGCCTACCAATCCCTTCCATGATTTGAGCCCATTCACATTTTTGAATTTTAGCCATTCCTTGATGGCCTTAATATTTTTAGGATCAACTAATATCCCCTAGTTGGACATAATTTGCCCCAAAAAATTATCTATGATTGGAAGAATCACTCTTTATGATATTTGCATAAAGCTTGCATTCTATTAGTAACTATAGTACTGTAGGTGATTTTCATGTTCATGCTATTCTTCTGTCCTCGATATGTCATCAACAAACAAAATCACAAACTTGTCCAAGTAAGGATGCAACACACCACTAAACACATGAAAGTTGTGGGGGCATTAGTAAGCCCAAAGGGTACCACTACAAACTTGTAGTTCCCATATCTTGTCTATAAAGGAGTTTTATCCATATCCTCCTCTTTGATGCACAATTGACCACGGCCTGATGTCAAATCAATCTTGGAGAACATTTTTGTTCCCCTCTGGTCAAATATAACATCAATCTATGGAAACAAATACTTGTTATTGATGGTCATTTTATTTAATTACCTATAGTTAATATAGAGTTTGAGTGTATCCTCATTTTTCTTCATAAGAAATACTAGATCTCCCCACCATGAAACACTTGGCCACATATAATTTTTATCAATCATCTCCTCAAGCTACATTTTCAACTCAACTAGCTCAAATGAACTCATTAGATATTGTGACCTGGAAGTTGGTTTGCTCTAAGTTGGTTTGCTCTAGGCATCAACTCAATAGATAAATCAACTTGTTTGTAAGGAAGTAATCAAAGTTGGGTTGCTCTAGGAATCAACTCAATAGAGAAATCAACTTCTTTGTAAGGAAGTAACTCCAAAATTCCAGCTAAAAACACTTCTCTATATTTTTGCAACAAGAGATACTTCCTAACCACTTAAGCTACCTCTTCTCATGATTCTCTATATTTTTGCAACAAGAGATACTTCCTAACCACTTGAGCTACCTCTTCTCTAGCCTGTCATCAGCTTCAAAATTTTTATAACAAATATTTTGCATCTTTTTTGCAAATATGCTTCGCCACCATGCTTTCCACCCACCTAACTAATCTTGGATTTCACTTTCACTGTAAAATCCTCCTTTTTTCCAACATCATTCGGGCATTAAATTACCTTTTCAAGATAATGAAATTTGGTTCTATATGTGTACAACTATTCCGCCCAATAAAAATTTATAAGCACACAATGAAAGCAAATTTAAATGTGTTATTTTTGGCATGTCTTAGCTCAAGTGAGCACGCTTTAAACCAATAATTGATTTTTATCTTTTTCTTAGTTTCTAATTCGAATCACCATGACTCTATTTGTGGTTCCTTGGTAAATTTACATGTGTCTACCAGCTGCACACTAATATAATTGTACTTAAAACCGAGATCAACTAAAATGGAAATAGCTTGGTTACACTACTTTCCTTCCAATCTCAATTATAGATGCCTAGTGGAAATAGCTTGGTTACACTACTTTCCTTCCAATCTCAATTATATATGCCTAGTGGTCTTCCTTCTAATTGCTCACAATTACATAGATTCTAGGTATACTCCAGGATAAGTAAGTTTTTTACCTACATTTTTATACTATGGGAAAACTCTTTTCCATGGTCTCATCCACACGTGCAACAACAAAATGACTCTTTACCCTCACACTTGAATCCAATAAGGGAAATAATGTTATATATATAGATAGATATATATGGTTTAGTTAGTGGAGTAATTTAAAGTTTCTTTAATGAATAGAGTATTTTATTTTATCACACCACATTTTCTATTGTATCCTCAAATCATTCTATGTTAATTTATTATCAATGTTTTACATTTAGATTTTTTAATTTTAATTTGTGGATTTTATTTATTGTTATTGATTATAAAGTGAGGATGATAAAATATTAATAATATAGAGGTGAATTTGAATTTTTTTTAACAATAATAAGAAAGTCGGTGCATGAAAGTCCTTTGATTGTGGGACCATGAAATCAATGCATGAGCGACCCTTGGTTTTGGCACTAACAAATTGGTTAGTGAGAGCCCCTTGGTTTTCATAAATTGGACCTATCTCTCCCTAACAATTAGAGTGCTAAAGCATATTGAGGTGTACAAACTCTACCTCCCTTTTGGATTAGAACTTATAAGGCTATAAATGAGCATAATGAGTGGACAAGCTAGAAATACTTCAACATAGGTTATTGATGGATGTTGATTGTTTTAGAGCCAATGAGTTATATTTTCCAAATTATTTACAAAAGTGAATTAATAGATAAGAGAATGGGAATAAATTATTATCCAGAAAGGGAAAGAAGGGTAACACCTTTCTTATGTTTTTTGGGGTAGTGGAAGGGAGTGTCATGGCTCCTTGATCACTAGATGATATGCTTATAATGCTATATAATGAATGGATCAACTATGCCATCCTATAAATGACCTGCTTCAATTGAGTTTGAGAAACAGTTCAAGAGTCACCCTCTTAAATGTGTGGTGTTCCAACTTGAATGAGCTCTCTTAGGCATGTATCTATGCAACTTTTATTTTAGTTATCCTTTACAAACATTATTATGATCTCATCTCACACTAATTCTCCCCAATTTTTTAGATGCTTCAACCATGGTATGTCAACTACTACCTAGTACATGTTAGTTTGGATATGAAATTGCATATGGCACACTATATTTTCACATACATGGTAATGATTTATCTTGTTCACTTTAGTTTCTCTAGTGTGGTTTCATGTATGACTTTATTGGTTTCATGTGTGCTTTAGATGTGGTGGGTATTCTATGTAATATAATAATCTATAATAAGAATCTATATCTCTACCTTTTGTTTCTTAGAAGAACCTACGGTGGGTCATAGTTTTTTTCTAGGTGTTGTCACTTAAAGAGTCATGTTATACTATTAGGGAACTATGTAGAACATAAAATAATTCATATCCCAACAATGTGCAATAATTTCCATCTTGCTTTTTCACTTCTATTCTATATCACATTTTTCATGGAATTATTAACTCATCATGAGTCATCCATCTAGATCCTAAAAAAGGTAATGAAGACCCATGTGTAGGATCCTTGAAAGTCAAAAATAAAAGTTGCTTGAGGTAGTGGCATTTATCAATAAGCTAAAAGCCCCAAAATAATAATGTGATAGCTATGTTAGTTCACTGAAAACCCCTAACCACTAGTCATATGACTACTAATGCATACTCAATGAAATAAAGACAAACAAATCAAATGCTACTTCAAGTTAAAGAAATAAAAAAAATAGAAAGTAAATTGGGGTAGTAAAAAAAAGTGGCAATTGAGAATTCTAATTCTAATGCACCCTCATGAAGGTCATCATGGATTTAAATTAAGGTCCATAGATATTGAAATCTATCCAAAGAAGACCTACACATTATATGACTATGAAATTTTATCCATGAAGTTCCCCCTTCCACTTCAATGAACTATATATTACATTTAACTAATAGTGGTTTAACTTAGCCTACAGTGTAAAATTTAAATGTTTATTGAGAATATGGAATAAGGAACTTGTATGGTTACTATATAATAAAACATATATCAAGGAATGACTAACTACTATAGATGTGTTCCTTG
The DNA here is from genome assembly GCA_031772625.1 of Pinus tabuliformis. Lineage (NCBI taxonomy): Eukaryota > Viridiplantae > Streptophyta > Pinopsida > Pinales > Pinaceae > Pinus > Pinus tabuliformis. Next base: position 1,674,616,712 of record CM062818.1, read on the forward strand.
CATTAGTATACAAGTACATGCATTGGAGGTGGTATGAATGCCATAGGATCTATGTATCATTCTTTAAGATTATGTACTTTTTTTGGTATTTGTGAAATAAAATTGGTATATGATGGCCCCTTGTTTATGGGACATTGTACTCACCTCTTCATAGCAATTTAACTACCAAAGTCTATGGAGGTGCACATAGTCTACATACCACTAGATTATACCATGTGAGTTTATAAGTGACTATTAAGCATTGGGAATGTTAAAAATACTCCGACATAAGATTTTGATGGGTGTTGATTATTTGAGATACAATTTATATTTTTCAAATTATTCCCAAAATTGAATAAATACGTTGTGATTTTTAAAGAGCACAAAAATGGATTAATTTCCTTAAAAGAAAAGTAATAGAGGAAGGGTAATATCTTTCTTGTTTTGTGTATGGTAGTCTAAGGCAACACCATGGATCTTTCATCACTATATAATATGATTATAATGATATATCGAGTAACTAGATTAGCTAAGCCATCATAAAAATGGGTTGGTTCAACGGTGTTACAGGAAAATTTGGGCACATCAACCCCAACTTCGAGATCTGTGCTATTAGCATCCATCAACCCCTAATTCAGTTGTTTTCATTCCCTAATGAAGTTAAAATACATCATGCTTGCCTCCCAAGAGTTTCATGACACCATTCATCCAAAAAATGCCCTTAAGGAGGTCATCTCAAGTAGCCTTTTATCTGGCTGTAATTTGTTGCAGGAACTGCACTGTCTAGTGTTGTGCATCTCACCTAGCCTTTGTTTCACCTACGATGAGTGAGTTCCATTGTATTTGTAAAATAAATCCATTAGATTCCTCATCCAATGGATCATTCTGGAAGTTTCCACATGGATTGGGCTCACTTTTGGATGAGGAAGGACATGGATGAACCTTAATCCATTATCCCTTCCTCCATGGAACCACTTCCCAATTATGGCAATGCATTCATGAGGTCCATTAATGGCCTAGCCTCCTCCATTCAGCTATAAAAGTAACAATCATTCAAGGCTAGTCTAAGGTTGGAACTTCATAAGCTAAGGAAATCCTATTGGAATGAGATTAGTAGAGAGAGTAATGTTATCATGTCAAATTGTTGATTCATGAGGAGAGAAGGGTTTGAAGCTCGAAGGATGACACTGAATCGTGCATGCATCTACATGAGTTGTAATATTTCCTTGTATTAATAAAGATTTCTATGCTTTTTCCATTCATGTGTTCATGTGATGTATATTGTACTTTCGATTCTATGATATGTTTTGTTAATAGATCGATATGTATGCTTTGATGGTTTTCTGTCTCGGCCTGTGTGCAGGTACCTTTCAAGCGAGTTAAGTACGAAAGGGAGTGGCAAAAGTGGTCAAAGGGAAGAGGGATCGAGTCAGAGATATAGGTTGGTTCTTTTGCTCCTCTTTCATTTATCTGTTAGCTATAGGAAAAGTAATGGAATTACTTTAACTGTTGTTCTAGACTTGCTACTAGGTCTAGGGGTTAGTCATTTGAAGAAACACTAAATTTGCCCATAAAAAAATGGTGAGTCCATTGGGGAATGATTTTATCCCTTATAGTAGCTTATCCACCTCTTAAAACACTTTCACATACATTCCTTTATGCTATTCATCGAATTCAAGTTCAATTCACTGAAGATTGAGTCATTTTTGAGTTTAAAATTGTCATTTTGTAATCAACGCACCTGTGTAACTAACACAATGCACTACATTGCACCTTCTGCATTGAGACAGTGAGATGCATCTCAATGTCCCTCACTTTGGCCTGTGCTGATCCCTTTGGGATCAGTTTTCCCATCTAGGAGATGAAACCTTAAGTCAATTTTCAGTTGTTTGAATTGTCTGTTGGATTTAGATGAGCTTTTGTCTCTAATAATAGTCTTTGTTTCCTTGTTTCGACCCAAATTAGACTGGATTGTTAAATGTTTGTTTATGTATTTGTTTCATCATTTTCATTCCATTGTCAAAAATAGTTTCAATTGATTGTTTTGTCAAATACGAAGTGTTGTAAAATCTTCCTTCTTGGCATAATAGATTGGTCTATTTGTACATCTCATTCATATTTTCTTTTAAAGTTTTGATAATCTTCGTTTCCTTAAAGTTGAAAGTGTCATTTAGTCTTCCTTTACCTTTAAGAGAAATTGTCATAAATCGACATTTTTGTGAAAATATTTTTTGAATCATTGTGCATTTGTTTTTCTTAGTGCATAATTCACATTAAGGATAACTGAAAAGAAAAACAAATACATGTAATTACATTGTAGAGTTTGAGTGTGTGTGCTTAAAAGGAATGGTTAGGGAAGTGCATTGGTTTGTGCTCTTTGTTGTTTGATCCAAAAAGTACTTGTTTTCTCTATCCATATTAGTTAGGATTTTCATTATTCAAAACAAGTGAAAAGAGTGCTCCTCATTCTAGTTGCATTCTTAGGAATTTTGGAAAACATCTCGTGGTGAAACCCAAAGGAAAATTTTAAGCAAGATCAACCTAAAATTAACTTCAATTAACCTAATAACGCATTGGAATTTAATGAAAACATCTAGAGGTGTCTAGGCTAGAGATGTGTTCTAGCGTCTTAAAACCTAGTGGCTGTCGTTTTCATTGAGGTTGGGTGATTCCTCCTCTCTAAATCAATAAGTAATAGTATGGACTTGTGCTCCCTGTACCATCATGTATATAGTGGGAGACCCCAATAGGCTTAAATCCTTTATCCCTATGAAGCCGAGTCTACCTCCTTACCGATCACAATGCATCGAGCACAGCATTCAGGAACACTGACTCTCGTACGGTAAATCCTTGGTAATTTCTCTTTAATTTACCACCAAGGTGTATATTGCAGTTTTGTGGTTAGTTTGGTAAACCCTCTCACTTAAAAGAAAATTTTTCTCCTTTTTGACTCCTTAAAAGAACATTTTCATCTGAGTGTTTATCCTTTCAAGCTCATTAAACAAAAAAAACGACTAGACTCATCTTTTGCTTTTTCTCGACTCTTAAAAGATGAAAAAGCAAAGTTAAGGTCTAGTGTCGTAAAAGTTAGTTGACTGTGAAAAACACCCTTTTTGTTTGGTGTGGAGCATGATTTTTCAGTGGTATGTTTTTCAGCCGGATGTATACCCTAGGAAGTTTGTACACCCCTCCATGTGGAGGGGTGCGGGGGTGACTTGTCCCCCCCCGCAGGGTTCGGAGGGGCCGATCCCCCACTAGTCGGGGGGTCTCGGGGCTAGCGGTCCCCCGGCGGGGGTTTCGGGGGCAACACCCCGAAGCTAAAAACAAATGTAAAATTTCCTTGCAAAATTATAGTAATTTCTAGTCAATCGGGGTTGTTCATTAGACGGATGATCTAATAGTAGAACTTATGTTTAGTTTAAGGATTTTTCCCCTAGAAGGCAACCCCATCTCTTTGTATGAGGGCATTGTATTTGAGGCTGTGTAATAGATGTGTATTCTCTGATCGAATAACAAAGAGGTGAGACTAAGAGAGAAAACATAGGATATTATAGTGGATCTCGTGTAGGTTGTGCCTCTTCATTTTGCTGGATAATAGAATGGAAAGACTCGCTGTTTGGGGTGGATGTAGCCCAAACTAGGTGAACCACGTATATCTATGTCTCTTTGGTTTTATGCATTTTTCTATGTTTATATTTATGCAATATTCTATGTGCTCCATTGCTCTGTAATATATAATTCTCTAACAAGTGGTATCAGAGCCAAAGGTCTCAAGTTCGAAACTGATCCAGGTGGATGTTGGTGGCCACCCACCAACCCATTTGGACCCCCACAACTGTCTCTTTCAGTCTTTTCAGTTTCCTAAATTGTATCACAGTTTACTATTTTTAGCAGTTTTTCGGGTCCTGAACTTCCGGAGCCGTTTTGAGGCCCTAAACGACGTTTTTTTGGGAATCTGGGGGCAACATGGGTCCATGGACCGATCTTGCCCTTCCCAAAGTGGTAGTACTCGGATAGATCTTTCTAACGAGCTATCGTGCGCGTCAAACGGAGATCGTATGCCAAAGTTACGACCTCGGGAAATTGATGTACCAATTTACCCAAACGGGGCCCACAATTTAGCGTTTCATCTTCTAGGGTTAGGTTTCGGGATGTGAAGGGTTTTCCATTGTTTCTCAACAATAAATAGGCCTTCGAGCCTCATTGTAATACAGTTCGGAACAGTTCAGAGGCATGTAGCCGCACATCTCTTCTCAGACATAGCTACCATCGCCCTAGCTGGTGTATTTCCATTTCTGGTTGTATTCAGTATTTTCCATTAATGAAATGAATCATTATTTCCGCTGCATCTATGTGTTTATGGTTATTGCATCTCTGTATTTATGGTTATCTCTGTAATCTATTGTGTTCCCATTTAAATCCGGATCAGTGGTATCAGAGCAGTCTGCTTTTTCTCTGTTTTTCTTTGCATGTCCCCAACGAGGTCGGGATATAAGGAGTTAGGGCTTGAACTGGTCAAACCTTTGCAAGACCAACCTCGCAAATCCCGACGGCCTCCCATGGCGGATGAGAAGAAAGACGAGGGGGCAGGAGATCCTATCAAAATCTTGCTCGAAGAAGCGCTCAAGCGGCAAAGGAACGCAATGATGGATAGCTTTGCGCAGATTCTTCAGCGGCTACCCAGAGGCGACGCATCGGCTTCCAACAGCGACTCTGGAAATGCCACACCCTTCAAGGTACAAGTTAATTTTGAAATCCCCATATTCGAGGGTCAAATAGACGCAGTTGCCGTAGATAAATGGTTAAATCTGCTAGATGGGTATTTTTCTGTTCATGAATTTTCAAGTCGGGAAAAAATTGTTTTCGCTCTTCTCAAAGCAGCCCCCCACGTCAAAGACTGGTGGGAAACCTACTGCGAGCAGAAGGATGAAAGTACAGGCTCACTATTTTCAGCCGCACCCACTTGGAATGACTTCCGGGATGCCATCAAGGAGCAGTACTACCCTGTCGGAAGCTATGAGGACAAATACATCAAATGGACCACACTGCGGCAGGGACGAGACCAAGATGTGCCGGAGTTCACAAACATTTTTCATACCCTTCGCACACAGTTGGGTATCAAAGATTCTGAGCTGCATTTGGTACTCAAATACCGTGGCTGCCTGCACAGATACATCCAGGAAGAGATGGTGTTCTTGAACATCTCCTCACTCGGCACAGCATACCGATACACTGTCAAAATCGAACAAAAGTTCAAACAGAAGAAGCGAGACTTTGGATCTACAAATCCGAAGCCCAAAGGAAAAAGCCAAGGCGGGGTGACCCAAGACAACCCGTCGAAGCCGCAAGAAAAGAACAACACCACGAAGCCGAAGAAGGACACAGGAAAGTGTTGTGAGTTCCACAAGAGTCCCACTCATAACACAAGTGAGTGTCGGACCAAGCAGTCGCTGGTGGCCGAGTTGAAGGCTTCTGAATCAGATGCATGTTCCGACCCTGAGCCAGAACCCGACAAGGGGAATGGCAAAGGGAAGCAGATCATTGATGCGGATCCCAGTGCCACTGTTGCCACCGCCAAGATCAAGAAAAATGAGCCCGAAGATCCAGAGGAGGGGGAGCGTCTTTTCCACTCACAGATGTGGGTGAAGGGTTCACCGCTGTGATTCATTGTCGACAGTGGTAGCCAAAAGAACCTGGTTTCAGCAGAGGTCATGAAGCGGTTGGGCCTACCGACTACACCGCACCCGCAGCCGTACAGTATCGGGTGGCTTCATGAAGGACGAGATCTCAAAGTTCGCCAGCAATGCCGCCTTCCCTACAGCATCAAGCCCTTCACAGACGAGGTATTGTGTGATGTTACACCTCTGGATGTTTGTGATGTATTATTAGGCCAGCCATACTTGTGGAGGAGACATGCTGTGTATGAGTCAAGGCCTAGTGCTGTCATTATTTCTTTGAATAATTCATTATACAGGATACCAGAGGTAGCCCCACCTACCGCCACATCTTTGATCACTACCAAGAAAGGTAGCAAGCTCATATCACAGACCAGGAAATTCATCTGTCTGGTTCACTCCCAAAATAAGGGGAAGATCGTTGCTACATCCATGACCCCTACAAAGGGTTCCTCCACGCAGCAGCAGCAGAAAAGGGATACGGTCATGATAAAACACAGGAACAACTTCTCCTCACCCACAGGGGTACCACATAATTTTCAGGTGGGCAACAAAGTTTGGTTACATCTGCAGAAAGAATGCCTTACAAGAGCCCATCAGAAGCTCCGACCACTCTGACATGGTCCTCACAGCAGTACCAAGGCTATGGGCAACAATGCTTTGAAGCACAACATTCCTCCATTCCGTCGCTTGCACCGAGTATTCAATGTGGACCATCATCGACCATGCTTCCCACCATCACTGGACACATCAGAGATTGCAGGACAAGTTCAGCAGGTGGAGAAACTCAATGCAATGGGGACCATTGCTTCCTAAGGGGGGAGGAATGATCCAGGTGGATGTTGGTGGCCACCCACCAACCCATTTGGACCCCCACAACTGTCTCTTTCAGTCTTTTCAGTTTCCTAAATTGTATCACAGCTTACTATTTTTAGCAGTTTTTCGGGTCCTGAACTTCCGGAGCCGTTTTGAGGCCCTAAACGACGTCTTTTTGGGAATTTGGGGGCAACATGGGTCCATGGACTGATGTTGCCCTTCCCAAAGTGGTAGTACTCGGATAGATCTTTCTAACGAGCTATCGTGCAAGTCAAATGGAGATCGTATGCCAAAGTTACGACCCCGGGAAATTGATGTACCAATTTACCCAAACGGGGCCCACAATTTGGCGTTTCATCTTCTAGGGTTAGGTTTCGGGATGTGAAGGGTTTTCCATTGTTTCTCAACAATAAATAGGCCTTTGAGCCTCATTGTAATACAGTTCAGAGGCATGTGGCCGCACATCTCTTCTCAGAGATAGCTACCATCGCCCTAGCTGGTGTATTTCCATTTCTGGTTGTATTCAGTATTTTCCATTAATGAAATGAATCATTATTTCCGCTGCATCTATGTGTTTATGGTTATTGCATCTCTGTATTTATGGTTATCTTTGTAATCTATTGCGTTCCCATTTAAATCCGGATCAGAAACACACCTGGTTCATGTTAGGGGGAGATTGTTGTGCTCCCCCTTAATGGCAGTGTAGAAGGATGATCCAACGCTCCCCGTGTGTTTCATGCCATGTTCTTAAATGTAGCAATTTGTCTATTTACTAACACGTGTGGGTTTTGGTGTAATAGAAATCGTGTCTCCAACACTTCTTCCTTAGTTGAGTTAGGTTGATAAGAACAACCAACAATTCTGGAGGAAGATCAACCTCCACTCTGTCGTTCGAGGAGAGTTATGAGCAAACCACCCTTACCACTGGAAGTGACACCTGTATGGTCAAGGTAGACTCGTCAAACTAAGTCTGGTACTTCAAGAGTTTCTGGTACTTCATCTAAACTACCAGAGCCTCCTATTACGGCTAGTACTGAGCCTCAAGTTACTCCAACTATTTCTAGCACATCTGTTACACAAGAAGAAGTTAATCAACTACCTAAGGCCACTATAACGGAAAAAAGTGAACTAGTAACTGAAGTTCATCCACAACTTGAAATGAATCAACCAGAAATTACTTTAGAACTTGAACCTATTCAATTGGAGTTTGATCCAGAACCCATAGCAGTTGAAACCAAAGACATTTATGAACCTGCAGTTGTTCACAAACCTTCCCTTGAAACTAAAGTTCTTTTACCAGAACATCTGGGCTTTGACGTTGAACATTCTGAAGTTGTTACTGAAAATACCTCAGTTATATGTAGTTCCTGAAACTCCACCTTTAATACCAGAAGTCTTTTTCATACCTAATTGTCAGATCTTTCCACGTGGATTAATTGTTGTAGAGGAAGAAGCTCAAGAATATTCTACCCCCGAGGCACCACATCATTTTGGACCTAGTTTATATCTTTACTCTGAGTCTCTACCTCGTTTTGTTGTTGCCTCTCAAATTCCACTTAATTCATTAGGTCAACTTTTGGGTCAACTAACCATGGCAGAACAACTGCAAACATCCCAAACTACTTCATCTGATCTAGTTGCGGCAGAGTCCTTTGTTGCTACTTCTTCAATGTTTACAACCACACCTGAGTCACATTTATATGGACAACCGTTTGTCTCGGCTGGTTACCAGTCTATGTCTGGAGTCCACTCAGGTGTTTCTTCTACGCCATGGTCATCACCCATGTCGTCATCAGGAATTTTACCTAGTTCTTCTTATCAAGGACAACAGTTTGATCCTGCTTACCAGTATCAAACTGGGCAATTCGGTGAACAAAGACCCATATATCCTCTTAACATTGGATTGCCACGATATGGTCAGCAATATGCCTACTCACAACATCCTCCCTATCAAGGAGGACAACCCTATGGTTATGTCCCACCGTATCCAGGTCAGCCTGAATTGAGAGTCTGTCAGTGGTAGCCAACTACGCCACTACAACAAAGGCTTGTGTATCCAACACAACCTATGTGAACTAAACCAATTATTTCGACCCAACCTATCGTAACTATGGAACAACAGATACAAGCTCAACCTGTAGTATCTCAACTTGTGCAAGTTAGTTTCGCTGCCTCGCAATCTCAAGTTTCAAGTCAACAAACCCAAAATTCTCAGGTTGTTATGCAACAACAACTTGCTTCCAGGGTACAGTTAGCTTAGGTTAGTGTGCCATTATCTGGAGTGACTCAAGTTGCTACAGGTTTAGTTTATTCTTAGCCTGGGCAAACTGGCGTTGGGGGGCAATATCAAACTTCACAACTGATACCCCAACAACCTTGGCAACCACAGTATTTACAACCTCTTTTTCAGAATGTCCAACCTCAATATGGGCCTGCTTTTCAAGCTCAATGTGGGCAAGGACAATATCAAGCATATGAGGGTCCTGTGTATCAAGCCCAAACCTGGTACGGACAAATGCAAGGTCAACCTGGTTTCAATCCATATACCAGATATGTCCCACCGCCTTATCAATGATATCCGCCTTATGTGGGTATGCAAAGGCCTATGGCATAGGCCATTCCATCCTATCCTGGGCATGCTCAACCTGATCTGAATTAGTAGTTGAAATTTGTGGCAACTCTGGAAGTACCAGATTTAAACTAGCTCACCAATGATCCAATTTTGTATTCACCATTGTGGTCGGTAATTCCTCATAAGTTGCCTTCTGATATTCTAAAGTTTATTGGAAATCCTGGAGAAGACCCGTCAAATCACGTTATGACTTATCATTTATGGTGTTCTTCGAACTCCTTGAATGATGATTCAGTAAGACCTTGTCTTTTCCAAAGAACATTCATTGGTTCGACTACTAAGTGGTATATTGAATTGCCGAGAGATTCTTTTAATAATTTCACCCATTTAGCCACTACCTTTTTGACCCACTTCCTGTCACCCATCAGATATGAAACTTGAACAGAACTTTTGTCCAACTTTAAACAAACAACTTCTACTCACATATCAGATCATATTCATGAGTGGCATCATCATTGTTGCATGGTTAAAACCTATGTTCCTGATCAGCTTTTAGCTGAGTAGTTCATTAAGTGCTTATTGCCATCTATCACTGAGGATGTGGCTACAAGAGGATCTGTTACAGAAGAGCAAGTGATTGCTCATGCCCAATACTTGGATTTGATTTATATGCAATCTGGCATGCTCTATGACAAAATTCTACATGCACCATTCCTTAATCAATCAATTCCACCTCTACCATCAAATAGGGACTATCAATATAGAGACTGTGTGATCAGTTCCTTGAGCACACAAACGACAAGTAATCCATCTGGTCGATCACTTGCAACAAATAAAACTATAAATGCACCTGAGGTTCCTACTTCTGAGATTAATGTCATGTCATCTGACAAAGGTAAGAATCAAAAGCAACCAGGAAGCAAGAAAAAGGGGAAAAATAAAAAGAAGAATGAAAACCCTCCTCAAGAGAAATCATATGATTCCTCTACTTAGGGAAAGAAACCTCGTTATCCATGTATGATATGTGACAATGAGAATTTTACAAGGGATTTTCCTCACCACTCAGAATCTTCTAAACTGTTAAAAGCTTCTACCGCATCGGCAGTGTTGACCGATCTATTTCTGAACCTGGATACCAATATGGTTGCAACTGAAAATTCTTCCACATCCTAGGTATTAATGTTATCCATCACAAAACCTAAAGATGAAATTTTTGGTTTAGACATGTAATAAAAATTATGGTAATCTACCATCGTCGTCAAATAATCAGGCCACTGATCAACCTAGTTCTTTAACTTCGACCGCATCAGAAAATAATCCACTACCCATTGCACCAAAGTTAACGATAAAGCCACCTAATGGAGTTGTGCATAAATCAACGTTTAACCCTCAAGCTTGAGCTACATAAAATTATAACATAGTAGAAGATCTTCCTGAGTCTCCTTTTGCTATGTCGACGCTTGAGGTATTACAAAATTGCCCCTCACAAAAGCAGGCTTTACTATCGGCAATAGGTGGAATAGATCTAATGGATTCCAATACTATGGTTTTTAATCATTGAGGATATACACCATAGGTACTAGCTCAATTAGATTTTATAATTCAAGTTAGAGCTTTCAACAAAAATATTCATCAAACCATCGTAGATGAGGGAGATTCTACTTGTAATATGTCAATGAGCTACTGGAAAACACTGGGGTCACCTACGTTGTCAAGACCTCCAACCAAATTGAAGGCTTTTGATGGAAGGACTTATACTTCATGTGGGATTTTCAATAATTTGCAAGTAGAACTGGGGTAAAAAAAAAGTAACTGTTGAGATTGAGGTGGTTGATGTACCCCTTGATTACAACATTTTTCTTGGACGACCATGGGTTTATGTTATGGCTGTTATTGTTTCCACGTACTTTCGTACGACTACATTTCCTTCTAAAGGTGGAATAACAATTATTAACCAAACCTCACTTTTTGCCTCTAGTTCTCAAGTTATGGGAAGCATTCCGTTTGTTAACAGACTTGACCCAACTAAGGTTCAGGAAATACTTGACTTGCCTCCACCTGCCAATTTATTACAGTTACAGAAACTTCAATGGAAGGCAAACTTTATGAGGAGGTTCATTACAAACTATGCTGAGTTGGCTAAAGGTTTTACACATCTATTGAAGAAAGAGGTACCCTTCTATTGGGATCAGGTTGCGTAAGCTTCCTTTAGTGCTCTTAAAGATTCGTTGATTAGAGCATCATTAATGTATGCCCCAAACTATCAACATGAGTATTACCTGTATCTCGTAGCTGTAGATACAACCATTAAAATGGTTTCAGTCCACGAAGTAGATGGAATTGAACATCCTTTATATTATTTGAGTCGTAATCTCAATGATACAAAAAGAAAATATTCTTATGTGGAAAAGTTGGCTTTGGCTGCCATTCAAGCTATACAAAGGTTTCGTCGTTATATTCTCCTGTGTAATACTATGGTTATCTCTGATTGCAACCCTATGACATCTATTTTGTCATGTCAAATACTGGGGGAAAATACTCGAAGTAGATAGTTATATTGCTAGAATTTTATTTGGAATTCGTTAAGTCTAAATCAAAGAAATCTCTCGTATTTATTGAACTACTTTATGACCTTCCCTGATCCTCCAGCAATTCAACATTAGAAACATCAATGATGGATGAGTCTCTATTTCGCATTTCATCAAGTCATTCATGGTACAAAGATATACTGATCTATCTCCAAACCCAAGCTTTTTGGCCCAATAGCTCTCGCTCTAAACAGTGACGTATCAAATACCAAGACAAAAATTATCTGATCATTGATGACATGCTTTATCACTGTGGTATTGATATGATTTTTCGTAAGTGCCTCACTCATGAGGAGGCTGAGAAAGCTTTGAATGATTGTCATTCACGTGCTTGTGGTGGACATCTATCTAGATATGCAACAGCACAGAGAATTCTCCGTGATGGATACTTTTGGCCAAAAATATTCAAAGATTGTATAATTGCTGTCAGAAGTTGTCATGCATGTCAAATATTTGATCGGAAAACTAGATTACCACCTGCACCTTTGCATCTAGTAGTAGCTGTGGGACCATTTGTAAAATGGGGCACATATTTCATGACATGTAACCCCACCTCGACTGGAGGGCATTCGTATATTATAGTCATCATTGACTATTTTACCAAATGGGCCAAGGCGATGCCTACATTAAACAACAATGACGAAACGACTGCATTATTTTCCTTCAACCTCGTGGTTGTTAGGTCTGTTGTACCACAGGCTATAGTTACGGATCAGGGATCAAATTTTTGCAATCACAAGATGGTTGAGTTAGCCGCCAAATTAGGAATTTCGCATGATATTTCTACTCCATATTATCCGCAAGCTAATGGATTATTTGAGGCTATCAACAAGGTCCTTAAGTGCATGTTACAACAAATGATTGGAGTTCATAAAATAAATTTGCATTTAATCTTGTACTTAGCCTTGTGGACATGTCAAAGCTCGGTGAGAAATGCTACCATATTCACACCCTTTTAGTTGGTGTATGGTTTGGAAGAAGTCTTTCCAATTCAATGTAAAATTTCATCACTCAAACTCGCAATTGACCTACTACCTGACACTTCTGAGGAAGAAGCACATTTCTTTGAATTAATCCATCTTGATGAAACAGGTCATGATGTCGCATTGGCTAAGGAAGCATACAATAAACAAATAAAGGCACAATATGATCAAAATGTCAAGCCTTGAATCTTCTTAGAAGGTGACCTGGTCTTGTTGTACGATCAGGAATCAGATAAAATTGGTGCAGGAAAATTTGAACCACTTTGGATGGGCCCTTATATTGTTAAGCGCGTTTTGATGAAAGGTGCCTATGAGTTAGTAGATTATGATGGAGATCCATTGTCTAAGCCTAGAAATGGGTTGTATTTAAAACATTACTATGCTTAATTGAGTATGGTAAAACTCATGTAAATATGCTTGAATTTCATGTGTGAGTGTGTTTCTTTAAGGGTTTTTATTTGGTTAAGTAATCCACTTCGCATTTATTGCAGATGTCGAACTCTTCGGAACAATGGGTTGGTTATGCCGATGGTGCTAGTTGTAGTACATAGAACTTATCTTCTGCAACATGGGCCATTTTCGCTCCGAGTGGCGAGTCAATAAGTTTTAGAGAGATTTTTATTGGTGAGTCAACCAACAATATCGTTGAGTATAGCGTGTTGATTGAACTTCTCTCTGATGCCATTTCACTTGGCATTCGCCGAATTATCATTAGGCTGGACTCACAACTCATTGTGCTACAAGTTACTGGCATTTATGCTATCTGAAACCCAACAATTCATTGTATGTTCCTTAGAGTGCATATTTTGGAAAGGTATTTTGAATTTATTCAATATCAACATATTTCTAGAAGTCTAAACACATTAACTGATTCTTTAGAAAATTATTTGTTAAATAGACATTTTCAACATATGTAAAGTAAATATTTTCAATAAACATCATTAGCTGAATAGGATTGCATCACTCAACCATAATAAAACCCTGAAAGATAATTGTAAAAATTTTTTAAAAGCATTTTGTGTCCAAGACAAAAATTGGTCATCTGACCCAAAAACTATGTATGCAGAAATGATCTTAGTAAGCTAGTGGTGCTCATGATAGCAAGTTACTGCCTGTGTTATCATGCGTAAAAGTTTCATCCAACGACCCGATGCACCGATGGTGTGGCATTGCAATTACATAGGTAACTCCTTGATTTGGACATCCAGAATACCCAAGGTTAAACCCTCTATGTGATTTTGCAATTCAGCGAGAGTCTTGACCAAGTCCAAGTCTCGGAGAATCACTCTCCCTACAGATCTCTGTGCTGGTCCAGATACATCTCATGGGTCTCCCACAGGCCGAATAGGTCTGATATCTGTGTACATAAAAAAATTATTTTGTTTAGTCTTGGAGTTAATCGAAAACACAAAAAAATGAAAAAAAAATTAAAATTAAAAACACTTGGTCAAACAATTTACCAATAGCACCCCACATTGCTCCAACTGGTAGTGGTAAATCTGGATCACCACGGAAATCCATTCCTGAATATGGATATTCTATGAAGGTTATCTCTTGTTGATTGAACCATTCAAAGAATGTAGAGGTAAAAACAATCGTAGAGTAGGCACCATGCCTAGCCATCAGATCTGCCCACCTCCATAACCCTGGGTCTCTTGGTCCAAATACACCGAGTGAAATGAGCTATGGCTGCAAGAGAGGTATTTCTCTCCAAGGCAAAGGAGATCATGATTGATCCATAGCCAAAATTTATGAGCTTTCCTTGTTTCACCTTGGTCAGTTGTTCTTTCATAAATGAAAGGACAGCCCCACACCAGTTGAATACTTTTGGCTCTAAACATTCTAAGGCATACTGCATGCATGACATGGTGGCCAAATGAACCATGGAACTGCCAGCCAATTTGGAAATGCTAAAATGGATTGTCCTTAGCAGTAAATCACTAACATCATTGATAAGTATCTTCCCATCTCTTCTAGGCCGGACACCTTGCCTACAGAACTGTCGCACATAATCTTTCATGGGTCGACCTCCGTGGCCAAGACCTTTCAATGAAATGGGGGCACCTCTCCTCGACAATACAGTTAGGAAGTATATATCATCGATGGTAAAAGGGATTTCTTTGTCCCGAATGTGAAAAGTTTGATCGGTTGGATCCCATGATTGAATAAGAAACCGTAGAAGATCCATCTACTGCCGCAGGTTGGATAATTTAAAATACTTGAATAATCCATAGTTTTTTAAGGCCTCGACTTTTCCTTGATTACTCAAGTCTATGATATCTTGTTCTTCATGTTCTGGTTCTCTCCATATGAGTACCATTTCAAATTCATGAATTGGAAAAAGAAACCCTAGGGCCCTCAAAACCATAGAATGTTATTGACCAAAGAAAGAGATAAATGAAATAAAAGAGAACATAATTAGTTTCTACCTAATCCAAACAACACAAGGTATGATCCCTTCAACCTTCCGCAATCAACTGGTGAACTTTGGAAAGACTACTCCAGAATTCAGAAAGTAAAAACGGGATGGTGAAAATGAATGGTAAGAACTAGTTTTTATGTTTATTTCTTACACATTAATTAAGTAAAACATTTGGTTTTTTAATTTATTTAATCCATGAACATGTACTGTTTAATCTTTTGATGGTATCTTGAGCGGGATTAACAACTGGAAAGCAGTTATGATGTGCTTACATGTAAATTGAACATGTTTGACCACAAAGCAAACTTTAATTTCTATTTTGATCTTTGTTAAAAACGAAAAAGGAACCCACTTGGAGTCCTCTTTAAGCTCTTTTTAGACTCTCTAAACATGAAAAGGTTGCCAAGTGCTTTTCGTTTCTAGCTCATTAACAGATGAGAATCGATATCTACTAAGTATAGTTTTACCCCTTCTTCGGGCTAAGATAGATTAACTACAAAAAAGGTACTCATTGGTCAAACATAACCAATACGTTCTCTCTTCTATTGTTTTATGCTTTTTTGGACGTGAGAGACACATGTACGAAAAATAACTTTTGCAGTTTCCTTTTCGTTCCTTTTCAAACTCTCTAAATGTGAAAAGGATTGAGTCATCTTTGTCGTTAAACACGTTAAAAACATTTAATAGCGACAAACTTGTCCATCTAGACAAGACCAAGTTTCACCTTCTTTATACTCATTAAAACATCAAATAGAGATGGATTCAACTGAAGGGTGGAATTATACAACAAGAATATGTTATCCTCCTCAAGCTTGATTAAAAATAAAGAGGTACCAGTCATAAATGATAGGAAAAATGGGAAAAAGCTTGGAACACTTTATGGTAGTAGGTCGATCTTGAACATGACACTTTCACCTCATCACTGTGACTATGTGGGTTGGGTCATTCAACTTGATGGTTATCACATCGTTGGTCTATCATACCATCCATGACCTTGTTTTGGGTCAACGCTACCAATTCACTTCGGTGTCACTGATATGTTCAAGAGAAGTTATTTAGTTCAAAACTTCATCCTTTACAATACAGTAAACCTTCATTTTCATGCCCGCCATTCCTGAACCTTATGTCGTCAGTCAATAATTCATCTCCAAAAATCATTTACCTCGTTTCGTGTCGTTGATGTGGGATACATCAAGGCCCTCCTGCGACGAGTCACTTCTTGTCAACATCAACACATCATCCAAGAAGTTGACTTAGAAACACCCCTTCAGTACCTTGAGGCTTGCGTACATCAATGGCAGGTTTCTCGCTTTCGGTAATAGGTTGACATCAATGGCCTTCGACCAAAAAACTTCGTTTGGTGTTCGACATCAAATCATTTATTCACACCATGTGAAATGTACTGTACTACCTTCAGGTTCATTATCATTATCGGTGATTCCTCTCACATCTATTAACGGGTTACATCATTCGCTGGTAATCAGATGATGTCTCTCCATGTTTGACTTTAGATCATCTATCCACATGGTTAGACTTGTACTTGAGTGAAAGATTGGATGAGATTGAAGACCCCGGATCTATCTTCATCCATCCAGGTTGCGATATATTTTTAGGAGTACTATATCAAATGTACAAAGGCCTTACATTCATGGTCATCAACTCATGGGTCTATATCTATAAACTATTGTCTTTGTACATGTAATGAAAGTTTATAAGCTGAGCAAGGGTATGCCTTCCCTCAGCTAGATTATGAGAAAAAATCAAAGTATCTTGATGTTTGTATTGAAACTGATGCAGGTCACCTTCCACTTCAAAACCTTCTCTCCAAGTGGTAAAGCATCTCACTCGACATGGTTATTATCAAATTCATGCTTTAGGGGCATTTGTTATAGGAAAATTTGGGCACATCAAACCCAACTTCCAGATTTGTATTATTAGGGTCCATCAACCCCTAATTTAGTTGTTTTCATTCCCTAATGAAGTTAACCTACATCATGCTTGCCTCCCAAGAGTTTCATGACACCATTCATCCAAAAAATGCCCTTAAGAATATCATCTCAGATAGCCTTCTATCTGGCTGCAATTCATTGTAGGAACTGCACTGTCTGGGTGCTATGCATCGCACCTAGCCTTTGTTTCACTTGCGATGAGTGAGATCCATCGAATTTTTGAAATAAATCCATTGGATTCCTCATCCAATGGATCCTTCTGTAAGTTTCTAGATGGATTGGGCTCACTTTTGGATGATGAAGGAGATGAATGAACCTTAATCCATTATCCCTTCCTCCATGGAACCAATTCCCAATTATGGCAAAGCATTCATGAGGACTGTTAATGGCTTAGCCTCCTCCATTCAGCTATAAATGGAACAGGCATTCAAGGCTGGTCTAAGGTTGGAACTTCATAATCTAAGGAAATGTTGTTGGAATGAGATTAGTAGAGAGAGTAATGTTATCATGTCAAATTGTTGATTCATGAGGAGAGAAGGGTTTGAAGCTGGAAGGATGACACTGAATCGGACATGCATCTACATGGGTTTTAATCTTTCATTCTATGAATAAAGAGTTCTATCCTTTTTCCATTCATGTGTTCATGTGATGTATATTGTACTTTCGATTCTATAATATGTTTTGTTAACAGATCGATATGCTGCTTTGATTGTTTTCTGTCTCGGCTTCTGTGCAGGTACCTTTCAAGCGAGTTAAGTACAGAAGGGAGTGGCAAAAGCAGTCAAAGGGAAGAGGGATTGAGTGAGAGATATAGATTGGTTCTTTTGCTCCTCTTTCTTTTATCTGTCAGCTATAGGAGAAGCAATGAGATTACTTTACTGTTGTTCTAGACTTGCTACTAGGTCTAGGGGTTAGTCGTTTGAAGAAACACTAAATTTTCCCATAACAAAGGGGGTTTTATTTCCTATTAGGGTTAGTTACATCAAGAGCTACCCTCTAAGCTATTTGATGTTCCAACATACACAAGCTCTCCAACTCATTTTTCTAGACTTAAACTTGTTCTTCGAGTTCTCCTTTAGAAATACTATGATCTCATCTCACATTAGTTTTTCTCAAATCTATGAAATGCATCAACTATGGCATGTAAACTATTATCTTATGCATGTGATGGTCATCAATATATAACAATATATAACAGTAATGTTAGAGCCCTTCAAGTTTAAATTTTAATATGTTAGCTCAATCTTCATACAAACTCAAGAGGTATTATTATTATATATGCAATTCAATTTTTTATTTTCTTAATTCGTACTAATCTATGAAGCAATTTTCTTCCTCATCAATTATCAATAAGAATGGTTATGATAATAAATAGTCACTTCATTTGGCATAGCTTGATAAGAGGTGAGAATATAGGAATCAAAAGTGTAGGAATTGATATTACAGCGATAAAGTTATATGAAGTAAAGGAAATAAAGCTATAGGAATGTAAATGCAAGGACATAAAGTTCTAGGGATTCATGTATACTATATGCAACCAAATAACTAGAATATGTTGCAAGAAAATAAATTATAATCTATTCAAAAAGATGATAATACGACAATTTTTAAGTAAATTAAACTATTGAAAAAGGTGATAATAAGACAATTTGTGATCGTGTAAGCAATCAAATACATGTGGTAGTCTTTTCTTCAGTTCTGCCTATCACTTAGTGATGCTAAATTGAAAACTCAAGGTGCTTTGTAAATAAATAACATGAAATCACAAGAAATTATGCAAAACCAAAAATCCCAAGTTTGTTCTACAAGAAGCTTTGTAATTCTATATGAAGACTTGGAACTCTACAAGAAACGTCTAGAACTAATAAAAATGCAACAAATTAATGAAATAAAAGATTAAGTAAAATAGCTTAAAATAATTATAATTAATAAAAACTATGACCATCACTCAAAATTTAAGAAACACCATATTCCAAGCATCTACTAGAATATGAAATTATGTTATGTTACAAAATAAATGATAAAAACTTTAATAAACATATATAACTAAAATATTAAAGGAACAATAACGGTTTTCGGAAAGAATATAGGCAGGCCTTCCCAAAATCAATGAGGAATCTTGAATAGAATCAACATAAAATTATTTCTAAAATGTACTATCCTTATGTTAATATAAATCTGACATTACAAAAGATCAAAATAAATGGTTGTAAGACTACAAAACATCAATATTTTTCTTTCCTTTATGAAAAAATATTATTTGTCACTCTATTGAGTTCCCCTCATATAAAAAATGTTGAGGGAGAATCCTCCTTAATAGGAGGGTTGTTTTCCCTCCAAAAATCCCTAAAATCATGGTAGTTGGTTCCCTATGGCTTTCTTCATAGCTACCTCTTCTCTAACTATTGATAAATTTGATTTTATAGTTATCCTATAGGTGTTTACTAATAGTCGAGTGGGCAAGGACCTTACCTTCATGGTAGGCTACTAGTGGCTATTGTAGGAGCTTGTTTTTCTTCAAAAATCTATCCAATACCAAGGGTCACATAAATTAATAATATTATTAAATCTCTAATAACATACCCAACATAAGGAATAACAAGTAAAATAGAAAAATGCATAATAATCAAGGTTGAAAATGCAAGTTGTTCCTAGGTGATAGAGGTTATAGATGGGACTTTAAATGTACAAATGAAGGGCCCATCATAGCTAACTACTTAGTTTTTCTCCCATCCATAACAAAATGTACTTCTCAATCTTCTTTATCCTTTAGATGTTGTTTTCTCACTTCCTTAGTAGCTTTCCTAGTTGCTGGCTAACTAAAACGTCATATTTCACCATCTTTTTGTCACTTTTAACCTTGAATTAAGAATTTTTTATGATTGTATATGTGATTACTTTTAACCTTGCATTAAGAATTTTTTATGATTGTATATGTGATTAGAGATATTAGTTTTTAAGGCTTTTGTCTTAGTATTTTGAGTGAGTTTGTGATTAAAAATTAGAAAATAACATTTTTTCACTTATATCTAAAATTTGGAAGAGTTTTATGCTGTTTATAAGCATATTTAAGGACTCCAACAAAGTTATATTTAATGAGTTAGCCTCAAATGCAAATTTCCTTTTCAATTCTCAAAGACATGAGGAATATTTGTGATAATTATTCAAGCACATTAAATGGAGAAGAATCATGGAATTTTTAATAGGATATCCTATCAAACATTTTGAATTTGTGGGAGGACTTGTAAAGATAATTATATTCTAATTTTAACGAACTATATGTTACTACTTGGGAGAAAATTGAATCTAAATTTATTGCTTATTCTATTTTGAAATAAAAGCATATATAAATAATAATGCTTGCTCTATTTCAAGAGAGGAAATATTTAGAATTTTTAATTTGAATACTTAGAGAAGTATATATGTAGTTCATGTTGGTCTAAAGGTCACAATAAGATGGAGGGAAGGTGAATCAACATGAGATCAATTTTACCACTTCACAACTTTTCATAATCATACAAGCATATAACGATGAAGGTTAAGCATCAATTGTAATAATGCATCATCATATATATAACATATTAAGAAGCTGACAAGAATCAAGAAACCATCACATCACAAAGTGATAAAATATTCTTTTGTGTGGAAATCCATATGAGAGAAAACTACAAATCTTCTTCGTCTTCTTCTTTATATTCAATTTTTTACATATATTTGCACCATGCAACCAACTAGAAGGAAAAACGCCAAATAAATGCAAGTTTCCACTTTCAATAGCCTACAACATGATTGAGGCACCAACCTCAAAAGATTCAAACAACAGCTCATTGTAGGCTACAGCTTGATTAAGGCACCAACCTCAATGATGAGTAGGATACAACATTATTGAGGCTCCAACCTCAAGAATGAGTGAGCTCCAACCTACTCTAGGCTCCAACCTTAATGGAGGCACCCACCTCCTTATTCAACTTCCTTGTGGACCTCTATTTCATCTCATTTTCAAACTAGATCCACAATCACTGCCACTACAAGTCACTATCATAATCTGCAACCATTATTTTTACAAACACTATCATAAATTTTACCACTAACTATCATATAATCATCCATCACTAGATTTCATGTTGTTTCCCATACTCTCCCTTTACCAATTCATCAATAATGACCTCAATACCACTCTTGAAACCTACTTTTATAATACATCCAAAACCACCGCAATCATGCTCATAGCCTCTTAAACATACAAAAGGGATTCTTCTCATCAAATAAATGCCAAAAGGTCATCACACAACTTTGGAAATATTCATTTCTAAGTCCTAATCAATGATATGTTATGGAACTCGATTTCGACAAATAGAGACCCCAATAGCTCATAAAAGCCATAAAGAAACTACATAAAATTAAGGGTTCTATAGAAGATCCTCTTTTGGGAGAGCTTCTACTGAATTGAAATACTACATCAGTGGTTCTACAAAATGCTAGTCAGAAAATGAGTTATCAATCACATTTACCTACTTCTAACTTAGAAATTTAGGAAATTCTTCTTGGTATTTGAAGTGTCACATGTAATTGAGTTTAATGTTGCCAACACCATTGTTGAACTTAGCCTCATGTGTAAAATTCAAATGAGTTATTGAGAAGTTGGAAGGAATAACTTGTATGGTTACTACCTAATAGCACATATATCAAGGCACGACAAACTATATATATATATATATAATTCATAAATAATTTGAGTGATAGCAATTGCGAGCTACTAAGAATAAACAAGCCATAAATATATGTGATCCATAAAGAAAGGGAGTCATACAGAATTAATCTAGCCATAGACAACATAATGAACCACATTGCAATATAGATGAGCCACATTTGTACGAAGCTTCAAATATGGATATTATACCCTCTATCTAAGAGCGATATCTCTGAGGTTAGTGAGTCTCACTATAATCATAAAGAGAGCCTCATCACAGAGATATATAATATAGGAATAGAGAGACTTCACCAAATTTGTCATGCAAGCTACAAGGACTTTCCATATTTTCCATGCATACCATCGAGATAAACTTTGTCACTTGAAGTGAAAGGATTTTCTATATGAACCAGATAGATAAAATTTATCATGTGAGCTATATAAGAGATAGCCTAAGATCCTTTAAAATCTACCATAGAAGTGTGACATTCCTTGTTCAAAGCGGATGATGATTAATGCCAATTTATAGTTGTTTCTGTAAGTGAAAAATCATGTCACTTGGGTGATAGAACTTTAGAGACTGGAGAGAAAATATTTAATTTCAAATTTTCTCTTAGTAATTTTAAAATATATTTTCAATGTCTTAATAATTGATTGCTCGTGATGATTTTCTATTCTATATTTAAAGAATGAATGAGGTGCCATGCAAAATTTGCACACATGAGAAATAAATATATTTCTTTTAATTATTTTAATCCTCCTTTGGGGTGATATGGACTCCTCTTGGGGTCTTAGGGTTTCTATTGGAAATTTGTACCATAATCACCACAATTTTCAACATTGATTATTTCAGAGCGAGTTAAAATTTTATCAAAATTTTGCCAAAAGTGGATCAATAGATTGTCATTTTTTAATAGCATAAAAATGGACGAATATCCATGAAGGGAAAGTAAGGAAACAAGGGTAATAGCTTTCTTTTGTTGTCTAGGGTAGTGGAAGGAAGCACCATGGCTCTTTGATCACTATATGATATGATTATAATGCTATATAGTAACTAGATCAACTAAGCCATCATAGAAGTGGGTAGGTTCAAGGGTGTTTTGTTTCCCTTTATGGGTAGTTACATCAAGAGCTACCCTATAAGATATTTTGTGTTCCAACTTGCACAATTTCTCAAGCTTATCTATCTAGACTGAAACTTGTTCTTCCAATTCTCCTTTAGAAATATGATGATCTCATCTCACATTAGTTTTCCTTAACTCTTTTAGATGCCTAAACCATGGTATGTTAACTATTATCTCATACATGTGATGGTCATCAATATTCTAACTATAATATTGTATCCCTTGGGGTCTCAACTTTAATATGTCAACTTAGGCTTCATAAAAACTTAAGAGTATTATGCATTGTATATGAAATTCATAGTTTTTCTTTTCTCAATGCATAATAATATATGAAATAATTGTATTCCTAATAAAGTGAGAAGAGTGGTTATGCTAGTCAATAGTCACTTCATTTGGCCTATCCTAGCAAGAGGTGAGAATACAAGAATCAAAATGTTGGAATTGAAATCACAGTAATAAAGCTACATGAAGTAAATGAAATAAAGCTATAGGAATGGAAATGTAAGAACATAAAGTTGTACCTGTTGGGGCCTTCATTTTGAATTTGGAAAGTTTTGAAAGAATTAAGTTGGAGAATAGGTGGCGGGAGCAATGGTCAAGTTGCAAATATGATAGTCAGGGAGGGAAGAAAGAAGATATAATAGATGGTCAATTGCAAAGAGGTGTCGAGATAAACGAGGGAAAACTGAGTGAACAAGGAGGAGAGCAGAACGTAGCCAAGGGCAAAGACAACCAAATAAACCTGAAAATGGGAAAAGAGAAAGAGAATATAAAAGTAGAAGACAACATGGAGAAGGGTTTGGTATATGATAGGAGTCAGAAGCACAAAATAACAGGGTCCCGAGGACCTCACCAATTGCGGAGTGACCAGCACTAAACTCGGCCTGAGGTCTAAGGCAGCCTATGGCTATGGTATTTTATGCACTTGATTAAGGCTTTACACCTTATGTATATTGTAATGAGTCTTCCTTTGAGTTAATATGAATGAATGAATGAAATAGTTTGCATGGCATTATGATCAAGTGTATTATTCTAATTTACACATCTACTCAAATTTTTATATTAATGGCCTTTTTTTGGATGAATATGGCAACTGTAACAATATGATGTTGTGATGAATAAATTCTTTAAGATACTTATGAGTTAATTTCTGGAATGTCCTTGATATCCCTCTAACACTTCTTAGTTCTAGTCATGGAACGCCTCGGGTTAGACTCCTTATCCTTTGGATAAGGTGAAAATGTCAATATTGTCATACACTACATCGGATCCTTCTTGGCCTCTTGTGCCTGAACCCATGATGACATTTTTGTTCCAACAATTGGTTCCATTGTCAAGACCTAAAATCACAAGGAGTGGTTTGTAATATGGTGTCAAGGATATTTAAGAAGGAGGTCTGGGATTAGTGGGATAATCGGGCTGATTGGTTTGTGTCAGAGGAGGCTACCCTTTGAAGCCAATCTACTACTAAGGTCGAGGAAGAAATTTTTCTACTCAGAGACTACGAGTGATCAACACGAGATATTCTGCGTAAATTTCTGGAAGACTTGCATAACTAGTTAAGGAAAATTAAAGTGAAGAACCGACGAGATGGACCTACGGTAACACGTCACAATTGGGTTCCTATAGACCTCACAACACTCCAACACTTGGATAGTGAGATGAAACGGGTGGTAGATTTCTGGGTACATACTACCATAGAGGGGTACATAGTCAAGTTCACAGCAGAGAGCTATCCATCTTTCTAGAAATAAGATGCGGTGTTCAGATTGGGGTTGAGAGGGAAACTAGTGAATGAGGTACCCTTGTGGATTAAGATGTTTATGGTGGAGGAAGGGTTGTTGCCTTAACACAGAGTAGGGATAATTCTACCATTTAGGGAAACATAGATGATGCTGAAGGAATGGATATAGAAGGATCGCGGAGAGCTAGAGATATCAAGGTGCAAAGGAGAGTGCTACTAGCAAAAAAGTGGTAGGAAAGAGTAGTACAAGCACTTAAGGAGAGACTCATAGGACCCCACCAAGAAGTAGTGTATCAATGAGTGTGAAAGAGGGAAATAAGATGGAAAAGGATGCAGAGAAAGAGCGGGATGTTGGCTAGGGAAAATTTAAGGATGCAAATTTAAATTATTGTTTAGAAACCTTGGAAAATCTTACTAGTCCCCAAATTGAAAATTTAAAATGTTTTATGATATGTATGTAAACACATGAAAATTTCTAATAGTTTTATATGTAGTCTTTATACAATTTTGGTGAATTTTAATTTAAAAGAATTTTGTACTAAAAAATTTGGGCGAATCATCTTTAGAAACAAATGGAAATTGAAAAATATTTTTTTAGAGAAAGCATGGAAAATTAGCCCACTTATGAATATTATCCCCTAAAATTTTCCATGATGTAGACTGGATAGATAGGAGCCAGGAGAATGACAAGAACTCTCCCTCCCAGGTTGCGGGTAAGATACTGGAAGGAAGAAATCGCGCATTTACGAGGAGGAGATACGAGATGAGATGTGAGATGTGATTAGGATATTGTTCGTAGATGATGATACATCAGATGAAATTTAGCAACAAAATCCCCAAAGTTCAGGTAGTGTTCACCCCAACCTTTCCCTGGTGTTGTACAAAAATCCTGATAAAATTGTCACTATGTTTTTTAAAGTGATACAAGTACAGAGTGTGCATGATAGATGTAGATGAGATTTAATACATCTAATAGAAGTGGGCCTATTAGTATTAGTAACTTAGGATTGCACAGATATCAACAACCCAGAAACCAAGGATTCGTTCTCCTAACACATATTCAAACCAACATGGCAGGATCCTTTACTAGATATTCAGATTTCGTTGCTAGAAGAATGAAGATGTGGAATAATATTGGTACCTATTTGAAGTAATATTGAGAGTCTGCCAAACACTGGACAACATGAAATAGATTGAGTTCTAGACTATGTTAAGGGAGAGAGATCTAAGGTGATTTATCAAATGGGCAAAGTTGAATCAGAATCCCTCTATGGACAACATAAGAAAGGCTTCATGCAAGAGTTCAAAGTACCATAAACAGATCAGCAAGGACTATCAAACCTATGGGAGATCAAGTAGAAGGAAGGAGAAACTACTTGGCAATTAATGCAGAGGTTCAAATATGCAATTTGAAAGTTAATCTATATAATAGATCCTAATCATTAGAGGGATTGGTTCATTAAAGCACTCTTACCCCTTAGTAGGACACCCCTAATGCAACAAAAGATTGGAAATATCCAAGATGCCCCAGAGCAAGCATCATGCATAAAGGCCATGGCAGGATACCCCATGAGTACCGGGGAGGGATGGGATCACAAGACCCATCAATCATGGGCCTCCAAAATTAGATCGCGAGTATAATAGAGAAGCTAAAAGATTTACAATTAGTTCAATCGGTGAGACCCAATGTATGGTGCATCACTTTGTGATAGAAGGCCATGTATCAATTGAATTCCCAAGGCTCAGAGATAAAAATAGTCTAGCAGGAATCCCAGGATCATGAGGGGCCCTACTAACAATAGGTGTTGTGGTGGTGGGATCATAAGGAGTATTCCCGGGAAAAAATTCACAAGACTACAGTGAAGTCTATAGAAACTATGAACATTTGTCACGAGTATGTCCATTATTTTAGAAATACTCCATTGTACCCAACAACAATTACAGTGAGTTCTGTGCATCCACGACTCACCACACCGATTAGTTTTGAGCATTAGACGCCTTAGCAGAATGACTAGATAGGTAAACAATAAGAATTAATGAAACTGGTCATGGAGGACAGGGATGAAGCGTGAGAGGAGGAAGAACAAGGGGTAGAGGACCTGTAAGGTGATACAATTGCAATCAGGAGGGACATGTCTCCAGAGACTTCCCACTCCCAAGAAGGTCGTGATGATCACAATGTCGAGTCAATGCACATGGTGTATAATATTGTCTCAAGCTTATTTCAAAATGGGAATAAAGGACCAGACAACGGGGAAAAAATTTGATCCACACGGAACCATGGAAAATTGACATGCTTCCACTGACTAATATAAACATAGTTATTAGAGCGGTTAGGAAGAGTGGGGATGATCAAGGTATGATATACCAACCTTCAATTGTTCAGGTAGAATCCATAGAGTAGTCATACGACCCCACCCAACAGAAACAATACTATCAGGAAGAAACCAAGTTGTTTGATAATTTAACAGAGACAAAAGGGGACAAGAGGCACGAATCAAACATAAGTGCAAACACTTTACCAATTGAAAAATGGTTTAGGTTATTCTTGCAAATTGTTGATAATGAACATATGCTAAAGGAGTTGTGCAGGAGTCTAAAAATAGTGTTCCCAGAAGAGGAAGAGAAAGGAGAAAAAATATCAACAAATCTACTTGAAAGACATTCGGGGAGGATCTAGAGGAACAAGAAAATAACTGGTAGGGAATTGTGTATTGATGCTCAAGTTGGTGAGTTTCATATTAAATATATAATGTTAGATATCAGATCCGATGTAAATATATTTCGCAAAAAAACATGGGAAGTTCTAGGAAAGCTGCAACTAAAGCATTCACCAATTCAACTGTGGATGGGAAATCAATATTACATCTTACCCATCGGAAGGTTAGAAGACGTAGAAATGGATGTGGCAGCGGTAAAAACTCATGCTGAATTTGAGGTAATATATATAATGCGTGATAAGTATCCTTACCTAGCACTCCCTAGTATCGACTGGGCATATGAGAACTATGCCATTATTGATCTAAAGAAGCAACTGCTAATTTTTGAAGTATAAGGGATGTGGGTAAGACAACTGCTAGATCCATATCAGGGACCAAGTTTCACTAAACCTATAGATGATCAAGATGAGCTTGGGATGTTGGATCAATTGTACAAGCTAGCTATAGGGAAAAGAGAAGACCACATCAATCCCACAATATGAGTTTTGGTTAGTTGGAGAAGGATACAATGTTCAGAAGCTAGCTTCGAAGCTGCTTGGGACAATTGCCAACAAGGAGGATAAGAGGTTGATACCTGACATTGTGCCAATATATTTCATGGGATAGAATCAATAGATATGTTTTTTAATAAGATGGATAGAGATATAAGGGAAAGCCACAAAGTCCTGTTATTGGATATTTCATTACAATCCACCCCAACAAGGTGGTGGGAAACTCATCACAACACCTTGTGTGAATGGGAGAATATTAGGCAGGCCATGAGGGAAATATTTATACATGAAGGAGGCCGACTGTAGGAGAAGGTGAAATATAGAGGAAACTCTGATCCTCGGAAACATCTAGAAAACTACACACTGAAGTGGAGAAAATAGCAAGTCCCAAAGGAACTTTGGGAGCACATGTTTATACATAGCTTGGGCACAATTCCCCAAACATGGTATATATAGGAGGAACTTTGAAGATAAACTTTAGACTAGGATGTTATGGCTAACTAATTTAGCATCAGTTTCTCAATCCAAGATAGTGACCTACATCTGACTAAGACCTTGTATGCCATTAAAAGAATCTCGTTTACTCCAGGATGACTATGGGAGGGATGCATTGATGAGAGATCACTGAGGTATTTCTGTGAAGGAGGGTACCAAGAATTCATGTATTGTGGATAAGTTAATGCGGATCTAAAGGAGCATGATTTAGAAGGACTCAGATACCTGAAATTTCAAGAAACTAAAGGAGAGCGAGATATTTAAGAGGGACCTTCAGTGGATGCCTCCCATTTTCTCCCAGTAAAGTTGCGAAAGAAAAACATTGGCTCAGAAGAAAAACCTTAGATGGCATCAATTAGGGATTATTGGGATGAGCAAACAACTAAGGAAATTTTTGATTTTTTACATGAATAAGAAGACATATTTTTAGCCTCCGTTGTTGAATTAAAAGGAATAAAAGGGACATAAGGGAGATGAAGATTATGCTAAAGCTAGACGCACGACCAATAAAGCATAGACCATATAGGCTAAACCTGAGGGTAAAAGAGAAGGTCAAGAAAGAGATTCATAAGATGTTAGAAGCAAGACTTATATTATGAGTAGATGAAGTGGAATAGATCAACCCAATTATAATATAGAATAAGAAGGATGCCATGGAAATCAAGGTTTGTGTAGATTATAGGAGCCTAAACAATGCATGTGTACATGACCCATTTCCAATGCCATTCAATGATGAGGTCCTGGATAATGTTGCAAGGAATGAGGCCTACTCTTTCACCAATGTATTCTTAGGATATCATCCAGTTCCCATAACGGAAGAAGATAAGAAGAAAACAACATTCACCAAGAAATGGGGGTCCTACGCTTATCATGTCATGCCATTCGATCTGAAGAATGCACCTATTGTTGCCTCTCGAATTGTCATAGTTGCATTCAGAGATTACATCAATTGATTCTTAGAAGTATAAATGGATGATTGGATAGTATCCAACTTTCTAAAGAAACATACCAACCTCCTTCGAGTGATGTTTAAGCGTTGGATAGAACCGCAAATCTCCTTAAATCTGAAGAAATGCATCTTTGTAATTCCATTCAGAACATTGTTGGGCCATATTATTTGCAAGGATGGTATTTGTGTATATCCCACAAAATTTGTGGAAATTGTAAACATGGATCCACCTAATAATGTGAAGCAACTGCGATCAACACTAGGCCCCACTGTATATTATCGTTGATTCATCCTCAACTATGCTTCAATTAGTACTCCCATGGAGAAACTACTAAAGAAGACGGAAGCCTTCAGGTGGACAGAGGCCTATCAAGTAGCACTGAACAAATTAAAGGAAAAACTGGTGAGTGCTTGTATCCTTGTATACCCAGAATAGAATAAAAAGTTCCATGTACACATTGATGCATCAATAATTCACTAGGAGTAGTACTGGTGCAACCCGAAGAAAGGTACCTAGGCCACCCAATTTACTTCACTAGTAGGAAACTATCAACAACAAAGAATAACTACACCACAACGGAAAGAGAAGCATTCGCCATGGTATTTTCCTTACTAAATTTCATGCACTATATACTAGGAGCACCACTCAAGTTCTTCACAGACCATTCAGCTTTAAAATATCTGGTAAACAAGCCAGTCTTGGAAGGAAGGATCTATCAATAGTTATTATTGTTCCAAGAGTTCAAATTTGAAGTGGTTATCAACCCAGAAAGGTTAAATGTGGGTCCAAACCACTTGTCAAGGTTGCAGTCAGGAGAAAATGAAGGACCTCTAGATGACCAATTGTCAAATGTTGATTTGTTCTGAGTAAAGATGATACCAGATTATGTGGAGGATACTGTTGGCTTACTAGCAACGGGACATTGCCTAGAAGGATACACAATGGTGCAGAAAAGACACTTGATAGTAACAATGAAATATTATCATCTAATTGTAGGACATCTATACAAACAGGGACTTGATCAAATTCTATGGCGTTGTCTCCCTTAGTACAATAGGCAGGATGTGTTATGGGAATACAACATTGAGGTACGGGGGACCATATCGAGGGAAACACTACCACAAGGAAAATACTACAAGTCAGGTTGTGGTGGCATACTCTCCATAAGGATGATAAGGAGTATGCAAAGAGTTGTTATGTTTGTCCAAGATTTGGGAAGCGATCACATCGAGATGAATTGCCTTTACATCTGGTACAAACAGTACAAATTTTTGTGAAATGGACAGTAGAATTTATCGACCCAATTGCGCCTTTAGCACGTCATTCCCATGCCAGATATATCATAACAACTATAGAGTACCTCACTTGGTGGGCAGAGGCACCACCATTCAAGGACTATACAGCTGATACAATAATAAGATTCATCTTTGAAAGCATAATATCCATATTTGGATGTCCGAAGAGCCTAACTAGTGATCGAGGGGATCATCTCATTAATGAAATTGTCACTTCTCTCGTAAAGAATTTTTTGATCCAACATCACAAGAGCAGCCCTTACCATCCTTAAGCCAATGGAATGGCCGAAGCCTTCAATAAGATACTCAAGAAGGGCCTATCAAAAATATTATCGAAAAATCGAAATGACTAGGATGAGCGATTGCCAACAACGTTGTGGGCTTACTGAAAAATGGTAAAGAAGACACACAGGCAAACACCATTCCAACTAGTATATGGGCAAGATGCGAAAGTACCAATGACATTCATTGTCCCAAGAATCCTCATTTCTCATGCCACTAAGATGACAGACGATGCATCCTTAAAATATATGTTCGAAGAACTAATGGAGTTGGATCAATTAAGATTTTTAGTTGAGTTCCACCAATCAATTGAACAATAGAGACAGAAGGCTTGGCATGACAAGAACATCAAGAAGAAAACTCTCATGGTAGGAGATCATGTTCTACAATATTACAACAAGTTTCATAAATTCCAAGGAAAACTAAAAATGCATTAGTTGGGGCCATTCATGGTTATGGGGATCAAAGAGTTTGGGGGATTGAAGCCAGCACAACTAGATGGGATAATGTTACCAGGATGGGTGAATGGCGCAAGCATGAAGCCTTTCCACGAGTCCACAGTCGAGGAATCAAATTGAAAGGGTCTCCAAGACGAGCCCACAAGTAGGTTTAGATTCGATAATAAATAGTGAGTTGAATAGTTAGTTTCATAGTCAGTTGCATAGTCATTTTCATACTCAATTGAATAGTCTATTACATTCTTATTTATTTGGATTTTTCCCTTTAAAGAAATAGTGTGTGTTAGTTGGGTGGCAACAAAAATGCTATGACACCACAATCCACTTGTGGTTGGGGGGGGGGGGGGGGTTGGATAGTCACATGATCTATGAGTCTTATTCATCGTACTACCAGTCTTTTCCAAAAAAAGTAAGGAATAAGACACCTGTTAGAAAACTTTCCATAAAATATTTTCCCGTTGGGGGAGAAATTAGCTAATAATTATCCACCATTATGGAAACTTTATTAACCATGCACCCCACTGTGTCCTTTCCCATGCTATGTCATCCCAGTCAAATCCAAGTCAACCAACGGTGGAATAACATGATTAAGCTTAAATAGGGAAAGTTGTTGTAGTAATTAATTACCAAGTCTAGTTAGAAACATCGTGTCAAATTTGATCTACTGAATCTACATGGCTACGCAAGAAGTTACAAAGTTTCAAACATAGGTGATAGAAAGAACTTGAAATTCATCCTGCGTAACATATGCGAAAGAGACACACAAACTATAAACCTCCGATAACAATCTTCTATCATAAGCACAACAAGATGACAAAGGCAATTATCTCAGTCTTGGAGTATCAATTGGAAGAACAAAATGAAATTTTAGAAACTCTGTATGGAAAGTATGACAAGGCAGTGTTAGTGGACAATGATCTCTTTGATTGTTTCGAGTTCCCATCTTTGAAATGGGAAGTATGTACAAAGGATGTTACCAAGGGAGATGGAACCATCACCACAAAAGTTAAAGATGATTTTAGATGCCTCCAGCGATCAAAATTGATTAATCTCAGAAGTCTACTAGTGTTTTGTATTCAATTGGCTATGATGCAATGTACTAAGCTCCTCACCATTAGGATGCATGGTAGATCACAGTGGCTCGACATAGAATACGCAATTAATGTCAATGATATAAAACGATTGATAGGACTCTCAGCAGTAGGAAATTAAATGTCATGTGTGTTCTAGGGAGGAACAAAGAGATCAAAGAATGAAGGTGACAAATACTACTATGAAAAATATAAGACCAAGCGTGGAGGCAAAGGCTCAAATATTGGCCTCATCAGTAAGAAGGAAATAAAATTTGCTTGCTATATCATAGTAGGGAAGACAATGAGACTTTTTTCCCAGAATGAGTGTACCATGGACGCAATATTAATTTCATAACACTACTGCAAAGGGGAGTTTCTCAACTTGAATATCTTCCTACTAAATGTACTCTTTGAATCTTATGAATGTTTGAACCTAGATTGACCTCAGGCTGAAGGGAGGCAATCCTAGGATAACCAAAAACCAATCTTAACATGGTAGCTAGCCCTACCAGGTCGGAAGAGGGCTCTCTCCTTGTCAATCTTAGTTTATTGACTGAATTAAATATGGATTTTAGGTTAGGTATAGTAGCTCTAGGGTTTTTGGTTGATTTTGATGAGTTTTTCGCTGGATCAAATGGAGCAGGTAGCTTTGGGTCCGGCAAATCAAGTCAAAATTGTAGGGTGTTCTGTGGGGCGAGATAGGTATGTGTTTTAGCACTTGGAATTGAGTGAGATGGTAAATCTAAGACTAGTGAGGGGTTGAGGAGGGCATGCACACTCACGAATCCTCTTCAAACAACTAAGAACATCAAAAACTAAATGTATTCCCTAGGGAGAGCACTGTTATCGATGTATTCTACCTATCTATCTTGATTCTATTAAAGAATAATGAAATAGATTGTGGTACATATAACACATGAGAAAAAACTAATGACAAAAGGAGAAACAATTCCAAGAGACATTACCACGAGAATCGCACAAAAGTAACTACAAACCGTAGTTTATTTCCTTGCGAAACTGTTGTAGAGATTTACAATATGGCTCAAAGCATCCACAAGAGTCCAAACTTTACAAATGACTAAGAAAGTACATAATATAGGCAGAAAACCACCTTTGCTAGCCATCAGGGGTCGAATCCATGAGAATAGGGGTGGTTTCAACCATATCTAAACTAAGAACAGGAATATAGGTAGTGGAACAACTTGCCTCTAAAAGCAAGGAAACTAATTCATTTACCTCCAGACCACGCCAAAATGATGCATCTGCCTTCAAGAGTTATTTTACAATTACTTTTACATATAGCATAATTTACATTCATAAATTCATCCATAATGAGATTAAAAATCAATCTATGAAAAAACTAGGTGAAAATTGGTTTTTTTTATCAAAACTAACAAAATTCATCCTATGCGCAGTGCCACTATTCCTATGCACAACACCACTTCAAACTTAGTATTTAAGGCCTTCCCCTCAACCAAATTGAGCCCAAGATGGCCTATTGGAAATATCTACCTGTATAGTTTCTGGAACATCTTGATTTTTTGAATTTGGAGGTCATTTGCCCCCTCAAAAGTGGAATCTCCCAAGACTGCTTCCTGTGTGTCCAAAAAGTGGTAGAGAGGTCATTTTTTCATGTTTTTTTTACCATTGGGTGACCAAGATTTGCTCCAAATTTGATGAAACTTTCAAGTATTAATGTCCTCATCATGTTGAATCTGAATATGCAAGCTTTTCCTTCAATAAGTGTCTCCATCAAAAGTGCAACACCAGTGGCGTCACACACCTATTGGAATTTCTTGTGTTGAAAATTTCAGAATTTCAAAATGACCAAAATTTTACCAAAACTTGCCCAGATTTTGCACAAGGCTCCTTCATTAGTTTCTTTGATGGGCTAGTGAGGCCTTAGCCAAAATCTCTAGCTTATCATTCTCCCTTTTTCTACTCAAAGCTTTCCTCAACCTTGCCTTTAGCTTACTCATCCTTATATTGCATATTTTTTTCCGAGTCATATAGTGATAGGCCATGTGGCGAATCATATTCTTTTCTTTATTGGCCTTCTCAAGCAACTTTTCAAGGTGAATGTTTACTCTTTCAAGCCAAGTTTCCTAGTCATTTCTAATTTCTTGCTCAGTGGAGGTCATCTTGACCTTTTCCTTCTTTGCCTCTTTCCGTTTCTCCTGCATATCCACAAGTGTGGTAGGATCTCTTTCTCTCAACTGATATGCCATATCAGCATTGAAGCCATCATGACATTTGATCAATGCTAACCTCATTAGTGGCTTAATGTCAGCTGGAATAGCATTATCAATTTTATTGAACCTTACACAGTAATCTTGGACACTTTCACCTACATTCCTTTTTATATTTTTGTACTTAGATAGAATTTGGAGTGGATTTTTCTTTACCTACCATCGGTCCAGGAATTGTCTACGTAGAACCAGAAAAGTATTGATGGATCCCATTGGTAATGCTCTAAACCATTTTCAAACTTTGCCTCCAAAGCTTTGCACAAATAATCTCATTGTCACATTCTCTCCATCTACCTCATGGATAACATAGAAGTCATTCATCCTGTCAGCATGTTGTTGCATTGTAATACCTTGAGTGGCATCGAACAATGGTATCTTAATTTGGTAATTAGTGAGCATAGCATCCAAATTCTAAGGTAGAATGAGAGGTGCATAGCTCGCAACCATGACTCGAGGCAGATTTGAAACTAAGGTTGAAGTAACAGAGGGATTTGTGACAATGATTTGAGGAATTTCTTCAAACTACCTCAAATCTTCAAGTTCATCCTCTTACAAGTAAGTGCATTGATCCTCCTTGCTGAAAAGTGTTCTTGCACAAAGTCTTGTTGGTCTTTTGCTCATAAAAATCAAAACCCTAGTGTGCACTATTCACCATTACTGTCAAGGTTCATTTACTCACTGTTCATCAAGGTTTACTCACCCATCTCTGCTATTGGTTCCTAAAATCCCATACACTACATATTGAAACCCTACCCCCATATAAACCCTATCCTACATACACCCTATTCCCACACATAATCTCCCAAAATTATACACTATTCCTAGAACCCTAGACCTTACATACAAAATCCTTCACTCCCTAAACCCCTTTCATATCCTCATTCACCTCACCTATTTTCCTTTTTAAATCTCTTCATACTCATCTTCATTCACCCTTTTCCTTCATTCCACCACTAGTATTCACAGTCATCAAAACCAATGGAGAGGAATAGTGAGTATGAAGTCAAGGAAGATACCCTTAGTGATAGTTCTAGGGAAAGAAATTTGCAGCAAAAGAAGCCTCACAAGGGGGGAATATAATC
This sequence comes from Pinus tabuliformis, assembly GCA_031772625.1. Classification (NCBI taxonomy): domain Eukaryota; kingdom Viridiplantae; phylum Streptophyta; class Pinopsida; order Pinales; family Pinaceae; genus Pinus; species Pinus tabuliformis. The sequence continues at coordinate 1,674,652,349 of CM062818.1, forward strand.
AGGGAGGAGCCCATTAGTTTGAGAGAATTTCTTGCTTCTCCACTTGCCAACTCATGTTTCAAAAATTAGTCAGGTTTTGGTTTCTATGAAATGGTGGAGAGGGTCAAATTCCATCATGAGTTAGCAAGGTTATTTGTGACACACCTGGAAAATAATGAGGTAAACCTTGTTGGAGTTACCTTTACTTTATCACCTATTATTATTTCAAAGGTAATAGGCATTCCAAATGTAGGTGAAAAATGGAACAAATGACAATACATTGATAGGGAGTACTATGAGCCTTACATGAAGGCTAAATACCATGGAAAATTGAAGAGAGTGTTTCCCTTAAAATTCTTGGAGGACAGGTTTGTTACACTCATGGAGATCATCATTAAATACTTTACTTGTGAAGGTGGGTTTTCACAGTTGTATGCTTACCACATTATATTGTTGATGCATTTTACTAGAATGAGGATGATGGATATTCCTTACTTCATGTTCTGGAACATTGAGACGATGGCACTTTATGTCAAAAAGAAGCCATATCCCCAAGAGTTAAAGAGCATATTTCACTATTCTTTGATTAAATTCATTGTCATACATTAGTTGAACCTTATCAACATGCCATGGGAGGCTTTAATTTCCCATAAGATGTTCAAGGGCGCACAAATCTTTTCATCAGTGCATCAAGAGGAAGGTGGACCTTTAGGACATGAACAAGTCAAAGAAACTAAAATTGTTGGAGTTCCAGTGTTTTTCACCTATGAGAGAGGCACTAGGAGACTTTTTGTAGCTGCCAGGTGAGTATTATCTCCACAAGGTGTGGAAAGGGTCTCGCCTTCATCTTCAAGCTAAAGGTAAATGCTATCTCCACCAAGAGTGGATGGGGCTTTTCCTTCTTCTTCAGCTAAACAGGTACAGGTTGGGCAGCACAGCAAAGGAAAAGGCAAAGGCAAGAAAAATATGCATGATGAGGATCCTAGTGATGGGCAAGAGAGGGACTTTGACCTAGTTGATCATGAGGAGACACAGGGAATTGATGTCATTGATGTGGAGACTCAAAGTACAAAGATAACTAAAAACATGATCATCAAGAAGCAAGAGGCTGACATTCAAGACTTATCAGTCAATTTAGAGAAGTAAAAGTGGATCATCAATTATCTTGAGCACAAATACAAGAAATTTTTTGACAAGAAATTCCTCATGGAGTTGCAAATGATTAAGGAGAAATGGCAAGAGGAAAAGAAGGCAAAGGTCAAGATGACCTCCATTGAGAAAGAAATTGAAAATGACTGGGAAACTTGGCTTGAAAGAGTAAACATTCACCTTGAAAAGCTGCTTGAGAAGGCCAATAAAGAAAAGAAGATGCTTTGCCATATGGCCTATCATTATATGACCCAGAACAAAATATGCAATATAAGGATGAGGAAGCTAAAGGCAAGGTTGAGGAAAGATTTGAGTAGCAAAAGGTAGCATGAAAAGCTAGAGATTTTGGTTGAGGCCTCACTAGCCCATCAAAGCAACTAATGAAGGAGCCTTGTGCCAAATCTGGGCAAATTTTGGTAAAATTTTTGTCATTTCGAAATTTTGAAGTTTTCAACATAGGAAATTACAATAGGTGTGCAGCTCCACCAGCGCTGCGCTTTTGATAGAGACACTTTGTGAAGGAATAGCTTGCATATTAAAATTCAACATGATGAGGACATTAATCCTTGAAAGTTTCATCAAATTTTGAGAAAATATTGGTCACCTAAAGGTCAAAAAAATCAAAAAATGACCTCCCTGCCACTTTTTGGACACACAGGAAGCAGTCTTGGGAGATTCCACTTTTGAGGGGGCAAATGACCTCCAAATTTAGAAATTCAAGATGTTCCAAAAACTAAACAGGTAGAGCTTTCCAACAATCCATCTTGGGCTCAATGTGGTAAAGGGGAAGGCCTTCAAAATTGGGTTTCAAGTGGTGTTGCACATAGGAACAGTGCTGCTACACATAGGATGAATTTTGTCAGTTTTTCTCAAAAATCCAGTTTTCACTTAGTTTTTTCACAAATTGATTTTTACCCTCATTATGGATGAATTTATGAATGTAAATAATCCTATGTTATGTAAAAGTAATTGTAAAATGACTCTTGAGGGTAGATACATCATTTTGAGGTGGTTTGGAGGTAAATGAATTAGTTTCCTTGGTTTTAGAGGCAAGTTTTTCCATTGCCTATATTCTTTTTCTTAGTTTAGATATGGTTGAAACCACCCCTCTTCTCATGGATTCATCCCCTAATGGCTAACACAAGTGGTTTTATGCCTATATTATGTACTTTCTTAGTCATTTTTAAAGGTTGGACTCTTGTAGATGCTTTGAGCCATATTGTACATCTCTACAACAGTTTCGCAAGGAAATAAACCAGGGTTTGCAGTTATTTTTGTGGGATTCTTGTGGTAATGTGTCTTGGAATTGTTTCTCCTTTTGTCATTAGTTTTTATTCATGTGTTATATGTACCAAAATCTATTTCATTCTTCTTAACTAAATGAATCAAGACAGATAGGTAGAATACATTGATAATAGTGCTCTGCCTTGGGAATACATTTAGTTTTTGATGTTTTTAGCTGTTTGAAGAGGATTCATGACCTGTGCATGCCCTCCTTAGCCCCTCACCAGTGTTAGAATTACCATCTCACTCAATTCCAAGTGCTAAAACACCTACCTACCTCACCCCACAGAACACCCTGCAATTCTGACTTGATTTCCCAAACCCAAAGCTGCCTGCTCCATTTGATCCAACAACAAACTCATCAAAATCAACCAAAAACCATAGAGCTACTATACCTAGCCTAAAATCCATATTTAATTCACTCATCTCAACTAAGATTGAAAAGGAAAGATCCCTCCCCCGACCCGGTAGGGCTAGCTACCGGACTAAGCTTGGTTTGTGGTTATCTTAGGATTGCCTCTCTTCAGCTTGAGGTCAATCTAGGCTCTAATAGTGAAGACATTTATAGGAGAATCACAAATTTAATATTTGGATATATACTCATGATGTTGGCAATGTGTAAATGGCGTCCGCTAAAACGAAGGAACCACCTTCAAATTAGAGAATACCAACCTACAACACTCAGGTACAACACATGGATAACCTCAGGAGACTCGAGTAGAAAAGAAGTCAATGAGGTGGCTTTCAGTGACTGGTACGCAATGATGCTAACTATAATCAGAGTGGCAGACTACATACCAAGAGTGCTATTGGATGAGATTTCAAAGGTTGTCTCGTTTTGGGGTACCCATAGACATACATATGTCAAACCAATATGCGTTCATCCAGAAAGGTTCCAAATGAGGCCACAAAAGCTTACATTAACATAAGCAACATTCCACACTGAAGTTGGTTCATGGCTAGGAGTTCTGTGTGAGATCACGAAGGGAAACTACATATACCTATTTTAGGAATGCAATCACATCCATCAATAGGGGAAGCAGGAGGAAGCAGTAGGGAGAGGGAAATAGAGGATGATCTAGATCCCATGCTTTCTCAAATGGAGCAACATATGTCTTCCTTCAAACAAACAATTGCAAGTTTCACAAAACCCTTAGGTAAGAGCACACAATCCATATCCTTTCAAGGATCTACACTGTTTAATCCAATCATCACCACACTTTATATATAGAAATTCTACACATTTCCCCTCATGCACAACCAAAGCCAAAAATTCCTAAGTTGAAATAGAAAAGAGGAACCAAAATGACAGCTACTAAGAAACCCAAGACAACCCCTATAATACTAGTTCTGTATTTTTTAATAATACTAGTATAACTAACTACTATTTTAATAATTATTTAAATTATGTAACCTTAACTTGTTTTAATTAAATTCTCTCCTTTCCCTTGGTCTAGTCCTACTAGCCATTTCAGCCATTAATTGGTCAATTTAATCATTACCTGGTCAAATATAGTTGTTGGAGGTTCTACTCTGACTATTTAACATGCAACCTAGATTTGATTCTTCAACTTATCCTGATCATGAACCACACTGGTTGGTTCAAAATGCATTGAGAAATGTAATATCATGTGATTTACACTGAATAATTTCTCATAAACTTGATATGGACCACAAAAGCCTCAATTCAACAATTGAATCCCTGCACGAAAAAGCCATCGCAACTAAGGTTCATCAATTTGAACGAGCACACTTGTAGGTTTTGAATTTGAAATCAGATTTGGCATTTCTTAAAAGATGTAGAGACTCCTCCATCATCCCAATATTCACCCAGATTAAGCATCGCCTTCACACTCCCCTGAACCATCGAGTTTTCCTTAGGGCCAATCTAGCTCTGTTAAGATCTAAAATTAGCAAGGTGAGAAGATCCTTGAATTTGCTCTCTCGTTTTCTTATGGGATTACATCTGGATCTTGCGAACTTGTTTTCCACCTCCCTATGGGCCAGGATAGATGCTTGTTCAGCTTTAAAATCCCTACGTTTGGAAGAGATCCGGAAGTTAAAACAAGCTTCAAAGTTTCATAAATTGGCCCAGTAATCTACTTTGCCCGTTGGCCCTTTCGAATCCACTATAAGGGTTTCCCACAGCCAGATCTCAGCTGGTCAACAATCAACACTCCAGGATTGGTTATATTGTGGCTCTTCAGTGGTTTCTAAGATTCTCCCACCATTGAAGGTTAGAGATAATTCAGTGAGCGCAAACAAAGAAGCCTTGTTCACTGGTTCCCTCGATCAGCTCCAAACATCAGATCTGTATCCTCTTGTTCTTCGTTCCAACGTTACTAAGAGCATTGAACAGTCTAATCTCTGTGTAGTAGGTGGTATTGCTTCTTCTGAGCCCAACTTTGAGGTTTTTCCCATGCTAAACTCCACTGTTCTAGCACGTGAGGAAAATATTCATTCTAGTTAGCTTGTTCCAGTCGATAGTTCGCATGCCAGTGTTTCTTTAGTTCGAAACTCTTCTTCACTACGTGTAACTGATTTTCTAGCAATAATATCTTAGTCATCCAGCACTGATCTTCGATGTCAAACCTCGTGTACTTCCCTCAATGATTCTTCTCCATCTGCTATCTCATTCTCACTGTTGCGTGGATCCAGTCACTTGTATAGTTAGCCTGTGCTGCCTTGATAGTGAAGGCACATACCTCCCCCAGCGTGTTGATGATAATGATGATGATGATGATGATGATGATGATGTGGATAGTAAGAATATTAATAATAATAATAATCATTATCATAATAATAGTAATGTAGGATTTATTAATGATAATACAATCAATTATATATCTAAGAATAATAATAAAGAAAGTGGTAGTAATAATGTATTTAGTGACGATAATAAGAATATTAATAATAATAATACGTTATCATTTCTTAATAGCCATATAAACAACTCTGAGAGAAACAATAATTTTATAAAGAATCATCATAACAATAATAATATTAATCTTCCTATTATTCCCCCTCCATCTTACAATAATAATAAGGTTATCAATTTATCTTCTATCTCCTTTCCCCCTTCGTTTTTTAAACTCTTGGGTAAAGGTTTAAATTTTTCCCTAGCCCCTAAGAGGATCCCAATAGATGACATTATTTGTGACATAGAGTGTGGGATTAGAGGTTTACTTGATAGTATTAAGGACACTATTAGACAGGATTCTGTTGTTGTCCTTAGGAAGGCAAAGCCCCCTTAGAGTAACCTTAGTAGGGATGAATTTGTAGCCCTCAGATACTTAAACTAGAAAAAAGATATTGTTATTCTAAAAGCCGACAACGTTGGGGCTGCTATCATTCTTAACAAGGTAGATTACCACAATAAGATGTTGGATCATCTTCATAATAGTGGAAGCTATAAGAAGCTCCCAAAAACTCGATCAAGAAGATTTCTAGGACTATGGCTCTTGCCATCAAATCTAGTAGCTCAGTGAGTCCCCTGCACCATAAACTCATTGAAAGAAATCCCATCACTCCTAGGATCTATGGGCTCCCTAAAATTCACAATGAGGGAACTCCCCTAAGGCCCATTGTCAACACTATTGGAGGTCCTACCTACCTTCTTGTTAAATTCCTTGCCTTAAAGCTTAAACCCTTAGTTGGCCATACAAAGTCCTTTGTCAAAGACTCTGCTTCCTTTGTTGAGGAGCTCAACGACATTAAGCTTGACCCTAGGGAAATTCTTGTTAGATTTGATGTAGTTTCCCTTTACACATGTGTTACAGGGAAAAGTGTCCATATAGAACTGCTCTATCCCACTAAGGTGTGGCAGCTGCCTTAGAAACAAACAGAGAAAAGCTACTTATGTTTTTCCTTTATGAATTATAAATAGATAGGAATAGAAAGACCAACCTCTGTCTTGTGCTAATCCTTTGATTCGATCCATCTCTTCTTTGATAGTCCCCAGCTACCTGCTCCCTTGCACGCCCAGCTTCACAAAGTACCTGTAAGATCACAGAAGCATAGCATTGTACAAAGACATGGATCTATATTCATAAACAATCTAGGATCAGATGTAAATTGACCATACAAATGTAACAAGCATCAATGATACAAAAGCATGGAGGAAAACTCAAATAGCTTTTATTGATTAAAGAAGAAAAGATCCAGGAGGAGTTACAACCGGTTGTTCTGACCCAGCATCAACCTCCCAGCAAAGAAGCCCCTCTTCACCTCAAAAAAAGCTTAGATCACCCAACAATCTGATGTTTTGTCTCTAGAAACCAACAACAATTCCTTACAATATGCAAATTCCAGCCTTTGGATCTCTGGGATGAGGGATCCATATATAGATATCTGTAAGGGGGATGAGTCAGCTTGTGATTTGATTAGTGTCTTCTCTCTGACGGTTCTGGCTTCCTGTTGGGTCCCTATAATACTAGTGATTACCCCATTACTATTGTAGTTATACCCCTTATTTATATTGTTGTACCCATGTAGTGCCCATATTGTTACTATTGTGCCACATAGAATCCCTCTATTGTTATTGTTGTGCCCTATAATATTATTGTTATGTAGGCTTTGATTGTATTGGGACCCTTAGACTCCTATATATAGAAAGGAGGTTTTTCATTTGTATCATCCAAGAATTGTTCATTTATGTAATGTAAAGGAGGTTGCCCCCTCGAAGAGGCTGAATTCTAAGGCGTTGATCTATCTTTTCTATCTTTTCTTGAGCTGGTTTCATAACATTTGGTATCAGAGCTTTGGATTCTAGGGTTTCGCTGCTCCAAACAGGTCATCGTGGAATTTTCGCTATAACTTTTTTTCTGTGACGTTTCAGAAGTCGCAAAAAAAACCCATTTGAGAAGAATTGGCGCTGAACCTTGGGTCCGAATTTCAGAGCTTTTCTCGCGATATTTTCGGAGATATGATCTGAGGAAGTTGGTCTTTTTGCAGACTCCTGAATTACATTCAAAACAGGTGACCTGGGGAAAATCGTCATAACTCTCTCTCTGAGGATCGGATTGAAATTTCGTAAAAAGGTACAGAAAGAGGACGGACTGTAGTTTCTTGTGTGTGTGTTTCAGATTCAAAGGTTGAAACAGTGACTCGTGGCACGTCGTACAAGTTCGCTCTACTGAACCAGTCTAAAAGCAAGTCACTGTGGGAGATTTCACATAACTCTTCCTTGGAGAATCCAATTTGGCTCAGACTTGTGGCATTGGAAAGAGGACGCAGAAGGCTACTACAGGTAGCAATTTCAGAACTGGATGATCCGAAATTACAGAGATACATCAGATTCAATATCAGGCTTCTATAAAGTGAAAAAAGGTGTGTAGTTTTTTTTAATTTTTGTGTAAGCTTGGTTTAACGGAATTCAAAGGGCATAGTAAAGCATTATTATCGGTAACTGATGCCCCGAGGAAAGAAAATGCAAACACCTAGTAAGGAACCTGAAAGCTCTAGCATGACTCATGAAGAAGAGGAAGAAATGCTACATGATATATCAAAATTACAAGAACAAGTGCAACAAATGTCACGCTCACAAAAGCTAACAGAAGCTAAGATAAGTGGCGTGGAATCTAAGATAAATGGCGTGGAATCTAAGATAAAGGGAATGGAAGCTAAGATGGATGGCATGGAAGCTAAGATTGACGCTAAATTTGATGGCATGGATGATAAGATGGATGAATTGAAGAAGTTGCTACAAGAAAGGGTCACTAATGGTGAAAAGGTAGTAAAGGAAACTCATGATGAGAACAAAAGAAATGTTAATCATGATTCCATAGACTCTAATGTTGGATCGAAGACTCACCATGTTCCAAAAATCGATATGAGGAAGTTTGATGGCAAGGATCCCGCCACATGGATATTACAGATGGAGCAATTCTTCGATCTCAATAATGTGCAAAACACACAAAAGGTACGTATGGCAACTTTATATTTGGAACCAAATCAGTTTGTATGGTATCAATGGCTTTGTTCTCGTAAACAATTTATCACTTGGGCAATTTTTACGGAAGAATTGATAGCACATTATGAGGATACAAAAAGCAACACTTTTTTTAGCCAATTGATAAGTCTCAAACAAAAGGGTTCAATAATGGAGCACATTGAGGAGTTCCAAAAATTGAACATAAGGGTAAAAGATATTCCAGAGGAGCATAGGATTGATGTGTTCATAGGGTCTTTAAAGGATAATATCCAACATGATGTGCGCCTTTGGGAACCTGATTCATTAGAGAAGGCATTCAGGTTAGCAAGAAAAATGGAAAGCAAAATTATGGCAACTAGGAAGCATACCACTCACAACTATAAAGACGGAAGTGTTGTTGCCCATAGTCTTCCACAACCTACAAGGTTGACACCACAACAATTGGAAGAAAAAAGAGCAAAAGGGCTTTGTTACAATTGTGATAGCAAATACACAAAAGGTCATAAGTGTGCTGAGAAGAAATTATTCTACATAGATTGTGAAGAGGAAGAAGAAAAGGAGCAAGAAAGGTCAAAAGAAGAGGATATATTCCAGGAACAAAGCCTAGATGAAGAACAAATAAATCCGACCATATCTTGTAATGCATTGGCGGGAATTACCACTCCTCAAACCATCAAGATAGAAGGACAAATCAAGAAGAAAAAGGTAATAGTGTTGATTGATTCAGGAAGCACCCACAATTTTATTCATTGTAGGGTAGCAAAAGAATTGAATTGCTTCCTATATCCAGCACCAGAGTGTCAAGTGATGATTGCAAATGGAGGAACAATAAATTGCTCTGGAAAGTGCCATAATATCAAGCTATCCATGGGAGAATATGTATTGACTAGCCCAATGCTTTCCATTCCAATGGGAGGTGCTGATGTTGTACTAGGAGTCCAATGGCTACAATCCTTGGGTACAATAGCTTTTAATTTTCAAGAACTTTTCATGAAATTTTCTGTGGAAGGAAAGGAAGTTGAATTAAGGGGTATTGCAGGGAAACCAGGAAAGATAATCAGCTCTAATGGCATGACAAAGCTTCTAAAAAAGGAGCAAAGAGGTGTAATTGCACAATTATGTTCGCTAGATGTTTCCACATTGGAATCATCTATTTCTCCAGATCTCCAAAAAGTCCTGGACAATCATTCCAAGGTATTTGAGACTCCCAAAGGTCTCCCACCTATGCGTGATCATGATCATGCTATTCATCTGATTCCAGGAAGTGTTCCTCCAAACATCAGGCCGTACAGATATCCCTATGTCCAAAAAAGTGAAATTGAACGTATGGTTGCAGAAATGCTAGAGGCTGGTATAATTCAACCGAGTCAAAGTTCTTTCTCAGCTCCAGTAGTATTGGTGCACAAGAAGGATGGATCATGGCGCATGTGTCCGGATTATAGGGAGCTCAACAAGCTCACTATTAAAGATAAGTTCCCCATTCCTGTCATTGATGAATTACTGGATGAATTGCATGGATCAATTTACTTCACCAAGTTGGATCTTCGTTCGGGATATCATCAAATCAGAATGAAGATTGAAGACATTCCGAAAACGGCATTTAGAACTCATGAGGGTCATTATGAATTTTTGGTCATGCCTTTTGGCCTTACCAATGCACCTTCAACATTTCAAGGTTTGATGAATTCAATTTTCAAACCATTCCTTAGAAAATTTGTGTTAGTATTTTTTGATGATATACTAATCTACAGCAAGTCTTGGAAGGATCATGTTGAACATGTTGACAGGGTGCTACAACTATTGGAGGAGAAACAATTATATGCAAAAAGATCCAAATGTTTCTTTGGAGTCCAGGAGGTGGAATATTTGGGTCATATTGTATCTCATGAAGGAGTTAAGGTAGACCCTAGCAAAATTAAAGCCATTAAGGAATGGAAAATCCCCACATCCATAAAGCATCTGCGAGGATTTCTTGGGTTGACAGGGTATTATCGCAAGTTTGTTAAGAATTATGGGAGAATAGCAGCACCTCTAACAACATTATTGAAGAAAGATTCATTTTCATGGACTCCGGAAGCAACAAAGGCCTTTGAACATCTTAAAGAGGCAATGTGCCAAGCACCGGTCTTAGCTACACCGGACTTCACAAAAACCTTTATTGTGGAATGTGATGCTTCAGGAAATGGAATTGGTGCTGTTCTAATGCAAGATGAAAGACCCATTGCTTTTGAAAGTCGTCCAATCAAGGGAAAGTTTTTAAGCAAAGCTATTTATGAGAAGGAAATGTTGGCAATACTCCATGCACTTAAGAAATGGCGACCCTACCTAATGGGAAGACACTTCAAGGTAAAAACGGATCATGATAGCCTTAAATACTTTTTAGAACAAAGATTATCCTCTGAAGAGCAACAAAAGTGGGTCACAAAGATGTTGGGTTATGACTTTGAAATCATCTACAAAAAAGGGAAGCAAAATGTGGTGGCAGATGCACTCTCAAGAAAGGATGAGGATGTGGAAGCATTGTTGTGTGCCATTTCTATTATCCAACCAGATTGGATAAACGAAGCAAGGGAGGAATGGAAGAATGACGAAGAAGTGTGGGCACTTATTCGAAAGCTACAACAAGATTCCAGTACTTCTGATACATTTAGCTGGCAAAATGATTCGTTATGGTACAAAGATCGCTTATACCTCTGTAAGAATTCCCAGCTAAAACAAAAGATTCTTATGGAATTGCACACTTCTCCCTTAGGAGGGCACTCAGGATTTTTAAAAACTTACCACAGGGTTAAGAAGGAATTTTTTTGGGATGGCCTTAAATCAGATATTCAAAAGTTTGTGGCGGAATGTTTGGTTTGCCAACAAAATAAAGTTGAAACAATTAAGACACCGGGTCTATTACAACCTTTATCCATTCCAAGCCAACGTTGGGAGGAGGTTTCAATGGATTTTATCACAGGTTTACCCAAGTCTGAGGGAAAGAGTGTCATCATGGTGGTAGTTGACAGACTTACCAAGTATGCACACTTTTGTGCATTATCACATCCATTTAAAGCCAGTACAGTTTCTACTGCATTTATGGAAACAGTTCAAAAGCTACATGGAAACCCAAAGATTATTGTAAGTGACAGAGATCCCATTTTCACTGGAAATTTTTGGACAGAATTATTTTCTTGTCTTGGTACTCAGTTAGCTCATAGCTCATCTTATCATCCTCAATCTGATGGGCAAACTGAGATAGTAAACAAATGTTTGGAAGGATATCTTCGTTGCTTTGTATCTGATAAACAGACACAATGGGTCAAATGGTTGCCTCTGGCTGAATGGTGGTATAACACTTCCTTCCATACAGCAACAAAAATGACCCCATTTATGGCACTTTATGGGTATCAACCACCATCCATCACATCATATTTAAGAGAAAATTCTAAGGTTCAGGCAGTGGAACATCACATCGAACATCAACAACAAGTCCTCCAACTCTTAAAGGATAACCTCGTGTTGGCACAAAATAGAATGAAACAACAGGCAGATCAACATCGCAGTGAAAGAAGTTTTGATGTAGGTGATTGGGTATTCCTACGGCTACAACCATATAAGCAAATGTCCCTCAAGCAAGCTAAGAAGGATAATAAATTATCACCAAAGTATTATGGTCCGTACAAGGTGTTGCAAAAGATTGGTACTATGGCATACAAATTGGAGCTTCCTGCAGCTTCTCGATTGCACCCAGTTTTCCATGTTTCATGTTTAAAGAAGGTTATAGGCGACAAGCTCCCAGTTCAAACAATATTGCCAGAACTTGACGAGGAAGGAAAAATTATATTGGAACCGGAAGCAGTCACAGAAACAAGAACTCGACAGCTACGAAATCGATCAATTTCAGAGTATCTTATCAAGTGGAAGAACTTATCCGCTGAAGATTCCACATGGGAGGATGAGAATTTTATGCAGAAGTATCCAGAACTACTCAAGCGTTGAGGACAACACTTTTTTGAAGGAGAGGGGCATGTTGGGTCCCTATAATACTAGTGATTACCCCATTACTATTGTAGTTATACCCCTTATTTATATTGTTGTGCCCATATACCCCCATATTGTTATTATTGTGCCCCATAGAATCCCTCTATTGTTATTTTTGTGGCTTTATATTATTATTGTTAGGTCGGCTGGATTATATTGTGACTCCTTAGACTCCTATATATAGAAAGGAGGTTTTTTCATTTGTATCATCCAAGAATTGTTCATTTATGTAATGTAAAGGAGGTTGCCCCCTCGAAGAGGCTGAATTCTAAGGCGTTGATCTATCTTTTCTATCTTTTCTTGAGCTGGTTTCATAACACTTCCACTTGGAGACTAAGGGTCTCTTACTCATCCTTAGTTGAATTCAGTGAGGCAAGTGTCACAGGGGAAGATTCTAGAAGCTTCCATTGCCTCTCCACCTCGCGGAATGACACTGCCATTTGTCATTTCTCGCCCATCACACCCCACAGAAGGGAATTTTGAAATGCAACGCACCCTCACAGTGTATTTAGGTGAGATGCAACGCACTTAGCCAGTGGAGCAGCTGCAATGATTCTGTTTTGACCAATCTTGAGTAGTTTTTCATGGAGAGCTTCTGGGAGAAGCTGTAATTTGTCGACCTTGTTCCTTTAGCGGTTAGAGCAAAACTTTTAGGGACTTAGGATCCCTTGGTTTATGGACATTTCATGCTTGGGGTTGCAGGGCACAAAAATGTCTATAACAGTTGCCCCCTAAAGTATGAGGCCGTTAACCTTTTGGTGTCGGGTGAAATGCTTTATTATGAAGATCCGAAGTTATTTCAATGCTGGGAGGAGACCTCTAATAAGATAAAATACAATACATTATCTTAATAATATTTTCATGATCTAGCTGAGGTGGGCATTCCCATGCTCAGCTTTATAAATTCATTTTCATTTACATAGGACAGACAATCGTCTGAGTGCAGACTGGTGATTCTGGTAGAGCCATCATCCTTTTGGTAGGATGATTATCTGTGCTGCAATGATGTACATTTAATGTACTTATTTCCCTGAATATATATCACAACCCGGATGGATGAAACTAGATCCGGGGTCTTCAATCTCATCTGATCTTCACTCGAAGTACAGGTTGATCCATGTGAGAAATGTTCTGAAGTCGAACATGGAAAGACATCGCTTGATTACCAGTCAATGATGTAAATTGTTAACAAGCGCGAGAGTAATCACCGATAATGATAATGACCCTCAAGGTACTGCAGTACAATTCATGTGGTGTGAATAAAGGACTTGGCGTCGAACACCACACAAAATATTTCGGTCGAAGGCCATTGATGTAAACCTGTCGCCGAAAGTGAGAAACTTGCCATTGAGGCATGCAAGCTTCAAAGTACTGAATGGGGTGTTCCTAGATCAACTTCTTGGGTAATGAGCTGATGTTGACAAGAAGTGATCCGTCACAGGAGGGCCTTAATGAACCCCACATCAATGACACGGAACAGAGCAAATGATTTTAATGGAGGTGAGGACGATCTGGTGATATAAGGTTCAGGGTGGCGGTCATGAAAGAATGGAGTATAATGTATGGTAGTGGGTGAGACACAGGTGAATTCTCTGAATGACTTCTCTTGAACATACCGGCGACACTGATGTGATGGATTGGTAGCATTAACCCAAAATGTGGATGGTATGGTGTGACCATGGTTATGTGACTGGTGAATGAAACAACCCAACCTGACTCAGACACGGAGTGGAAGTGTCATGTTCAAGAGCGACTTGCTACCAACAAAGTTTCTTTGAGTTTTCTTCCCAATTTTTCCCCAGACAATGTTGACCAGTACCTCTTTATTTTTGTCAAGCTTGAGGAGGATAACATATGCTTGTTCTGTAATTTGCCCTTCATGCAAACCCATCGCTATGTTTTAACGAGCCTAGCGATAGTGAAACTCGTTCTCGTCTATAGACAAGTTTGTCACTATTAATCTTTTTAACGAGTTTAACGACAAAGATAAATCGGTCCTTTTCAATTTTAGAGAGTCTGAAAAGGAACGTAAAGGTAACTCCAAAATTCCTTTTTCGTCATCTAATCCCTTAAGTCCGAAAAAGTATTAAGCAATACGGAAGGGATGGATTTTCGATACTTTAACGAGCCGAAAAAAACAAGCGCTCGATCTTTTTGTGTAATAATCCCTCAGGTCAAAAAAGATTAAAATATAGAGGAGGGATATCACTTCCTGTCCCTTTAACGAGCTGGAGAGGACAATGGCTTGGTAATCTTTTCATATTTTACAAGTCAGTTGAAAAGAGCTTAAAGGAGACTCGTCTTTTGAGGAATGAGTGATAAAATGGGTAGCAGCTGATTCCAGGTAAGGTTTGGAATTTTCCAATCACGACAGTGTTGTTACCGGGAAAAGTGTCTATTTAGAACTGCTCTATCCCACTAAGGTGTGACATCTGCCTTAGAAAAAAACAGAGAAAAACTATTTTTGTATTTCCTTTATGAACTATAAATAGGGAGGAATAGAAAGAACCAACCTGTGTCTTGCGCTAATCCTTTGATTCAATCCCTCTCTTCTTTGACAGCTTCCAGCTACCTGCTCCCTTACTTTCCTAGCTTCACCAAGTACCTGTAAGATCACAGAAGAAGAAAACTATACAAAGACATGGATCTATATTCATAAACAACTTAGGATCAGATTTAAGTTAACCATACAAATGTAACAAGCATCAATGATACAAAAGCATGGAGGAGAAACTCAAATAGTTTTTATTGATAAACAAGAAGATCCAGGAGGAGTTACAACCAATGATTCCTGACCCAGCATCAACCTCCCAGCAAAGAAGCCCCTCTTCACCTCCAACAAAGCATAGATCACCCAATTCTCTGATGTTTGTCTCAAAACCAACAGCAATTCCTTACAATGTGCAAAATTCCAGCCTCTGGATCTCTGGGATGAGGGATCCATATATAGATGTATGCAAGGAGGATGAGTCATCTTGTGATTTGATTAGTGTCTTCTCTCTGTTAGTTCTTGCTTCCACTTGGAGACTAAAGGCCTCTTACTCATCCTTGGTCGAATTCAGTGAGGCAAGTGTCATAGGAGAAGATTCTGGAAGCTTCCATTGTCTCTCCACCTCGTGGAATGACACTGCCGTTTGTCATTTCTCGCCCAACGCACCCTCATAGTGCATTTATGTGCGTTGCAACACACCTAGCCAGTGGATTTAGGTGCTATGCAACGCACTTAGCTAGTGGAGCAGCTGAAATGATCCTATTTTGACTTATTGTAAGTAGTTTCTGGTGGAGAACTTTTGGGAGAAGCTGTAATTTGTTGACCTTGTTCCTTTAGGGGTTAGAACAACACTTTTACGGACTTAGGAGCCCTTGGTTTATGGACATTTCATGCTTGGAGTTGTAAGGCACACAAATGTCTATAACAGTTGCCCCCTAAAGTATGAGGCCGTTAATCGGGTGAAATGATTTATTATGAGGATCTGAAGTTCTTTCAATGCTGGGAGGAGACCTGTAATAAGATACAATACAATACATTATCTTCATACTATTTTCATGATCTAGCTGAGGCGGGCATTCCCATGCTCAGCTTTATAAATTCATTTTCATGTACATAGGACAGACAATCGTCTGATTATAGACTGATGATTCTGATAGAGCCATCATCCTTTTGGTAGGATGATTATCTATGCTGCAATGCTGTACATTTTAATGTCTTTATTTCCCTGAATATATATCGCAACCCGGATGGATGAAACTAGATCCGGGGTCTTCAATCTCATCCGATCTTCACTCGAAGTATAAGTTGATCCATGTGAGAAATGTTTTGAAGTCGAACATGGAAAGACATCGCTTGATTACCAGTCAATGATGTAAACTGTTAACAAGCACGAGAGGAATCACCGATAATGATAATGATCCTCAAGGTACTGCAGTACAATTCATGTGGTGTGAATAAATGACTTGGCATCGAACACCACGCAAAATCTTTCAGTCGAAGGTCATTGATGTGAACCTGTCGCCGGAAGTGAGAAACTTGTCGTTGAGGAATGCAAGCTTCAAAGTACTGAATGGGGTGTTCCTAGACCAACTTCTTGGATAATGAGCTGATGTCGACAAGAAGTGATCCATCATAGGAGGGCCTTAATGAATCCCACATCAATGACACGGAATGGAGCAAATGATTTTGATGGAGGTGAAAATGATCTAATGATATACGGTTCAGGGCGGTGGTCATGAAAGCATGGAGTATAATGTATGGTAGTGGGTGGGACACAGGTGGCCTTTCTGGATGACTTCTCTGGAACATGTTGGCGACACTGATGTGATGGATTGGTAGCATTAACCCCAAATGTTGATGGTATGGTGTGACCATGGTGATGTGACCGGTGAATGAAACAACCCAACCCGACTCGGAGACGAAGTGGAAGTGTCATGTTCAAGAGCGACTTGCTACTAATAAAGATTCTTTGAGTTTTCTTCCCAATTTTTCCCCAGTCATTGCTGACCAGTACCTCTTTATTTTTGTCAAGCTTGAGGAGGATAACATATGCTTGTTCTATAATTTGCCCTTCGGGCAAACCCATCGCTATGTTTTAACAAGCTTAGCGATAGTGAAACTCGTTCTCGTCTAAAGACAAGTTTGTCGCTATTAATCTTTTTAACGAGTTTAACGACAAAGATAACTCGGTCCTTTTCATTTTTAGAGAGTCTGAAGAGGTACGTAAAGGTAACTCCAAAATTCCTTTTTCATCATCTAATCCCTTAAGTCCGAAAAAGTATAAAACAATACAGAAGGGAAGAAGTTTCGATAGTTTTAATGAGCCGAACAGAACAAGCGCTCGATCTTTTTGTGCAATAATCCCTCAGGTCCAAAAAGATTAAAATCTAGATGATGGATAACACTTCCTGTCCCTTTAACGAGATGGAGAGGCCAATGGCTCGGAAACCTTTTCATATTTTACGAGTCAGTTGAAAAGAGCTTAAAGAAGACTCGTCTTTTGAGGAACGAGTGATAAAATGGGTAGCAGCTGATTCCAGGTAAGGATTGGAATTTTCCAATCACAGTAGTGTCACAAGGATGGCTAGTGAAATCACTCTTCGTAGCTGTTCCTCAAAATGGGTAAACAATCAAATGGAGGTGAATGATCGGCCAATGAAAAAGTGGAGGTGACGGTGCAAACACGACCAAGGCTTTAATGGCTGAAGTACTACATTCACGGTGGTTATTTACCAGGGAATAGTTCATTTTTTAACGAGCTTAAACGCGGGTGGAAACATTTGCTCGGTGCGGGTTTATTTTTTAACGAGCTTGAACCTTGCGGTAACACTGCTTGATTAATCTAGTCATATGATAAGAATGTCTCATATAAAAATGGAAAATTTTAGAGTTTTTCCCCACATCCTTTCTTTATGCAAGCTAGGAAACGACCAATCCTACGGGTTTAAAGGGTTAGAGGTCCTAAAAATTTAAAAAATAAATAGTCGCTCTTTGCTTGCACTCCAAAAGGTTTGCATGCCCCCAGGTATAAAACAGAGTTTCAAGGTTACCTCTACTTCTATCTGCCAAAACATTTGTTTTACCGAGAGAGGCCTACCTCTTACAGGTTACCCAAAGATTGTTCTATTCACGGCGCAAACAAAACACTTCTTTGTCAATGTCTACTGAAGTAAACAAAGGTGAACGGATGATATAGTGAGACCATCCCTGACATAAATTTGACAAGAGAAACTTGTTTTAGAATAACCCCCTCTTCCAACCACGGACGGGGGTATAGACTAGTCATATTCTCCCGTGGAAACCTACCCTATACCCGAAGTTTTCCTGCCGAAGCAGACCAGGATGCATGCCCCCTGGGTTTCAGTCATATCCCTCTGAATTACTCGCGCTCATCGGGAGGACGGACTGGAGATTGAGACATTTCTTGCGTGAAAAGACCATTCAGGGATGGTATATGACTATTTACTCTATATCATCCGAGGAATGAAAGATGGTCCACGAGCTTGACCACTCTTCCTTCGTGCGGAAAGCACATTACTCTAAAGAGTGAGGAGACAATTGCCCCCATGCAATAAATATAGTCTCGTCCAAGGAGTAGATTGTAATCCAGGGGTCCTTGAACTACGATTATGTTCATGCGAACTATTTTCCTTCTCAATGTTATGGCCACATCGGGAAGGATCCCTAAAGGTCGACTGGTTCCTTTATCAAAGCCTGTCAGATTTCTCATCTCAGGAAAACGTGATGGCGAACCAAGCGCTTTCCAAGCAATTGAGGAAAGGATACTCATAGAAGCCCCCTCATCTATGATGGTACCAGCCATAACCGTTCTATATATTTGAACGATGATTCAGAATGGTACACTTGCTGGTAAACGGGGTCTGCCTAGTTGATTCCAGTCGAAGGAGACAACTAGGTTGCTTGGTGGTGGGATCGAATAGACGGCCGGGTACGGCTCTGACGAACTTCCTTCCTGCGGTAAAGGAACGGGTAAATTGCCCCCATTTTCATCGAAGTCTGTGTTTATGAAGAGAATTTGGATGGTGTCATCCTTGTTCTCTTCAGTGACTGTATCATTTGAAGATAAAACCTCTGAAGGCAAGACCGGGTCAACTGCCACCTCGACCTTTTGACTTTTGTCTGGTATGGATCCAGATGGTTTATCTTCAATGATAGGTGCTTCAGCCGACCACCTGAGCGGGCCAGCCGGATTTTCAACTAGTGACGGACTCGGCAAGAGTTTTTTTATATCCAGGAGGAAGTCGTAACGGTGAAACCGGACGATCATCCAAAACTCTTTTAGCTTCATCTAAGAAGGAAAAACGGTGGACGACATGATCGCCTTCGCACAGTTTACAAGGAAATCTATATTTTCCTTTTTATCCTGGGGCTTCACTTTCACTAGTCGACGGTGTGCTTTCAACATGATCATCAGAGGTTGACGACACCGGGTTGTGCAATCGAGGAGACCAGTCCCTTAATATCCGAGAGATGCAAGGACAATCTCTGTGAAAGTGGTCTCCTTTGTAAATGACACATGGCAATTTAGGCCTGGTCGGTGCAGTGTGTGGATTTTCGTTAGACGACACTCATTTTCCCCCATTCGCCATTGGCTCCTTCTCCTTCTTCTCTTTCTTCTCCTTTTCCTTCTTCTCCTTAGGAACTTGACTTTTGGCTTTACCAACCCCATCAACCGAAGAGGAAGGAGGAGAGGAAGAATTAGAGGAAGTAGAAGGCTGGTGGGTAACTATGGATTCGTCTAATTGCTGATTCGATTGTTCAAGAATAGTGGTGTTCTGAACGACAGAGGTTGAGAAGAGCCATACAGGAAAACCAATTGTCAGCCCTGGAAGCGACAATGTGGCCATATGGGGCGCACCAACATCTCCCCAAGAGGAGAAGGGACTAGGATTTCCTCCATTTTCTCAACCCAAGATCAACGTAGGAAAGGGTAATGAATATTCCGTTTAAAATAAATTTTTATACGCTTCGACACAACTTGTTTTTTCAGTTTTTAAGAGTCGAGAAAAAACAAAAGATGACTCTAGTATCCTTCAATTTTTAATGAGCCTGAAGTGACAAGTGCTCAGATGGACCTTTTCCATTAAGGAGTCTGAAAAGGAATGAAAGGGACTGCTCTGGAGGTCTAGGTAGAGGGAGTACCAAACCAATCGCAAAACTCCAGAATACTTTTTACGGTACGGTAGTCAATCTTCCCGAATGCTGTGTTCAGTGCATTGTAATCGATAAGGCGGCAGACATGGCTTCCTATGGATAAAGGATTTAAGCCTATAGGGGTCTCCCAAAATATACTCGATGGTACATGGGAGCACAAGTCCGTACTGGCACTTATCGTCTCAAAGTGGAGGAATCACCCAACCATCAGTGAGGACAACAGTTACCAGGTTTTACGACGCCGGAATACGTCTCTAGCCTAGACCTCTAAATGTTGTGCGTTAAGTTCCAAAGCGTTGTTAGATTCATTGAATTTATTTTAAGTTGATCTTGCTTATGAAGTTTTCCTTTTGGGTTCACCACGAGATGTAGATGTAATTCCTAAAATGCAATCTAAATATGATAAACAAACTTTTATCTCTTTTCTGCAATGAAAATCCTAGCTACTAGGGGAAAAGAAAGACACAATATTTTCACAAAGAGCAAAGAGCACACTGTAAATGCACTTTCCTAAATCAAGCCAAACAGATTGTCTATATGCAAATGCACATGCATGTATTTGTTTTCGACTTTCTTAGTATTGATGCTAAAAAGAAATTTGATGTATAAATCTGAATTTGCTTTCAAGCGACAAACACAAACAAGCTTCTTTTCGAAATCAAAAGATAGAGATGATTACAACACTTTACGATTTTGAAATGAATACTCGTTTTGACACTAGAAAGTCACAAATTCAGACTAAAGGCAATAGTAAAAGTATAATCAACCATCAACAGCAATTAAACTTTCTCCTATGATCGAAATCGACACTTGCGACAGATCTAAATCAATGGACGACAGTACGACTATTCTACTTTTGCAATGGAAAACTGTAAACGACTCAACAAACACACAAAAACATCTACAGTTCTTTTGTAAAAAGGAGGCGGAATATCAGTAAGGAAAAGGGGTTTTAAACAGACATAGACTGATCATAGGCTGCAAAATTCAGAGATAAAACTGGAAAGAATGAAGCACAAGAACCTTAGCTGCACAGGGCTAGGCTGATCAGCGCACCTGTAACACAGAGAAACTGCATTGCAGTGCAGGTTGCCATTTTGGGAAGTGCGTTGAAATGTAGGATCTCTTCATAGTACCTGCGTTGGGCCAGAAACGAGAATTCTATCCGGGTTCTGGGTCATAGTTTGCAGTTTAGTCTTTGGTTTTTGGCCGAGTAAAAGCAATCAGTAATGTACAATCAGGGGTAGATCTAAGGAGGGTCTAAGAGCTATCACAAGGGCAATCAGATAGTCTGTGAATCAACTGTTCAAATCATAAACAGATCCAGTGAATGAATTGAAGCAGCATATGTCTAATTTGCATTTGTTATGGCAAATGCAGTTCGAATGCTACTTATAAGTTTATGAAACAAACAACAAGAGATACACAAACAAACTAATTAGACATTCTCCCCAGCGGAGTCGCCATTTTGTTACCGGGAAAAGTGTCTATTTAGAACTGCTCTATCCCACTAAGGTGTGACAGCTGCCTTAGAAACAAATAGAGAAAAACTACTTTTGTATTTCCTTTATGAACTATAAATAGGGAGGAATAGAAAGAACCAACCTGTGTCTTGCGCTAATCCTTTGATTCAATCCCTCTCTTCTTTGACAGCTTCTAGCTACCTGCTCCCTTACTTGCCCAGCTTCACCAAGTACCTGTAAGATCACAGAAGAAGAAAACTATACAAAGACATGGATCTATATTCATAAACAACTTAGGATCATATTTAAGTTAACCATACAAATGTAGCAAGCATCAATGATACAAAAGCATGGAGGAGAAACTCAAATAGCTTTTATTGATAAACAAGAAGATCCAGGAGAAGTTACAACCGATGATTCCTGACCCAACATCAACCTCCCAGCAAAGAATCCCCTCTTCACCTCCAACAAAGCATAGATCACCCAATTCTCTGATGTTTGTCTCAAAACCAACAGCAATTCCTTACAATGTGCAAAATTCCAGCCTCTGGATCTCTGGGATGAGGGATCCATATATAGATGTATGCAAGGAGGATGAGTCAGCTTGTGATTTGATTAGTGTCTTCTCTCTGTCAGTTCTTGCTTCCACTTGGAGACTGAAGGCCTCATACTCATCCTTGGTCGAATTCAGTGAGGCAAGTGTCATAGGAGAAGATTCTGGAAGCTTCCATTGTCTCTCAACCTCATGGAATGACACTGCCATTTGTAATTTCTCGCCCAACTCACCCTCATAGTGCATTTAGGTGCATTGCAACACACCTAGCCAGTGGATTTAGGTGCTATGTAACGCACTTAGCTAGTGGAGCAGCTGAAATGATCCTGTTTTGACTTATTCTGAGCAGTTTCTGGTGAAGAACTTCTGGGAGAAGCTGTAATTTGTTGACCTTGTTCCTTTAGGGGTTAGAGCAACACTTTTAGGGACTTAGGAACCCTTGGTTTATGGATATTTCATGCTTGGAGTTGTAAGGCACAAAAATGTCTATAACAAGTGTCACAAGGATGGCTAGTGAAATCACTCTTCACAGCTGTTCCTCAAAATGGGTAAACAATCAAATGGAGGTGAATGATCGGCCAATGAAAAAGTGGAGGTGACGTTGCAAACACGACCAAGGCTTTAACGACTGAAGTACTACATTCACAATGGTTATTTACCGGGGAATAGTTCATTTTTTAACGAGCTTAAACGCGGGTGGAAACATTTTCTCATGTCTTATGTTTATTTTTTAACGAGCTTGAACTATGTGCTAAAACTACTCGATTGAATGGTTCCTTTTTTATTTTACCATAAATAGCTCTGTTCTTTCAAAGATTGTACTGTATCTTTAACTACTTCATCGAACTAGTCAGAAATGAACAATATATGATTTGAAAATGAGTTAGAACACAAATATTTTACTTTGAACTACGTAAAAAGTAATGAAAAAGTGTTTTTACCTCTAATTTTACCATTTCATTTTAACTTTAGTTTGTTGGAGCTTTGGAGGTGCTTTTCCCCCTTGATTTTCACCAGATGATTTCGGGAGATTCTGTGGACGATTCTCGGCGCCGTCTGGACCAGGTAGGAGCTAAACCTGAGCTCTTTCATTTCATGGTTTCCATTTTGCATTTTGAGCTTGATTCCTAGCTTTTCTAAGCCCCTGGGGTTTGAAGAACTCGTTCTGCCTTCAGCACACCCTCTGTGTATCAAAAATTGCGTTGAATGTTGGCCTGTCTAAAGGCTATCTGACATTCAACGCACCTAGAACACTGCTGCAGGTGCGTTAGGCGCAAAAAGGGAATTTGATGCACAATTTTTGATGGAAATTTTGCATGTTTCTTACCAAAATCAGGATCTAACTCTTCTCTTGTTTGTTTTTCAGAGATCTTTGGAGTAAGATGACCATTACATGGCAAGAACGTGAGCATGAAGAAGAGGGCATTCTTGCCCTACATGATCCGGTTACAGTGAACGTACTGCAGAACTATGGCTTGTTGAAGCTCTTCCGCATTTCTAGCATGAGACAACAGATCAACTTACTGCAGTATTTGCTCGATGCTTGGGATCCTACCAATCAGGTTTTCTAGATCAGGGGAAAATCTATCCCCTTTACTGTAGTAGACATCTATTTCTTGACTGGCTTGTCGAGGCAGGGTGCCCCCATCTCCTTGCCAGGTTCGGCCCGAGGAGGAGACCCTGTGAGAGATTATGTTCTCCGGTACTATAGAGAAGGATCTCAACCGAGTAAAGACAGAAAGATCATCATTCGTGATGTCACTGACAGGTCCCTTAGGACTATTCTGTTTACTTTTGGTAGGATGGCCAGTGGTGCGGCTCTTCATGTAGCCAACCGATCTTATATGCAGCATGCCTTGGAATGCCTCCAACAGAAGGTGTTCAACTGGTGCGACGCAGTACTTCTTGTAATGAAAGAACAGTTGACCAAGATAAAGAGCGGGAGGTTAAAGAACTTTGGGTATGGTTCTATTTTGACCGCCTTTGCCTTGGAGAAGATACCACCGATGCAGCCGCAGTACATTGCACTCGATTTACCTTCTCCTTGAACCGCGTATGCAAAGATGGGTTGCTCATATGTCTAGGCATGTTGGCCAGTCTCAGATTTCATTTTCTGATACCTTCTTCAGGTGGTTTGATTGTCAGGAGATGGTTTATTCTGAGTATCCATATGCTGGCATGGACTTCCGGGGTGATCTAGATTTAGTACTGCCGGATGGCGAGCAGTGGGGCGCCATTGGTAAAATCTTTGACCATATCCTTGTTTATCGTTTTTTGTTTATAATGTACTTGTGATTTATTCTATCAAGACTTTAATCAAACTCATGTGTACATGCAGATGTCTGTCCTGTTCGTCTAGTACTTTGCCTGAGAGTACCAGCTGTTGCCCCAGCAGGAGAGGCCATCGGAAGGGCTATCCTTCGCGACCTCGACGTGGCCGAGTCTCTCATAGCATTACAGGAGGAGGTTGAGGGCCTCACTCTTGGTATTCCAGATGTGAGGACTGACGAGCTACCTTTGAGGTTACAGCGGCATACTACTGGTGTGCCCATACGATGGACTCATCTCTTACGCATGATCGCACAGGCTATGACTTGCTATCACAAACATCATTAGACTAGGGTGCCCCCCTAGAATTTTGAGTTTTGGGGTCGTTTGACCGATTTTGTCTTGGTTACAGAACATTATGTGTAAACCATAAACAATTATATATATTTTTGATTTTCGGAGTTTTACTTTGGTTAAGTTACATGATCCAAATGCAAACATTGATGGTATGTTTCTTTTTATAAATGTTGCAAATGTCTATCTAACACATAATTTGCTAATGAGTCAGTTAATGTGCTTAAATTTCTGGAAATATGTTGATATTGAATAAAATCAAATTGTCTTTCCAAAATCTTAACCCTTAGGAACATGCGATAAATAGCTGGGTTTCAGATGGAATATATACCATTGAGTTGTAGTATTACGAGCTGTGAGTCTAGCCTGACAATTAGTCGGCGTATACCACGTGTGATGGCATCAGAGAGAAGTTCTATCAACGCGCTATATTCAGCAATGTTATTTGTTGATCGACCAATACATACCCCTCTGAAACTTACTAACTCGTCGTTTGGATCAAAAATAACCCAGGCTGCGGAAGATAGGTTCCACGAACTACGACTCGCTCCATCGGCATATCCAACACATGACTCCAATAGGTTTTACATCTGCAATAAATGTAAAAAGTGGATAACTTGACCAAAATAAACACTTCAGCCAAAACAAAAACATAACAAAAGCATACAAGTTACTATTACGCATAGTAACGCTTGAGGTACAACTCATTACGAGGTTGTGCCAGTGGAATTCTGTCATAATCCATTAACTCGTAGGCTCCTTTTGTTAACACTTATTTAACAATATAGGGGCCCATCCATAAAGACTTAAATTTACCTGCTCCCAATTTATCGGATTCTTGGTCGTAAAGCAAGACCAAGTCACCTTCTGAGAAGACAAGGGGTTTGACATTTTTGTCGAACTACGCCTTGACTCGTTTCTTATGGGCTTCATTAGCCAAAGCAACATCACGACGGGTTTCATCCAATTGGATTAATTCCAAGAAACGATCCTCTTCTTCTGAAGTTCCGGGGAGGAGATCAAGTGTGAGTTTGAGAGACGAGATTTCACACTGGATTGATAAGACTGCTCCCAGGCTGTATACCAGTTGGAAAGGTGTAAACCTGGTTGCATTCCTTACCGATGTTCGGTAAGCCCACAAAGCTGAGTACAGGATTAGGTGCCATTTTCTCTTGTGAACTCCAATCATCCTTTGCAGCATGCGCTTTAGGACTTTGTTGATTGCTTCAACTTGTCCATTGGCTTGCGGATAATATGGAGTGGAGCTGTCATGAGACAACCCTAGTTTGGCAGCTAATTCGACCATCATGTGATTGCGAAAATTCGATCCATGATCTGTGACTATAGCCTGTGGTACACTGAATCTGGCGACTACATGATTGAAAAAGAAGAGGGTAGCTGTTTCACCAATATTAACTAATGTAGGCATCGCCTCGGCCCATTTGGTAAAATAGTCAACTGCGACTATGATATACCCATGCCCCCCGGTCGAGGTGGGGTTATATGTCATGAAATCGATGCCCCATTTGGCGAACGGCCCAACAGAAACTATTGGTTGTAGAGGTGCGGGTGGTCTTCTGGTTTTGCTATCGAAAATTTGACAAGCATGGCAACTTCTGACTGCGGTTATGCAATCTTTGAACATTGTTTGCCAGAAGTATCCTACTCGTAAGGTTTTTTGCACTGTAGCATATCCAGACTGATGCCCCCCACACGCGCCTGAATGACAATCATTCAGGAATTTTTCGGGCTCCTCATGGGTGAGGCACCTTCTCAGAACTGTATCGATACCACAACGGTAAAGCGTGTCACCGACGATCATGTAGTCTTTTGCTTGGTATCGAATACATTTTTGTTCAGAGTGTGAGGTGTTTGGCCTGTATTTTTGGGTTTGGAGATAAATGATTATATCTCCATACCACTCATTGCTTGCAGATATCAGAAACAAGTTTTCTTCCATGATTGTTTCTTTGGATGTGTCATCGTTGGATGACGATGGGAGATCGCACAATAATTCTACGAAAACTAAAGCTTTCTTTGACTTTGATTTTACAAATTCCAGATCAAACTCTTGTAGGATTGCTATCCATTTTGAATATTTGCCCCCCAGCAACTGTCGCGACAATAAATAAGTCATGGGGTTGCAATCTGACCGAATGGTAGTTTTCCGAAAGGGGACATAGTGTCGAAATCTCTGTATCGCTTGAACAGCTGCGAGTGCTAGCTTTTCAACGTAAGAATATTTGATTTCTGTATCATTTAAGTTTTTACTTAAATAATATATGGGATTTTCTATTCCATCAACTTCTTGAACTAAAACCATTGCGATGGTCGTATCCGCTGCAGCCAGATACAGGTTAAAATCTTTTTGATAATCGGGAGTGTACATTAATGATGCTTTCATTAGTGATTCTTTTAAAGCATCAAAGGAAGCTTGCGCAACCTGATCCCAGACAAAGGGTACTTCCTTCTTCAAAAGACGTGTATAACCTTTAGCGAGTTCGACGTAATTTGGAATGAACCTCCTCAGAAAGTTCGCTTTCCCTTGGAGTTTTTGAATCTGAAGAAAATTCGAAGGTGGAGGCAAATTTATGATTGCCTGGACCTTACATGGGTCGAGACGAATCCCATCCTTCGAGACTACAAAGCCAAGCAAACGACTAGAATTGACGCAAAATACACATTTGTGTGGATTGAGTCGTATCTTGTAGTGTCGGCAACGTAGAAATATCGCTCTTCAATGCTGCGGATGATCAGTCCTCTTTCGCGAAGGAGCCGAAAGGTTGTCGAGGTATGGTTGAACGATGTTCTTGATGTCATGGAAGGCATAATTCATTGCCCTCTGAAATGTCGCCCCTGTGTTCTTCAAACCAAAGGGTAATTTTCGATATGTGAACGTGCCCGACGGACAAATAAATGCAGTCTTTGACTGGTCCTGTGGGCGGATATTTATTTGATTATACCCGGAGAATCCATCCATGAACGAAAAGATTTCGCATCCGATGCATTCACCAATTATCTGGTCGATGAAGGGTGTAGGATAGTTGTCTTTTGGACAAGCTTGATTTACATCCCTATAATTGACGCACACTCTAATTGTTCCTTGTTTTTTCATCACAGGGACAATATTCGATACCCAATCGGTTAGAGGAACCGGGTAGATGAAACCAGCATGGAGAAGTTTTTCTACTTCTTCCTTAATGGCAGCGGCCTTCTTGGGGTGCACCTGCCTTAGCCTTTGTCGTACTGGTTTGACATCTCGATACATCTTAATTTCGTGTTCAATGATACTCGATTCAATGCCTGGAATTTCACTATATGACCAAGCAAAGACATCTCTGAAATCGTGAAAAAGAGCGTTATATATTTCCAGTTCTGAAGGAGAACAACATTTTCCGACATAAATATTCTCTACAACATTTGTTTTGGTCGAGATATTTATGGCGATAGTCTCTTCAATGTTGGACAAGTTTCACTCGGAATCCACCGTGTTTAGAATATTTGATAGGAAATCAAAGACTGAAGGATGATAAAGGTCATCTTTAGTATCTTCCCCACAATTCGGAAGAAGGGAATGATGGTGAGAATCATTCCATGGTGCTCCTCCAATTACCATTGATTGGATAATTCCTTCGTCGGTGACATGCGCTCGTGACCAGGGATCTGAAGGGGTACCATATTCTTTAGACCTATCTATCCAAATGCTTGATGAGCATTGATTTGGGTTTGCCTCCCATGCTAGGAACATTGATTGCTACAATACTTCCGTTGGGCTTGGGGGCAAAACCATTGCATGATCCATGTCGATATCATTTTCTGAGATCTTTTTAGAAGATATCATATTGGAGGTTCCTATCGACGCCACTTCCGCCAAGTTGATTGGAGGTGGAAAGGTGAAAGTTCCCATTAGTATAGGATCTTTTAGTACACCTACTCTGATATTCTGAAGCGAATGGGGGCTCCCATGGATCATGGGAATGCTTCCTGTAACTTGAGAACCGTTGGGGAGGAAGTTTTGTTGATCGACAATTGTAATCCCTCCTTGAAAAGGAAATGCAATCTTCCTAAAATAGGTCGACACAATAGCTGCCATAGCATATATCCATGGTCTTCCTAGTAGGATGTTGTAATCAAGATTTCCATCAATGACTTCAACATCTATTTCTACCGTTTTCCCTCCTAGTTCAACTTTCAAGTTACTTAGTATACCATATGGGGTATATGTCCTTCCGTCGAATGCTTTTAATGTCGTCGAAGATCTCGACAAGGTTGGAGATCCTAAAGTTTTCCAGCAACTCATCGACATAATACATGTAGATGCTCCCTCATCAATAATTGTTCGATGAACAGTTTTGTTGAGGGCTTTCACTTGAACAAGGAAAGCTAGTTGAGCTGGTAATTGAGGATCGTATCCTTTATGGTCGAAAGATACAAGATTGGAATCCTTTGGGTCAATCCCACCAATGGCTAATAATAAAGCCTGCCTTTGGGATGGGCAATTCTGTAGTACTTCAAGAGTCGACATAGCGGATGGCGATTGGGCCAAATCTTCCAACTATATTATAATGCTGTGCCGCTCTAGCACAGGGATTAAACGTCGACTTGTGTACTACTCCCTTTGGTGGTTTTATTGCCAATTCAGGGATGATGGGCGGCGCAACTTCTATCGAAGTTGTTGTCGAACTACTGGGTTGATCTTTATCCTTGTTGTTCGACAGCTGTGGATTCCCATAATCTTTGTTCCTTGTGGATATCAAAGCATCATTTTGCTGTTTTGAAACCGACAACATTAGCACTTGAGATGGGCAATCATTTTCACTTTCAACCAGATTTGTTCCCGGATTTGGAAATGGAATAGTTAACACTACGGAGGTTTTTGAATTCTTGAAGAATTTTTTAAGCTCAGCTATGTGTGGACAATTCGCTGTCCAATGATCCTCATCGCATATAAAGCATGGATTCTTTGGTTTCCTATCTCCAGGAGGGTTTGAGGAAGATTTTTCAGGTGATGATTCCTCCTGTTTCTTCTTCTTCCCTTTGCCTTTCTTCTTGCTTCTTGGTTTTTTGGTTTCTTTGCCTTTATCTGTTGATACGACATTTACTTCCGAAGAAAGAAGTTCATCTTTTGCATTTTGACTTGAAATCTTACGGGCCTTTTTGGATGTAGCCTTTGTCGATTTCGTGTCTAATGTGCCAATCACGCCATCGTCGCCATGAGAGTCATTGTTCGATTTAGGAGGAGGAGGAATTGAGAATTCTGGTCTAGGGGCGTCAGGTATTTTATCGTAGAGCGTGCTGGACTGAGTGTAAATCAAGTCCAGATATTGCGCACGAGCGATAACTTGCTCTTCTGTTACGACTCCCCCCTTTGCCACATCTTCCGTGATGGAAGGTAGTAATGACTTGATAAACCATTCAGCTAAAAGCTGATCGGGGACATATGTATTTACCATTCTACGATGATGTCGCCACTCATGTATATGATCAGATATGTGAGTGGCCGTTGTCTGTTTGAAGTTGGTAAGAAGTTCCGTTCCCATTTTGTACCTTATTGGTAACTGAAAATGGGTTAAAAATGTTGTGGCTAAGGTACTGAAGTTGTCGACCGAAGCTCTAGGTAATTCAATGTACCATTTTGCCGCCGGACCCGTCCGTTAACGTCCTCTGAAAGAGGCGAAGTCTTATTGAATCATCATCTAGGGTGCTTGATGAACACCATAGATGAAAGGTCATCATGTGATTCGATGGATATTCACCCAGATTTCCATTAAATTTAGGAATATCTGATGTAAGTTTATGTGGAATCGTTGGCCACCAAGGGGCATAAGTGATTGGATCGTTTCTTAACCTATTTAAATCAGGTAACTCTAAGGTCGCCACAAAGGGTAACTGCTGATTCAGATTAGGCGAAGCATACCCAGGATAAGATGGGATTGCCTGAGTAGTTGGTCTTTGCATGCCAGCATAATGCATTTGATGTTGGTATGTTTGGTAAGGTTGGTGGGCATGACCATTCTAAAATGGTTGATTTTGACCGTTTTGAATGTACAGTTGCCCACTATTAGAAAAGATTTGTTGCTCAGAACCTTGGTATACTTGTTGGAATTGCGGTTGTTGGTATTGCACCAGCCATGGTTGTGAAGCCATGTGTTGTTGCCCAATACTAACAGTTTGACCAAGATGAGGGGTAATTGTACCCATCTGAACCTGTGTCATTTCACCGGTCGGCGATTGTGGTTGAGTCGCAGGGTCAAGGGGTTGTTGCATTACAACCTGAGAAACCTGAGGTTGGCATACAACAGGCAGCGCTTTAACTTATGACACTGCCACAATAGCTGGGGTAGTTGGGATATTTGACATAGGTAAGCATTGTTGCATCGAATATACAACTCTTGGTTGTTGAGGTAGTATTGGTACCCAACCACTTGAGGTAATTCCAGTATAACCTGAATGTTGTTATGAACTCCTGTATGGATATCCTCTCGGAGGGGATAATGAAAGGGTATACTGCCCCCCATACGGTGGTAGTCCAGAACTCAAGGTAATTGTTTGTCCTTGGGGACCAGACTGCCCAAATTGACCTCCAAATGGATCAATTTGTCGAGACTCAACATAAGAGTTTCCTGATATTATTCTGGATGAACAAACAGGAACAGACCATACTATCGAAATAGCCCCTGAGTGGGATCCTTCTAGCGGCTGAGAGCAAGTCGGACTAGATGGTATACCGACGAACATTGTTGGAGTGATAGCAAGGAGTTCTGTCATCGCTGTGTTAGACGACACAGTCCTAGATGTTGACGGTTGTTCAGACATTTGTATTCTATCCAAAAGATTACCTAGGGATTCTACATGAGCTTATGCTGGTGGTAGACTAACTTCTGACGAAGAAGGATATAGAGTGATCCTAACTCCAAATTGCGTTGGAGTACTTGTTTGAGGATCTTCTACAATTTCTTCTATGGCAATCAAACGAGGTGGAAGAGGAAGACCGTCAGGTCCGTAGAATATTTCTGGTGCCGAAGAAGGTATGGAATCGGCAGCGACAGATGTTTGAAGAGCAAGACTCTCCGAACCGGTTGTAGATGGAACTGGTTCGGTAACACAAGTGTTTACTCTCAGACTAGGATCAGTATCACTGTCCTTCTGTGGCTGTTGAACTTCTTCTGTAGAGGCAGGGATTCTAGAAATGTTTGGAGTAACCGGAGTCTCTGATGTCGTTGGAACACTTGTTCTAACTTTAATAGGAGATTTGGAACCGGTTAAACGAGTTTGCTTTGTTCGTACTGGCTTCGATTCTGGAGACAAAGACGGTTGACTCGTAAGCCTCCGTGAACGATGGGGTTTCAATTCACTTTCTTCCACGATTACGGATTACTCGATCAACTAAAATAAAGGGGAAGTATGTTTCTGAATTAAATGAATTTTAGACGCTTTGACACAACTTGTTTTTTCAGTTTTTAAGAGTCGAGAAAAAACAAAAGATGACTCTAGTCGCCTTCGACTTTTAATGAGCCTGAAGTGACAAGTGCTCAGATGGACCTTTTCCGTTAAGGAGTCTGAAAAGGAATGAAAGGGACTACTCTAGAAATCTAGGTAGAGGGAGTACCAAACCAATCGCAAAACTGCAGAATACTTTTTACGGTACGGCAGTCAATCTTCCCGAATGTTGTGTTCAGTGCATTGCGATCGATAGGGCAGCAGACACAGCTTCCTATGGATAAAGGATTTAAGCCTATAGGGGTCTCCCAAAAT
Source organism: Pinus tabuliformis (assembly GCA_031772625.1). NCBI lineage: Eukaryota > Viridiplantae > Streptophyta > Pinopsida > Pinales > Pinaceae > Pinus > Pinus tabuliformis. The sequence goes on from CM062818.1 coordinate 1,674,684,775, forward strand.
ATACTCGTCGGTACGTGGGAGCACAAGTCCGTACTGGCACTTATCGTCTCAAAGTGGAGGAATCAACCAACCATCAGTGAGAACAACAGTTACCAGCCTTTACGACACCGGAATACATCTCTAGCCTAGACCTCAAAATGTTGTGCGTTAAGTTCCAAAGCGTTGTTAGAATCATTGAATTTATTTTAAGTTGATCTTGTTTATGAAGTTTGTCTTTCGGGTTCACCACAAGATGTAGATGTAATTCCTAAAATTCAATCTAAGATGATAAACAAACTTTTTATCCCTTTTGTGCAATGAAAATCCTAGCTACTAGGGAAAAGAAAGACAAAATCTTTTCACAAAGAGCAAAGAGCACACTGTAAATGCACTTTCCTAAATCAAGCCAAACAGACTGTCTATATGCAAATGCACATGCATGTATTTGTTTTTCGACTTTCTTAGTATATGGATGCTAAAAAGAAAGCTGATGCACAAATCTGAATTTCTTTTCAAGCGACAAATATAAATAAGCTTCTTTTCGAAATAAAAAATGGAGATGATTACGACACCTTACGATTTTGAAATGAATACTCGTTCTTGACACTAGAAAATTACAAATTCAGACCAAAAGCAATAGTAACAGGATAATCGACCATCAACAGCAATCAAACGCTTTCCTAGGACTGAAATCGACACTTGCGACAGTACGACTATGTTACTTTTGCAAAGGAGAACTATAAACGACTCAACAAACACACAAAAACATCTACAGTTCTTTTGTACAAAGGAGGCGGAATAACAGCAAGGAAAAGGGGTTTCAAATAGACATATACTGATCACAGGAAGCAAAATTCAGAAATAGAACTGGAAAGAATGATCCACAGAAACCACAACTGCACAGAGCCAATCTGATCAGCGCACCTGTAACACAAGGAATCTGAAATGCAACGCAGGTTGCCCACTCGGGAAGTGCGCTGAAATTTGGAATCTCTGAACAGTACCTGCGCTGGGCCAGAAACGAGACTCTGTTCGGTCTCCGGGTCATAGCTTGCAATTCAGTTCTTGGTTTTTGGCCGAGTAAAAAGCAATCAGTAACTCAACAATCAGGGGTAGATCTAAGGAGGATCTAAGAGCTATCACAAGGGCAATCAGATAGTTTGTAAATTAGTTGTTTAAGTCATAAACAGATCCAGTAGATGGATTGAAGTCGCAGTTGTCTACTTTGCATTTGTTATGGCAAATGCAGTTCGAATGCTACTTGTAAGTTTATGAAATAGACAACAAAGAATGATAAACAAACAAACTACTTATCTCCTCAGTGGAGTCTCCATTTTGTTACACGGAAAAGTGTCTATATAGAACTGCTCTATCCCACTAAGGTGTGACGGCTACCTTAGAAACAAACAGAGAAAAGCTACTTATGTTTTTCCTTTATGAATTATAGATAGAGAGGAATAGAAAGACCAACCTCTGTCTTTTGCTAATCCTTTGATTCGATCCCTCTCTTCTTTGATAGTCCCCAGCTACCTGCTCCCTTGCACACCCAGCTTCACAAAGTACCTGTAAGATCACATAAGCATAGCACTATACAAAGACATGGATCTATATTCATAAACAATCTAGGATCAGATGTAAATTTACCATACAAATGTAACAAGCATCAATGATACAAAAGTATGGAGGAAAACTTAAATAGCTTTTATTGATAAAACAAGAAAAGATCCAGGAGGAGTTACAACCGGTTGTTCTAAGCTAGCATCAACCTCCCAGCAAAGAAGCCCCTCTTCACCTCAAACAAAGCTTAGATCACCCAACAATCTGATGTTTTGTCTCTAGAAACCAACAACAATTTCTTACAATATGAAAATTCCAGCCTTTGGATCTCTGGGATGAGGGATCCATATATAGATATCTGTAAGGGGGATGAGTCAGCTTGTGATTTGACTAGTGTCTTCTCTCTGACAGTTCTAGCTTCCACTTGGAGACTGACTACCTCTTACTCATCCTTGGTCAAATTCAGTGAGGCAAGTATCACAGGGGAAGATTCTGGAAGCTTACATTGCCTCTCCACCTCGCGGAATGAAACTACCATTTGTCATTTCTCACCCATCACACCACACAAAAGGGACTTTTGAAATGCAATGCACCCTCACAGTGTATTTAGGTGAGATGCAACGCACTTAGCCAGTGGAGCAGCTGCAATGATCCTATTTTGACCAATTCTGAGTAGTTTTTCATGGAGAACTTATGGGAGAAGCTATAATCTGTCGACCTTGTTCCTTTAGGGGTTAGAACAACACTTTTAGGAACTTAGGAGCCCTTGGTTTATGGACATTTCATGCTTAGGGTTGCAGGGCACAAAAATGTCTATAACAACATGCATCCCTATAAAAGAGGCCTTGGAGGTGATCAACTGCCTAATGGATCCTCATACGACTTGGTTAGTTGAGATATGTCTCACTTCCACCCTTTTCAGTTTTCAAGGGGAGTTCTTTGAGAAAACCTATGGTGTAGCCATCGGCTCTGCCCTATACCCTATCGTTGCCAATCTTTTTATGGAATATTTTGAATCCAAGGCTCTAAGCTCGGCCCACCTCCTACCCAAACCTTGGGAAAGATATGTAGATGACACTAATATCATTTGGTCTCATGGCGAAGAGGAGTTATATCTCTTCTTTGATCATCTCAACAATCAATTCTCGGCCATTAAGTTCACCAGGGAATAAGGAGTTGATGGCTACCTCCCTTTCCTTGATATTATTATTTCAAAGAATAGTGACGGTTCACTCTCCCACCAAGTGTTTCGAAAGAAGACACATATGGAGCAGTATCTTCATGCCAGTTCCCACCATTTCTTGGCTCAGAAATTGGATGTTCTCAACACCCTCGCTACTCAGGTCCTAAGGATATTTGATGATCAGAGATTTGAGAAAGAGAAATTCCATCTCCTTAATGTCTTTGTTGAGAATGGTTATAGTAGATACCTGGGTCAGAAGGCTTTCCTCAAAGCTGCCAAAAATTGGTTAGCTAAAAAAGATCCTAAAGAACGGATCCCAAGGGTCCACCTACCATTTGTGAAAGGGACCACTAATAATATTGTGATGATTCTTAGGAAACATAATGTTCCCTTGACCTTTAGACCCCTTAACACCATTCATAATTCCCTCCGGTCAGTGAAGGATCCTATTGACCCCAAGGACATGAAGGGTGTCTATATGATTCCTTATTCCTATGGGACCAGCTATATTGGTCAGACTGGATGCCCTATTAATCAGAGGATTAGTGAACACATAGCTGACCCTAAACATAGGAGAACCAAGTCTTCCACACTTGCAGAGCATGCGAAGAAAACCAAACATCATATTTGTATTGAGGAGGCTAGTGTTATTGCCAGAGTTTTGCAGTTCCATCACTAAAAATTTAGGGAAGCCCTTAAATTGGAAAAAGGACAAGCAATCTTAATAGAAAGTGTTGTAGGGAAAAGTATCCGACTCGGATGACCCTATCCCACTCTAAGGGTGATAGTACCTTAGCAACAACTGTAAAGAAAACTACTGAAGGTTTACTTCTTTATGAAAGCAAAAGAGAGTGGAGAAATACACTAACCGTTGCCTTGCGCTTAATGTCGAATCCAAACTCTTCTCTTTGGCCGCTTGCTCCCAGCTCCTTGCTCTTTTGCTGGCCCAGCTACAATGAGATCCTGCAAAATAACAAAGAAGGAAACTACAAGAAGCATGCAATCATAACTAGTTCAAGGATTAGTGTAAACCAAACATGCAATTATCACAATATATTATTGAAACAAGAGCACATAGAAGAACCTCAATAGCTTTTATTAATGAACAAGTAAAGGTTCTAAGAGTATTACAACCATTGAAGGCTCCAATCCAGCAACACCTCCCAGCAGAAAGAATTTCTCCTCTTCACCTCTCTCAAACAATCACCCAATAGCTCTATAGTGAAACCAACAGCATATCATTACTTTGCACAAAATTCCAGCCTCCTGAGCTCATAGGAGAGAGCTCAATATATAGATGAATTGAGAAAGGATGAGTCAGCTTGCAACTGATGTGTAGCTGCCTTGTGTCCTCTCTCTCTTCAGTTAATCTTTAGTTGATCTTCAGTTCTTGAGTCCACTTGGAGAACCTTGCTTCCACTTGGAGAAACAGAGCCTCTGACTCATCACAAGGCGAAATCCCTGATCCAAGTGTCATTTTTGGAAGATTCCAGAGCAATGACTCAGTGTGCCACATGTCCAAACTCTCTCAACGCAGGTGGCCTTTGTTCTACCTGCTTTGCAACGCAGGTACACCATGGAGGAGTTGTGTTTCAGCGCAGAAGCCTAGTGGAGCACCTGCTTTGATTTCAGGATTGCTTGTTTTTGAGTGTTTTCAGGTGGAGAACTGATCTGAGAGCTGTTGGTTTGCTGACCTTGTTCCTCTAGGGGTAGGAACATCATGTTTAGGGAACTTTGGATCCCTTGGATTATTGACAATTCATGCTTGGCACAAAATTGTCTATAACAGATGCCCCCTAAAGTATGAGGTCGTTTATCGGGTGAAATGCTTTATTGAGAGGATCCGAAGTTCATTCAATCTGCTGAGAACTGTCCTGTAATAAGATACAATACAATACATTATTTTTCATACATTTTCATGATCTAGCTGAGGCGGGCATTCCCATGCTCAGCTTTATAAATACATTTTGGTACATAGAACAGACGATCGTCTGGTTGTAGACTGATAATTCTCTGCTGAAATTATCATCCTTTGAGAAGGATGATCATCTGTAGTAATGATGTACATATCAAATGTCTTTGTGTCCTGAATATATATCGCAGCCCGGATGGATGAAACTAGATCCGGGGTCTTCAATCTCTCCCAATCTTCACTCAATGTACAAGTCGATCCATGTGAGAATTTCTTGAAGTCGAACATGGAAAGACATCGCTTGATTACCGGTCAATTATGTAAACCGTTAACAAGCGCGAGAGGAATCACCGATAAGGATGATGACCCTCAAGGTACGGCAGTACAATTCACATGGTGGGAATAAAGGACTTGGCGTCGACCACCATGCAAAATCTTCTGGTCGAAGGTCATTGATGTATACCTGTCGCCGGAAGTGAGAAACTTGCCATTGAGGCATGCAAGCTTCAAAGTACTGAAGGGGGTGTTCCTAGATCAACTCCTTGGATAATGAGCTGATGTCGACAAGGGGCGATCCGTCAAAGGAGGGCCTTAATGAATCCCACATCAGTGACATGGAACGGAGCTAGTGATTGTGATGAGGTGAAAACAAACTGTGATGTATGATTTAGGGTGGCGGTCATGAAGTGGATGAAGGATAATGTATGGCAGTGGATGGGACACAGTTGACTCTTTGCAGAACCACATCTCTTGAACATATAACGACACTGATGTGATGGATTGGTAGCATTACCCCAATTGTGGATGGTGTGGCGAGGACCATGGTTATGAGACCGGTGAATGAAACAACCCAACCCGATGTGATACGGAGGACAAAGTGTCATGTTCAAGAGCGACTTGCTACCATTAATGCTGTGAGGTTCTCCCAATTTTTCCCCAGTCATTGCTGACCAGTACCTCTTTATTTTTGTCAAGCTTGAGGAGGATAACATATGCTTGTTCTATAACCTGCCCTTCGGGCAAGCCCATCGCTATGTTTTACCGAGCCTAGCGATAGGGAAACTCGTTCTCGTCTAAAGACAAGTTTGTCGCTATTTAATCATTTTAACGAGTCTAACGACAAGGAAAACTCGGTCCTTTTCATTTTTAGAGAGTCTGAAAAGGTACGGAAAGTTAACTCCAAAATTCCTTTTTCGTCTTCTAATCCCTTAAGTCCGAAAAAGTATAAAACAATACAAAAGGGATGGATTTTCGATTTCTTTAACAAGCCGAACAAAACAAGCGCTCGATCTTTTTGTGCAATAATCCCTCAGGTCCAAAAAGATTAAAATCTAGAGGAGGGATAGCTCTTCCGGTCCTTTTAACGAGTTGGAAGGCCAAAACTTGGCAAACTTTTCATATTTTACGAGTCAGTGAAAAGAGCTCAAAGAAGACTCGTCTTTTGAGGAACGAGTGATAAACAGGGATAGCAGCAGATTCCAGGTACAGGTTGGAATTTTCCAATCACGGCAGTGTCACAAGGATGGCTAAGTGAAATCACTCTTCGCAGATGTTCCTCAAAATGGGTAAACAAACATATGGAGATGAACGATTGGCCAAATGAACGGATGGAGGTGATGGCATATAAACACGACCAAGGGCTTTTAATATGGCTTTCAAAGGTTACATTTCTCGAGGTTATTTACCGGTTCATTTTTTCTGAGTGAGCTTGAACTGTTAGGGAAAGATTGCTCACGATTTATGTTTATTTTTTAACGAGCATGAACTCTGTACAAAAACTGCTCGATCCTTGCGTTTATTTTTTAACGAGCATGAACATTGCTAAAACTGCTCGATTTATACCAGTCTTAATACAAGGAATGCCTTAGGTGAGGTAATCTTATTTAAGGAGCGATACCTCACTAATTACTCCAATTTTGCAGTTTTTGACTTTTGCCCTTCATCCTTTCTTTATGCAAGCTGGAAACGGCTAATCCTACGAGTTTAACGGGTTAGACCTACAGGTTTAAAGGGAGGACCTAAAAAATTTTTAAAAAATAAATAGTCGTCCCGTGCTTGCACTCCAAAAGGTTTGCATGCCCCCAGGTATAAAGTATAATTTCGAGATTCTGTCCTCTTACTTATTATCCGAAAAATGGTTTTGTTTGCTGCCGCAAACTAAACTCTTTTTTCGGCGATGTCTATCATTAGGTTGCTAAGGATGGTGACTACTTGTTTCAGCAATTTCATCTCTTTCTTTGGAGACTGCCCCTACTCTCTTTCAAAACATATTGTTTTAATGGGTGAGGCTTGACATTCAAAGATGGTGGCTACTTGCTGCCACAAATGGATCTCCTCCTTAGGAGAGCCTACTTTTTTAGACAAAGGGAGTGATTCTTCCGCTTCACATAACTTTGACAAAAGAATTTTATCCTAGAACAACCCTCTCTTCCTTTTTCGGATGGGGTACGGACTAGTCCATTCTTCTGCGGAAATTAACTTTATGCCCAAGGTTTCCTCTGCCCAAGGCAGGCCAGGGTGCATGCCCCCTGGGTCCCAGTTCTTTCTTTCCGAATTACTCGCATTCATCGGGAAGTAGAACCGGGGGTGGTGGCATTCCTTGAGTGAATAAACCGTTAAGGGATGGTATTTGACTATTTGCGATGCGTGATCCTGGAAATGAAAGTTGGTCTACGAGCTTGACCATTATTCCTTCGTGCGGAAAACACATGACTCTAAAGAGCGAGGACATTATTGCCTCCATGCAATATATATAGTCTCGTCCAAGGAGTAAGTTATAAACCAAGGGTCCCTGGACGACCATGATGTTCATATGAACTATCTTCCCTTTCAATGTAATTGGAACATTGGGGAGAATCCCTAACGGGTGACTGGTTCCTTTATCAAAACCTGATAGATTTCTCATCTCAGGTAAAAGCGCCGGGCAACCCAGTGCTTTCCAAGCAATAGAGGAAAGGATACTCACAGATGCCCCTTCATCAATGATAGTTCCAGCCATCACCATTCTGTAGATTTGGACTATGATTCTGAATGGGATACTGGCTGGTAACCGGGGTCTGCCTCGTTGATTCCAATCAAAGGATACAACTAGGTTGCTTGGTGGTGGGACCGAATATACGGCCGGATACGACCCTGACGATGTTCCTTCCTGCGATAAAGGAATGGGCGCATTTCCCTGATGCTCATCAGAGTTTGTGTTGATGAAAAGAATATGGACTGTGTCATCCTTATCCTCTTCAGTGAGGGTGTCATTTGAAGATGGGTCTTCAATGACGGAGTCATTGGAGGATGAAACCTCTGAAGGAAGAACCGGGTCAACTGCCGTTTCAACCTTTAGATTTTCATCTGGTCTGGATTCAGCAGGTTCATTCACAATGACCGACACTTCAGCCGACCACTTGAGCGGGTCAGCTGGATTTTCAACTATCGAGGGACTAGGCGCGAGTTTTTGGTATCCAGGAGGAAGTCGTAACGGTGAAACCGGACGATCTTCTAAAACTCTTTTTGCCTCATCTAAGAATGGACATCGGTGGATGGCATGCTCGCCTTCACACAACATACAGGGTGATCTTGGTCTCCCTCTCCGTCCTTCACTCTCGCTAGTTGACGGACTGCAATCAACATGACTACCAGAGGTTGATGCTACCGGATTGTGCAACCTTGGGGACCAGTCCCTTAGTATCCAGGGAATACAAGGACAATCAAGATGGAAGTGGGCCCCTTTACAAATGACACATGGCGATTTAGGCCTGGTCGGTGCAGTGTGTGGGTTTTTGTCAGATGTCTTTTGCTTGCCCCCAGTCGCCTTCGCCATAGGCCCCTTCTGCTTCTTTTCTCTTTTCTTCTTTTCCTTCTTCTCCATGGGAGGCTGACTTTTTCCGGCTCTACCTTGCGAAGATGAAGGATCAGAGGAAGAATTATAAGAAGTGGAAGGCTGGTGGGTAGCTCTAGACTGGTCTGACTGTTGATTCGACTGCTCAGGATTAGTGGCGATCTGAACTACATTAGTTGAAAAGAGCCATACAGGTAGGCCAATTGTCAATCCTGGAAGTGACAATGTGGCCATATGAGGCGCACCAACATCTCCCCAAGAGGAGAAGGGATTTGGACTTCCACCAAGGTTACTTCCTTGGTTGGTGGGCTCCATACTTTTCAACTGAAAGATCAACGTGGGAATAACGGGTGATCATGTTCCGTTTAAAATAAATTTTATTAACGACGCTTTTAGACACAAACTTGCTTTTTCATGTTTTAAGAGTCGAGAAAAAGCTAAAGATGACTCTAGTCGCCTTCGATGTTTTAACGAGCCCGAAGTGACAAATGCTCGGATGGACTTTTTCAGTTATAGAGTTTGAAAAAGGCCAAAAGAAACTTCTCTGGAGTTCTAGGCAGAGGGTGTGCCAAACTTTTCGCGAAACCACAGAATACGTTTTACGGTACGGGTGGTCGATCTTCGTGAATGTTGTGTTCACTGCATCGCGATCAATAGGGCGGCCGACACGGCTTCCTATGGATAAAGGATAATTGCCTATAGGGGTCTCCCAATATATACGCGACGGTACGTGGGAGCACAAGTCCGTATTAGTGCCACCGACTCTCAGGAGGAATCACCCACCTTCGTAGAGATCGACAGTCACTATGTTTAACGATGCCGGAACACGTCTCTACCTAGACCTCTATGTGTTTGCGTTATGTTACAAAGCATTGTTATGTAAATTGGATTTATTTTAATGTTGATCTTGCTTAGCAGTTTGCCTTTAAGGATCACCACGAGATGTATGTAACAAATTCCTGAATGCAGTCTAAGATGAGAAGCAAACTTTTCAATCTTTCAAATTTGAAAACCTTAACGACTGAGGGAAAAGAAAGGCAAATCTTTTCACACAGATCATAGAGCACACACTAAATGCAAATTTTTCCTAAATCGTCAAGCAAACAGTCAAATGCAAAATGCACAATGCATGTATTTTCTTTTCCCTTTCTTAATGTGGATGGGTTACAAAAAGAAAGTTGTTATATAACTTTGATTTTGATTTAAAGCGAAAGTAAACAAGCTTGTCCAAAATCAAAAGACACCTTAAGATTTACTTGCTTAATCACCGGAAATGCATGAAACCAAACCATAATGACGAAAGTAAAATGACTAATCAGCTATGGACAGCAAACAAGCTAACTCTTTAGACCAGCAAAATGCCTAACACAGGTTCAGATCTAAGAGGCCAAAAGCGAGACTAGTTTACTCTTCGTTATGGGAAATTGTAAATGAGTAAGAAATACAAAGAACAAGTACAATTTCGTTATATAACAAAGGCGGAATGATGGCAAGTAATATTGGTTTCAGAACAGGTGCAAGACTGGTAACTGGCAGCCAAATCTAAGTGAAAACAGGCAAGAGAAAGGGAGGAAACCCCAAATGCACTAGGAAAATTTGGGCCAACGCAGGTGCTGCACAGCCAATCTGGCTCTCAGCACAGGTAGCCCCTTCGGGACCTGCGTTGCAAAGCAGGTAGCCTGTGTACTACCTGCTTTGGAAAACGAAAGTTGCGTTTTCACAGTTTCCGGGTCATAATTTTCTCAAAAATGCACAGTTTTTGCTCAAATCAGAAGCAATCAGTCAAGCACACTCAAAGGGATGATAAGGAAGGTGAAAAGCTATCACTAAGAGCTTACAAGGAACCTTGTAGATCAGCTCTTCAAATCATGAACTTGCTTAGAAATGAGCTAGAGTAGCTGCCCTCTACTTCGCTTTTGATATAGTCAAAAGCTTTTCGATTTGGTACTCTTTTGTTCAGGAAATGAATAGCAAAATACTACAAACACAATCAAATGGATACGGTCCCCAGCGGAGTCGCCAGTTTGTTGTAGGGAAAAGTATCCGACTCGGATGACCCTATCCCACTCTAAGGGTGATAGTACCTTAGCAACAACTGTAAAGAAAACTACTGAAGGTTTACTTCTTTATGAAAGCAAAAGAGAGTGGAGAAATGCACTAACCGTTGCTTTGCGCTTAATGTCAAATCCAAACTCTTCTCTTTGGCCGCTTGCTCCTAGCTCCTTACTCTTTTGCTGGCCCAGCTACAATGAGATCCTGCAAAATAAAAAAGAAGGAAACTACAAGAAGCATGCAATCATAACTGGTTCAAGGATTAGTGTAAACCAAACATGCAATTATCACAATATATTATTGAAACAAGAGCACATAGAAGAACCTCAATAGCTTTTATTAATGAAGAAGTAAAGGTTCTAAGAGTATTACAACCATTGAAGGCTCCAATCCAGCAACACCTCCCAGCAGAAAGAATTTCTCCTCTTCACCTCTCTCAAACAATCACCCAATAGCTCTATAGTGAAACCAACAGCATATCATTACTTTGCACAAAATTCTAGCCTCCTGAGCTCATAGGAGAGAGCTCAATATATAGATGAATTGAGAAAGGATGAGTCAGCTTGCAACTGATGTGTAGCTGCCTTGTGTCCTCTCTCTCTTCAGTTAATCTTTAGTTGATCTTCAGTTCTTGAGTCCACTTGGAGAACCTTGCTTCCACTTGGAGAAACAGAGCCTCTGACTCATCACAAGGCGAAATCCCTGATCCAAGTGTCATTTTTGGAAGATTCCAGAGCAATGACTCAGTGTGCCACATGTCCAAACTCGCTCAACGCAGGTGGCCTTTGTTCTACCTGCTTTGCAACACAGGTACACCATGGAGGAGTTGTGTTTCAGCGCAGAAGCCTAGTGGAGCACCTGCTTTGATTTCAGGATTGCTTGTTTTTGAGTGTTTTCAGGTGGAGAACTGATTTGAGAGCTGTTGGTTTGCTGACCTTGTTCCTCTAGGGGTAGGAACATCATGTTTAGGGAACTTTGGATCCCTTGGATTATTGACAATTCATGCTTGGCACAAAATTGTCTATAACAGAAAGGATGGTTAGAAGATTAGTAGTTTCTGGGTCCCAACCCTCGCTTCCTAGTCGTGTTCTTCCCTTCCTCCCCTGTCGCCTTTTATAGCGTGTTTTAGTTTTCTTATTTGTGAGTTTCCCATTGTTATCCTTTAACCTTCTCTCTTTTACCATAGCTCTTTGTTCCTCTTTGAGGGTTTGTTTATGTAATATAAGATATTCAAATAGCCTTTAGTTTAAGCTATTAGTCTTTTAACTTAATTAAAAATATATAAATAATTACTTTGATATTGAAATTAAGTTTATATTTAGGCTTAAATTAAAAATGATTATATATATATATATATATATATATATATATATAGAGAGAGAGAGAGAGAGAGAGATAATAAATTGTAAAAATTAATAAATAAATAAAATTAAAATATAAATTATTATTATATTAAACTTAAATTAATTTACGACAATCCTAACAATAGGATTTTATTTTTATTAACCTCTAAAATAAAAATAATTTTTGATTCCTTTGATGCATTTTTTAATAATACTAGTATAACTAACTATTATTTTAAAAATTATTTAAATTCTGTAACTTTAACTTATTTTAATTAAATGCTCTCCTTTCCCTTGGTCTGGTCCTACTAGCCATTTCAGCCGTTAGTTGGTCAATTTAGTTGTTACCTGGTCAAATACAGTTGTTGGAGGTTCTGCTCTGACTATTTAACATGCAACCTAGATCTGATTCTTCAACTTGTCCTGATTATGAACCACACTGGTTGGTTCGAAATGCGTCGACAAATGTAATATCATGTGATTTACGTCGAAGAATTTCTCATAAACTTGATATGGATCAGAGAAGCGTCAATTCAACAACCCCTATAGTTCAGATTTGGACCTCACTGGTGAGGCAGGCCAATCAATATCTACATCACCCATAGTTGAAGAGAATCCTCCATCCACATCCATAGTCTCACCAGGGTCGCGAGACACATGGCCATATATAACATCCACCTCTGCAACCATGTTTGAATCTATTCCCCCTGGTACATGTGTGGCAATAGAAGATATGGAAGTAGACTCCACGTAACAATAAAAGAAGTCCCTCCAAGGCACTGGAACTCACACATCCCCACTGATATCCATACTTCTATGGTTAGATCCACTACCATGCGAAGAACTGATTGCATACACACCATAGTTTGTGGGAATTGAACCTTACCAAACTGCCTTCCCAATAAATTTCCCACTAATCCTGAAACCATTTATCCTTCCACACATTGCTCAGTTCACCACAGGTTCACATCCAACAACTTGATCACCCCCATCCTACTTACAAAAATCCATTGCCAACAGCCTACCCATTCAGAGTAATTTCCCAGATCCAAATACAATGCAGGTAGAGACTCTGCAACATTGGCCATCATCGTATTTTTTGGATTTATCCAACAAGCTGCACAGTGAGTATAGAAAATACATGTTCACCTCATCCGAGAGAATGAGAAATAGAAGAACAAATTGGAACCGGTCATGGAATAAAGGGATCAACTTAGACAAGAAAACTGGAATCTCCAAACACAAGTAGATCAAGTCACAGATAAGTTTCAAACCCTTTGGCTGATAATCTCAGACCTTGTCATTGAAGCTCTCGAAGGTCAATTATTGTGAACACATTGAGGCACCATGTTTGGGATTAATAGCCACAAGCATAGATTTTAGTAAGAAGTTGGAGATAGTCAGATCAGTGCTTCCTGGTTTGACTGATATTTGCACATAGTGAATCAACGAAAATATTAGCACCGTCGTCACTACAAAAAAGTCCCATTTCTGAAGCACTTACTAATGGTTATGCCCTAATGGATAAAGCGCATGACTGGTCGAGCAACCTGGCTCAAAAGAATCAGCCTATATATGCTCTCTACAAAGAAATAGAAAGATTAGCTGCCAACCTCCAGCATGGCAGAAGACTTCATCAAGTAGGTTGACTCAATAACGAATGCTTGGCAAGAACCACTCAACAATCATAACAACTTTAGACAAGAAACGATCATAGTTGTTCCTGAATTAGGGCCTTCATTTAGAAAAGAATGCCAGCATATGGCAGAAGCAGTCAAAGTAGTAGCCCCACAGAAGAAAGGATCAAAGTAGTAACAAGACGAAACACCCATAAAACCAACAACAGGACCCGCAATGCTTGAGATAGATTGACTTGGGGATGAGTCAAAGAATTTTGGTCGGGACCTCTTGGGGACTTTTTTTTAATTTTGAAAGTTTTGAAAGAATTAAGGTGGAAAATAGGTGGTAAGAGCAATGGTCAAGTTGCGAAGATGTCAATCAGGTAGGGAAGCAAGAACATACAATAGACAGGAAGTTATGGCAAGCTGTTGAGAGGAAGAAAGGACAGTGGAGCGGACAATGGGGAGAATGTAAAGAAGCCAAGGGAAAATACAGTCGAGTAGAACTAGTAGTGGGAACAAAACAGGAGAAGATAAAAGCAAAAGACAACATGAAGAAGGGTTTGGTATCTGGTATGAGTCGGAAGCACAAAAGAACAAGGCCCCGAGGACCTCAGCAGTTGTGAAGTGGCTAGTGCTAGACTCAGCATGAGTTCTAAGACAGCCTATGGCTATGGTATTTTATGTATTTGATTAAGGCTTTACGCTCGATGTATGTGTTAATGAGTCTTCCTTTGAGTTAATATGAATAAATGAATTAACCGGTTTGCATGGCATTATGATAAAGTATATTGTTTTGATTTATAGACGTGCTCAAAATTTTATATTAATGCCTTTTTATTGATGAATATGGAAACTGTAATAGTATGATGTTGTGATGAATGAATTATTTAAGATACTTATGATTTAATGTCTGGATCGACCTTGATATCCTTCTAACCCTTCTTAATTTCGGTCACGACACGCCTCGAGTGAGACTCCTTACCCTTTGGGTAAGGTGAAAATGTCAGCACTGTCCTAGGCTACATCAGATCCTTATTGGTCCCTTGTGCCTGAACCTAGGGTCATTTCCCCGATGACATTTTTCTACCGACAATATGGTTTCAAACAATACTTCTTACTATCGAATGACTACGTTATGTTGCAAGGAAATCAATTCTATTCTACTATTGTACAAAAGTAAATAAAATTACACAAAAAAACAATAATAAGACAGTTTGTGATCTTGTAGCAAATTGTGTACATGTGACAAACTTTTCTTCAATTCTACCTTATTCACTTAATGAAGGTAAAATGGCTCATCAATGTGATTTGTATATCAATAATATGAAACCAAAGAAATGATACAAAACAATAAATATTAGGCTTTTTTTACAAGAAGCTCTGTAATTCTATAGGAAGACTTGTAACCTTAGAGGAAACTTCTAGAACAAATATAAGACTAGAAAATTGATAAAAAAAAGTTGAGAGAAAATAGTTGAAACTGATTCTAAATCATAGAAACTATGACCTATTATCACCCCAAAAAACTCTCCTAGGTTGTATATCAGAGATGCTCGGGAACATTACAAACTCAACAAAAATGTTGAAAAATGGTGGATGAATGAAAGAAAATGATGCATATTCAAGCGAGATAACCACTTCTACTATGCTTAACCCTAGAAATGGGTGAACACCCCCAGACTACAAGGCTTTAGACCAACAATTACTCACAGTTTAAGGAAAATTTGATGATGGAGAATACTGATCACACCAGCAGATGCACAAGACTCTGTGATGGCCAGCTGCAACCAATTAAAAGGTATGTAAATCTATTTCCTAATGCAAAGGCAAGATGATAGCTCTCTGGCATTAAAACAATAGAAACCTGCATATAGATTCAATGATACTAGCTAAATTCTAACAGAGAGGTGGGATGACAGCCCCTCTAATGCTAAACATCAACAACACAAGAATAAATGTATAACAGGCACAACCTGGAACAAAGAAGAAGCAGTGGAAAGTGAGAAATTAATAGCAAAAGAAGCTTGCATTAGCTGAAAATGAAGACCGGATGCTGCAGGTATCACAGTAGTTACAGTCTCCAGAAGTTGAACTTTACATCAAAATAACATTCATCAACCTCATTACATCTTCTTTGTGGGTATATATGGAGGTTGGATACAAAAAATCTCTGCTAACCTATGCGTGGAGGGGTCATAACTGACCACCAACCACATTTACAATCAGATATGGTCTTTGATACAATTTGATTGTTTTAATGGATCAATTTGACATTTACTGGTACTTTGTTGTCCTTCCTGAATAGGTGAAGTATTATTTGAATGAATTTCAATAACTGTTGCAGTCATTGAACTGCTCGAGGATCGTCCTTCTCGTCCTTGGCTGTGTTGTTCTTTGAATGTGGTAGCTGAGGATTTAATGCGCAGAGTGTTGAAACATGGGATCCTTTCTTCTTCGGGTGCACAAGACTGCCACAAACACAAAAATCACACTGAAGACGGACGAGGAGCTGAGAAAGAATGCTAGCCATTAGATCTAGAAAATTAGATGGCAGAGATTGGATTATGGAGGCTATCGGAAGATAGGGGAGCAAGGATATCGAGGACAATCGAATCGTGAGATGGACGATCGAATGGTGGACGACTGCAGAAGCTGCAGGATGGTTAATGGGTAGGAGTTGTACATGTGGGCGGTAAGTGGTTTCCCCCCACCGCTCACGGGAGTTGGGGAGTTTTCGTATAACCCCTCGCGATCCAATGAAACAACAACATGTGGCAGTGGGAAACCACTACGATCACACAATAATGGGCAGGCATGTTGCGTGAGCAAGGCTTGCGACTACCGTTAGATCGCACGATGGACGGTCGGATGGTGAGGAACATGCACGATGTTTAATGTGTGGGGAAAAGAGCTGTGACCATTGGATCGCGATGATCAACGGCTGCAACTGTGAATGTGGCAGAGGTTAATATGGGCGTGGCTTTGTGGGTTAAGCGCTTGGGAACAAAGAAATGCAGGTTTAAGGGGAAAAAGGATTCACACTAAGTTTCGAAAGGAAATATGGAAAACAAGGAAAGAAGAGGTTTGTAGGAGAATGGAGGAAAGCGGGGAATGAAGATTTTTATAGAAGAAATAGAGACAGTGGAGGTTAAGAGGGTGTGAGGAAACCAAAAGGAGAAGGAGGAGAACAACAGCTGCGAGCACCCTTCTCAGTACAAACCAACCATTAGTCCTAAATTTGACCTTCAAATACTGAAAATTGTAACAGAGCTAACACTGGCTCCTTCTAGGGATGAGATCCTCCCTGTGAGGTCTCAAGAACTACAGACCAATGCCTTCATTCAAAAAAAACCTCAAAAACATTTCCTAGTATCCATTGGGCATGGAGTCAAACCAAGTCTACTATAAAACCTAGAAAAGAAACTGCTTACAATCAACATAATTACTCAAAAATTAGCCAACTGATGGGCCATCAAAATTGTTTCTCCTGCTCTCGCCCCCTTCATCATAGAGCTACAAAATAGGATTTATTTGATCCTCTACCTCAAACAATTTAGGACATTTGAGCTTAATAGGTAGATATGGATCAAATTTCATCTCCCTTTTGTGTATTTTCCTCCTCGGATGTTCTTCATGGGAGCTTATGTACACCTGCTGAATAACCACTATTGCTATGTACTTATCTTTGTCACCTATGGCCTGCACAATTAATATGCATGGTGTACCAATGTGTTCATGTGTGGAGGACATAGAGACATTATCCGCTCCTACATCTTGCTTTGAAAAATTCACATCCAAGGAGGAATTCCAAGACTCTACATCCTCTTCCTCTGTCTTCTGATAGACTGCCTTTTCAGTCTGTGTGGAGGCTATCTGAGTAGGTTTCAGAACATCAAGACTGAGGTGATCAGTTTCAGCCTAGAGCATTGAATTTTGTTCCACCTTAGTGTTCAAGCGGCAACTTTGAGGGATTGTCATTTGAGGAGATAGAGAAACATAAGATGATGGGGAGCTTTCCTTTCCCTTCTTGATCACTGGTCTGGGGACAAAAGCAGGCTGGCTAATTTGCAGATTTGCATAGCCATGCAAAGATGAGCTAGCATTGAGCATAGATTCTTCGAGGATGAAGGGGCCTTCTGCTGATTGTTGTCGTTGATCAGCTTGTTTTTCTGCAGCTACAACAAGCTCACGAGCAGTGCCTTTGGATATTTCTTTCTCATAAGCAGCCTTTGTTAAGAAAGGGGCACTACCCTTCTCTTCCAAACCATGGGCCTCCTCCTCTTCTTCATATTGCTCTTCTTCCATGACTATATTCTGACAAAGGGTCTTCACCCTTTGATTTTCATTTGCATCTCTGTTTCTTTGAAAAATTTGCAAGTGCTCCTGTGTTTCTCTATATGGATTTGGCTTTGGAAGAGAAAAGGAACAAGGAGCTCTTACTTCCTCAAAATACTACTCAGCCTTTAATTTGTAAACTTCATAGGCTAAAAACTCAATCATCCTAGCTAATTCATTGATCTCAGGCTCTGAGGATGATGAGGACTCTCCTCCCTGTCTTCTCCTTTCAGCATCACCTTCGAGTCTATCTGCAGCTATGATATTTGCTTCTACCTCAAAGGTTGCATTTTGCATATCAACTAGAGAAGCACATCTTCTTTCTCTTAACAACAAGCAAAATTGAGAATCAAAGGCATTGGCATAAGTGAGGATGGTTGAAGTAGGGGTGGGTTTGACTTTAGCTAGCATTCTGCTGTAAATATGATTGAATCTGATGTTATTCAGACAGAAGCTCACCATCTTCTCTCTGCAAGTTCCCAAATTCAGAATGATAAAAGAATAAATCTTTATTATTCCCCATGTGCCTTAAAAATACATCATATAGGGCCTCAATGTCTGCAATAGACCTAGGGGGTAATTCTCTAAACCATTTTCTAGCCTCCCCATCTAGGCTTTGGACAAAATCCCTCATCCAAACATCCTCTTCATTTAAATCTAGATTATCAGCATAGCTATCAAAGGCCTCTAAATTCTCTTTAGCTGTTACTCCTTCTCCACAAGTAAACTGAGGCATATATTCTTGATAATCTCCTGCAGGCATGGCATTCAAAGGGGTAGGCAAGACTAAGGTTCCATACCTAGCAGCAATGATTCTTTCTATCTTTGTAAGATCTTGTTGGCTTGCCATGACTGAGGTAAGTGGAAGGATACTGGTAGACTGAGTGGTATGAATCAATGAAAAGAATGACAAAAACAGAGGAATATAATGGATAGCATGGAAAGCTTCTTTCTTTGAACTGAGGTCTGAAAGGGAAATGAATGACTAAGGAGCTTTATGAATCTCTAAAGGTGAGTTTTACTAGCAAAGATACATAGGATTTCTAAGGCTTACCTGGTCCTGACGCTCCTTTATATGAATTTTCTTCTGCTTAATGATCTTCTCAGGATTAGGCACTAGTTCAACTGATGGTTTCTAAGGATTTCTTTGAACATGCCTCACCAACTACACCAGAACTACAATGGAGTCGCCAAAGATTGGTCTTCCTCCAGTGGAGTCGTGAGATAGATGATTGCAACCAGAAATGTGTCCAAACCTTGTTTATCATCAAAGTTTGGAATTGTGTCATCTCCTGGGGAAGCTGAGCTTCAATCTCCTCCCCCGGTAACAGCGCCAATTAATGCTATCACCCCAAGAAACTCTCCTAGGTTGTATATCAGAGATGCTCGGGAACATTACAAACTCAACAGAAATGTTGAAAAATGGTGGATGAATGAAAGAAAATGATGCATATTCAAGCCAGATAACCACTTCTAATATGCTTAACCCCAGACATGGGTGAACACCCCCAGACTACAAGGCTTTAGACCACCAATTACTCACAGTTTAAAGAAAATGTGATGATGGAGAATACTGATCACACCAGCAGATGCATAGGACCCTGTGATGGCCAGCTGCAACTAGTTAAAATGTCAGTAAATCTATTCCCTAATGCACAGATAGGATGACAACTCTATGGCATTAAAACAATACAAACCTGCATACAGATTCAATGATACTAGCTAGATTCTAACAGAGAGGTGGGATGACAGTGCCTCTAATGCTAAACATCAACAGCACATGAATAATGTATAACAAGCATAGCCCGGAACAAAGAAGAAGCAGTGGAAAGTGAGCAATTAACAGAAAAATAATCTTGCATTAGCTGAAAATGAAGACCAGAAGTTGCAGGTATCACAGTAGTTACAATCTCCAAAAGTTGAACTTTACATCAAAATAACATTCATCAACCTCATTACATCTTCTTTTTGGGTATATATGGACGTTGGATACAAGAAAAATAAATCTCTGCTAACCTATGCGTGGATGGGTCATAACTAACCACCAACCACATTTACAATCAGATATGGCCTTTGATACAATTTGATTGTTTTAATGGATCAATTTGACATTTACTGGTACTTTGTTGTCCTTCCTGAATAGGTGAAGTATTATTTGAATGAATTTCAATAACTGTTGCAGTCATTGAACTGCTCGAGGATCGTCCTTCTCGTCCTTGGTCATGTTGTTCTTTGAATGTGGTAGCTGAGGATTTAATGCGCAGAGTATTGAACCATGGGCTCCTTTCTTCTTTGGGTGCACAGGACTTCCACAAATACAAAAATTGCATTGAAGATGGACAAGGAGCTGAGAACGAATGCTAGCCATTAGATCTAGCAAATTGGACGGCGGAGGTTGGATTACATAGGCTATCGAAAGACAAGGGAGCAGGGAGATCGAGGACCGTTGAATCGCGAGATCGACAATTGGACAGTGGACGGGCACAAAAGCTACGGGATGGTTAACGGGTGGGAGTCGTACATGTGGGCGGTAAGTGGTTTCACCGTACCACCCACAAAACCCTTCACGATCCAATGAAACAACAACACATCGCAGTGGGAAACCACTACAATCTCACAATAATGGGTGGGCAGGTTGCGTGAGCAAGGCTTGTGACTACCTTCCGATCGCGCGATGGACGGTCAGATGGAAAGGAACATGCACAATGTTTAACTTGCGGGGAAAAGGGATGCGACAGTTGGATCGCAACGATCAACAGCTGCGACTGTGAATGCGGCAGAGGCTAATATGGGAGTGACTTTGTGGGTTAAGCACCTGGGGACAAAGAAACGTAGGTTTAAGGGGAAAAGGATTCACACTAAGTTTCGAAAGGAAATAGGGAAAACAAGGAAAGAAGATGTTTGTAGGAGAATGGAAGAAAGTGGGGAATGAATACTTTTATAGAAGAAACAGAGACAACAGAGGTTAAGAGGGCGTGAGGAAACCGAAAGGAGAAGGAGGAGAATGACCGTTGTGAGCACTCTTCTCAGAACAAACCAGCCATCAGTCCTAAATTTGGCCTTCAAACACTGAAAATTGTAGTAGAGCTAACATGACCATCACTCAAAATCTAAGAAACATCATATTCCAAGCATCTACCAAAACATGAAATTGTGTTAATGTTACTATACTTTACTATTACAACAAAAGAAATGATAATAACTTAAAGAAACATATATAAATAAAATATAGAAGGCACAATAAGGGTTTCTAGAAAGCCTATAGGTAGACCCTCAAAAAATTTCTCACGAACCTTGAATAAAATCAATGAAAAATTCTTGCCAAAAGGAACTATCCTTCCATTAATACAAAATTGACATCAAAGAAGATGAAAATAGAAGCCTGTAATACTATACAAAATAAATATTTGTATTTCCTCTACCAAAAAATATCCTTTCATGTTATCTTGAGTTCCCTTCATATACAAAATGTTGAGGGATAATCATCCTTAATAGGAGCATTATTTTCCCTCCAAAAATCCCTATAATACACATTTCGCTCCCTAGATATTTTTGCATATCCACTTCTTCTCTAATCCTAATCCTATAAATATTTGTAGACAATGGAGGGGATAGGATCCTTATGTTCATGGTAGCCTGCTAGGGGCTACTGTAGGGGCTTGTTTTTCTTCAAAATGTTGTCCACATGAGCATGTGAAGGCTACCAAGGATGACATAAATCATTAGTATGATTAAATCTCTAATAACATATTAAACATAACTAACAACATGTGAAATAAAAACATTCATAATAATCAAGGTTGAAAATGCAAGTTGTTCCTAGGTGATAGAGGTTATAGATGGGCCTTTAAATGTACAAATGAAGGGCCCATCATAGCTCACTACATAGATGTTTTCCTATCCATAGGAAAATGTACTTTTTCATTCTTCTTGATCCTTGAGTTGTTGTTCCCTCATTTCCTTTAACAACTTTCCTAGTTATTGGCACACTAAAATGTAATCTTTTCACCCTGTTTTTTGTCACTTTTAATCACATTCAACTTCTCTATAAACTTGCATTAAGAAAAATTTATGATTATATATGGTTTTAGATTTATTATTTTCCAAAGAATTTAATTTAGTATTTTGAGTGAGTTTAATATTAAATATTAGAAAAATAACATGTTTTCACTTATATCTAAAAGGTGGATGAGTTCTATGTTTTTTATAGACATATCTGAAGACTCCAACAAAGTGATATTTGACCATTTAGCTACAAATTCGAATTTCCTCTTCAACTCTAGAAGACTTGAGGAATATTTTTGATAATTATTCAATCACATTCAATGGAGAAGAATCATGGAGGTTTTGATAATATTTACTATCAAAGATATTAGATATTTGTGAGAGGATTTGTAGTCCCGATAATTATCTTCTAATTTTAGTAAATTGGTTGTACCTACTTGAGAGAAAAGTGAATCTAAATTTATTAGTTACTTATCCTCATTTGAAAGAAACTCATGTATAAACTAGTCAACTTTATCCATTTCGATAGAGGACATATCTAGACTTCGTAATTAGAATAATGAGAGAAATATGTTTATAGATCCCATTGGCCCAAAGTTCAAACTAAGAGGGGGGCTATGAGTCAGTGTGAGATAAATTTCTATACTTCACAAATTTTCATAATCATATGACCATATAACAATGAACCATAAGCATCAACTTAAGAATGCGTTGTCATATCAATCACATATCAAGAAGCCATCACATCACGAAGGAGACACATGATTTTTATGTGGAAACCCTTATGGGAGAAAACCACAAATCTTATTATCCTTTGTATTAAATTATTTACATAGATTTGCAGGTTGCAACCTACTGGAGACAACCAAGCCTAATAACTACAAGTTTCCACTTGTGATAGGCTACAACCTGATTAAGGAAATAATCTACTCTTCGCTCCAACCTTAATGGAGGAATACACATCCTTATTCAACTTCCTCATGGACATCTATTTCATTTCATTTTAAAATTGAATCTAGTCACATCATATATTTCTAAATTATAAGTGAAATATACAACTTGTAATCTCTATCACTCTAATTTCCATAATCACTACCACTATAATATTGCTACAAATCACTATCACAACCTACAATCATTGTTTTGACAACCATTGTCACAAATTTCACCACTATGATATAGCCAACTATCTCTACTTCTCACATATTTTCCCATGCTTTTCCTTTACCAATTCATCAACCAAGACACTCAATCCCCTTCTTAGAACTTGTTTCCATAATACATCCAAAACCACCACAACCCTGCTCATAGTCTCTTAAAACATACAAAATGGATTCTAGTCATCAAATAAGTTCCAAAAGGTAATCATGCACATTTGGTTAGATTCATCTCTAAATCTTGTCTGGTTGGATTCTTCCAGAAATCAATTTGGACAAATATAGACACCAATAGCTCATAAAAACCATATAGAAACTACATAAAAATTAAGGGTTCTACAAAAGGCCCTTTTTCGAGTGCACTTCTACAAAACAAAAATATTGTTTCATCGATTATACAAAGTTCTATTATAAAATGCTAAAGGTGAAACTGAATGGGATATATATTAAAAACAAAAACTACAAGCCACACTAGGCAGCTAGTGGAGGTTGAATTTTAGACCTCAACATTATCAACTCGGCCTCATATGAATTACACTATTCAGTGCCACTATCGAGATGGCATTCAATTTATCTACATTTAATTTGAACCATGCATTATTCAAATGATGTGGGGTTGGTCCTATGGCTGATATGGTCATGTCCTTCTATATGCTCATGTAAAACACGAGACGACCATCGTGGCCAATCGTGTCTCTAGCGCAATGAGGGATATGGTCATTGCCCACTCGTATGAAGCTTAAGTGTGATAATGGTTAGCCATGTTTCCTATTAATATAAATCATCAATGTTATGAGGGACAGATCTATTGCCTGTTTGTATGATCCATTAGATTTAATGTGGGATTTTCCCTATATATAATTTGTATGTGTGTCAATGCATAAGGGCTAGACCCCATAGCTAATTCATATGTTCCTTAATGAAAAAGTGTTAAGGCCTCTAACCAAATTATGCATCATCAATATCCACATAGATAAATTCTACTATAAGAATTGAATCATGAAGTTAGTGTAACAATTATGTGTTCCATAAAAAAAATGAAACCGTAACATTTACGAAAGCATCACCTCCAAGATATGACACTTTTCTTTGTCATATCACAATATATTATAAATGAGGTTTTCATTGTTGAGGATTTCCTTCAATCAAAGATCTTATTTGTAGTTGAGGTTATGGCCTACAGTTCTACTGAGAAGATAACATATAAGAATATACTAGAATTTTTAAAATGTTTTTAGGTTAACCGATGCTACAATGTTACCAAAACCAATTCTTCATTTTTTACCATGTCCTATTGGCTTGTAATATTGACCCAATCCACCCATGTGACCACACCATGAGACCTTGTCCTAGGGGTCACCAGGCATTTCCTCAATGATGTCATCATGGCATCATTGAACAACATGGCAGCACATGAATGGTATCACATGTCACCCTATTTCATTCCTTTCAATAGTCATAGCATGCCAAATAATACCACTTGACAACGTCTAGTTATGCCATGTGCCATGGCACACTATCATGATCACCACATCATGCCCTGTGGTTGGTTACCATGTGTTTGGGTCACATTGCTTACAACAACATATCTGACAAAATGTATTGTGTTATGTTTCATAGAGGAATTGATCCACATCGTGCAATTATATTGGGTCATAAACAAATGTTAAATATCATGCAACTCTTTTCCACATCCATCATCCATTTTAGCCATGTTGGTCTTGAGCCATCGAATTGGAAAGGTGGCAGTCACTCTTTAACACAATTAAAATTCATACAAGTTTCATTGACATCTACCATTGACCTAGGCAATGAAGGGTAAATGTAGGAAAGGCATTTTATCAGCCAAAAAGTGATCGTCTAGCCATTTTCCACTAGCATATTTGAAATACACAATGTAATATGGGCTTTCCACATTAAAACCCACTT
Organism: Pinus tabuliformis; assembly: GCA_031772625.1. Taxonomy (NCBI): domain Eukaryota; kingdom Viridiplantae; phylum Streptophyta; class Pinopsida; order Pinales; family Pinaceae; genus Pinus; species Pinus tabuliformis. The sequence continues at coordinate 1,674,709,681 of CM062818.1, forward strand.
TCACGTTAGGAAATAATTTAGAAAGCCACTTTTCCTATATTATTTATATTTAATTAATTTTCCCACTTGACAATAACCCAAAAATCCATTTAATTAATTTCATATTAATCTCATGTTTACCCATTTTGGGAAATAATTAAAAACTATTTTTTCCTATCCATAGGACTAATTATGTAGTTCATTGTTTATTTATTATTCTTTAATCATTTCATTTTTATCCTATGAAATCATTATTAAATCCTTATTTAGTAATTATTTCTAACTTATTTTAACTTCTCTCCTAGAAATAATTAATAAATAAATTTCATTTATTAATTATTTCAACCACTTTTCTTAATTAACTCAATCAATCATTATTTTTTGAGTTATTTAAGTAAATAAATATTATTAACCATTTCTTTAATCTTTTCCTCTCCCAAAAATTAATAAAATACTCATAATAGTTAAATCTTGATCTTGTCAACCAAATATTTTATTATTTGACTAGATCTACTATAATCAAGGATTTTATTATAAATAGAGAGGTTTTTCCCTCACCTCACACACATGATCACTATCATCATTGTCATTATGATCTCGCCACATTAAAGCTGTCTAGCTTGAGTTCTGCCACTTTTTTCTCACATTTCCACTTTGTAAAGAGAGGAAAGAGTAACCACTTGTAGTGTATGGACACAAAATAACCCTCCCATGTAGAAGGAATTTACAAACCCAAGTCAGTAAATCATTCTATGTAGGAGTCATCTTTGGTAATAGTAATAATAATTTGTTTTCTTTCTACTAGGTGCCATTGCAATGGCTCTTAACATATATTTTTGATTTACGAGTGATTTTTTGTATTTTTTTCACTAACATTGTATGCAAATGTGGAGATTGTTTTTTAACATTGTCAAGTTTGGATATTTCCTTTCTATTTCCTTTTTTTGTTAGGTTGTTTCGTCACTAATAGTAAAAAGGATGTTCTGGTACATTCATCTAGAATTCAACCCATAATGAATGATGACTTTGTTAGGACTTTTTCATCAATAAATGGCGATGCTATTGTGCTAAAAATTCAGCTCTGTTGTGATTTCACTTCATTTTTTGCATTTTTACCCTTTTTTTATTTTCTAGTGACTTTTGGAAAAAAATTGTAGTTTCTATGTTTTTCTCTTTGTTTAGGGGTTACAAGTACTAGCCACACAGTAGATGATATGATTTGACCAAACCCTAGTAGCGAGAGCATATGAACCCTAACATAGGTTTCTTGGTTTTCTATGTGGTGGACCAGTAAAGGAAACAAAGCAACTATAGACAAAGAGCCTAGAAGTAACCATCTAGATCAAATAATACCATTTATTTGATATCTAGGACTAAAAATAAACATTTTGATCTATATGCTTATATCTAGCCTAACCATGGTTATATAAACATAAAAAAAATTGGGAGTTATATATAGCCTAAATATTTGGTATAGGTTACCACATATTTTTCAATGCTTGGTTAGGTTGGATAACCCCTATGGCCTATTGCATGTCTCTAGTGAAACAAGGGATAGTGTCATTACATACTCATATGAATCTTAAGTGTGATAATGGTTAGCCATGTTTCCCATCCATGTAAATCATGAGTGTTATGAGGGACATGCCTATTTCCTGTTTGTATGATCCATTAGTTGTATTATGGAATGATCCCTATATCCAATTTGTATGTGTGTCAATGCATAAGGAACAAGCCCTGTAACCAATTCATTTGTTCCTTAATGTACAAGTGTTAGGGCCTCTAACCAAATTATACATGGTCAATATCTGCACAGATAAATTCTACTATACGACTTGGATCATGAAGTTAGTGTAACAATTATATGAGTCATAACAAAAATGAAACCATAACGTTCACTAAAACCTCAACTCCAAGAAATAACACTTTTCATGATCATATCACAATATATTATCAATGAAGATTTCATTGTTGTGTATTTCCTTCAATCGAAGATCTTGTTTGTAGTTGAGGTTATGGCCGAGGGTTCTACTGATAAGAGGACACATATGAATATACTAGAATTTTTAAAATGTTTTTATGGTTAATAGATTCTACAATGTTAACAAAACCAATTCTTCCTTTTTTACCACATCTTGTTGTCTTGAAGTATTGGCCCAATACACCCATGTGACCACGCCGTGAGACCTTATCCTAGGGGTCACCAAGAACTTTCTCAATGATGTCATCATGGCATCATTGAACCACATGGTAGCACATGATTGGTATCACAGGTCACCCTATTTCATTCCTTTAAATGTCATAGCATGCCAAATAATATTAACACTTGACAACCTCTAGCTATGCCATGTTCCATGACACACTATCATCATCACCACATCATGCCCTATGGTTACCATGTGCTCAAGTTGTGTTTCTTACAACATCATATCTGACAAAATGTATTGTGTTATGTTTCATAGAGGAACTGATCCACATGGTGCAATTCTATTGGGTCATAAACAAATGTTAAATATCATGGAACTCTTTTCCACATGCATCATTCATTTTAGTGATGTTGTTCTTGAGCCATCGAATTGGAAAGAATGTGGTCACTCTTTAGAACAATTAAAAGTCATAGAAGTTTCTTTGATATCTACAATTGACTTGGGCAATGAAGGGTAAATGTTGGAAAGGCATTTTAACACCCAAAAAGTGATCACCTAGCCATTTTCCACTATCATAATTGAAATACACCATGTAATATGGCTTTTCCACATTAAAACCTACTTTCACATTAGTAAATAACTTAGATAACCACTTTTCCTATATTATTTCTATTTAATTAATTTTAGCACTTGACAATAACCAAAAAATCCATTTTAATTAATTTCATGTTAATCTCATGTTTACCAATTTTGGGAAATAATTTAAAACTATTTCTTCACATCCATACAAATAATTAAATAAATCATTATTTATTTATTATTCTTTAATCATTGCATTTTTCTCTTATGAAATCATTATTTAATAACCATTTCTAACTTATTTTAGCTTCATCTCCTAGAAATAATGAATAAATAAATTTCAATTATTAATTATTTCAGCCACTTTTCTTAATTAACTCAATCAACCATTATTTTTTGAGTTATTCAAGTAAATAAATATTATTGACCATTTCTTTAATCTTTTCCTCTCCCAAAAATAATAAAATATTGATAATAGTTAAATCTTGATCTTGCCAATCAAATATTTTATTATTTGACTATATCTATTATAATCAAGAATTTTATTATAAATGGAGAGGTTATTTTCCTCACCTCACACACATGATCACTATCGTCATTGTAATTCTGACCTCGCCACATTCAAGCTCTCTACCTTGAGTTCTACGATATTTTTCTCACATTGCCACTTTGTAAAGAGAGGAAAGAGTAGCCACTTGTTGTGTAGGGACACAAAATAACCCTCCGACGTAGAAGGACTTTATAAACCCATGTCAATAAATCATTCTATGTAGGAGTCATCTTTGGTAATAATAATAATAATTTGTTTTCTTTCGATTGAGTTCCATTTCTATGGTTTTTAGCATATATTTTTAGTCGATGAATGTTTTTTTGTATTTTTCTTTCACTTACATTATATGCAGATATGGAGATTGTTTTTGAAGATTGTAAAGTTTGGATATTTCCTTTGTCTTTCATTTTTTTGTTAGGTTGTTTTGTCACTAATAGTAAAAAGGATTTTTTGGTACATTCATCTAGAATTCAACCCATAACAAATGGTGACTTCATTATAACTTTTTCATCAATAAATGACGACTCTATTGTGCTAAAATTTAAGTTCCCTTGTGATTTCAATTCATTTTTTGCAATTTTCTCCTTTTTATTTTCTAGTGGGGTTTTGGAAAACAAGTTTCGTTTCTATGTTTTTCTCTTTTTTTGGTGGGTTACAAGTACCAGCTACATAGTAGATGATAGGATTTGACCAAACCCTTATAGCAAGAGTATATAAACCCTAACATAGGTTTTTGGGGTTTTTATGTTGTGGACCAGCAAAGGAAACAAAGCATCTAGAGAAATTACTAGAAGTAAGCATCTAGATCAAATAATACCATTTATTTGATATCTAGGACTAAAAACAAAAATTGTGATCTATATGCTTATATCTAGCCTAACCACGATTATATAAACATAAAAATTTATGGGAATTATATATATCCTAAATATTTGATATAGTTCACTAGATATTTTTCAATGACTGGTTAGGTTGGATAACCCCCATGGCCTATTGTGTGTTTCTACTGCAACAAGGGATAGGGTCATTACCTACTCATACGAACCTTAAGTGTGATAATGGTTAGCCATGTTTCCTATTCATATAAATCATCACTGTTCTGAGGGACATGCTCATTTCCGATTAGTATGATCCATTAGCTCTAATGTGGAATGATCCGTATAGCCAATTTGTATGTGCCTCAATGCACAAGGGCCAAGCCATGTAACCAATTCGTATGTGCCTCAATGCACAAGTGTTAGGCCCTATAACCAAATTATGCATGATCAATACCCACATAGATATATTCTACTATATGACTTGAATCATAAAGTTAGTGTAACAATTATATGAGTCATAACAAAAGAAAAACCATAACATTCACCAAAAGTTCACCTCCAATATATGAAACTTTTCATGATAATATCACAATATATTGTTAATCAAGATTTCATTGTTCTATATTTCCTTCAATCAAAGATCTTATTTATAGTTGAGGTTATGGCTGAGGGTTCTACTAAGAATATGACACATATGAATATACCAGAATTTTTAAAATGTTATTATGGTTAATCGATGCTACAATGTTACCAAAACCAATTCTTCCTTTTTCACCACATCCTATTGGTTTGTAGCATTAGCCCAATCCACCCATGTCACCACACCATGAGACCTTGTCCTAGGGGTCACTGGGCATTTGCTTAATGATTTCATCATGGCATCATTGAACCACATGGAAGCCCATGAGTGGTATCAGATGTCACCCTATTTCATTCCTTTAGTAGTCATAGCATGCAAAGTAATATTACCACTTGACAATTTCTAGCTATGCCATGTCCGATGGCACACTATCATTATCACCACATCATGCCCTATGACTGATTACCATGTGTTTGGGTCACGTTTCTTACAACATCATATCCGACAAAATGTGTTGTGTTATGTTTCATAGAGGAATTGATCCACATGGTGCAATTATATTGAGTCATAAACAAATGTTAAATATCATGCAACTATTTTCCACATCCATCATTCATTTTAGCCATGTTGGTCTTGAGCCATCAAATTGGAAAGAAAGTGGTCACTTGTTAGCACAATTAAAAGCCATACAAGTTTCATTGAGATCTACCATTGACCTAGGTAATGAAGGGTAAATGTCGGAAAGGCATTTTATCACCCAAAAGTGATCACCTAGCCATTTTACACTAGAATAATTGAAATACACCATGTAATATGGGCTTTCCACATTAAAACACACTTTCACGTTAGGAAATAATTTAGAGAACCACTTTTCGTATATTATTTCTTTTTAATTAATTTTCCCACTTTACAATAACCCAAAAATCCATTTAATTGATTTCATGTTAATCTCATGTTTACCCATCTTGGGAAATAATTAAAAACTATTTTTTCCCATCCATGGCAATAATTAAATAAATCATTGTTTATTTATTATTCTTTAATCATTGCATTTTTCTCCTATGAAATCATTATTAAATAATTATTTAGTAACAATTTCTAACTTATCTTAACTTCATCTCCTATAAATAATGAATAAATAAATTTCATTTATTAATTATTTCAACAAGTTTTCTTAGTTAACTCAATCAATCATTATTTTTTGAGTTATTCAAGTAAATAAATATTATTGACCATTTATTTAATCTTTTCCTCTCCCAAAAATAATAAAATACTAATAACACCTAAATATTGATCTTGTCAATCAAATATTTTATTATTTGACTAGATCTACTATAATCAAGCATTTTATTATAAATAGAGAGGTTATTTTCCTCACCTCATACACATGATCACTATCATCATTGTCATTCTAATCTCGCCACATTCAAGCTCTCTACCTTGAGTTCCACCACTTTTTTCTCACATTGCCACTTTGTAAAGAGAGTAAAGAGTAGCCACTTGTAGTGTAGGGACACAAAATAACCTTCCCATGTAGAAGGACTTTACAAACCCAAGTCAGTAAATCATTCTATGCAGGAGTCATCTTTGGTAATAATAATAATAACTTATTTTCTTTCTATTGGGTTCCATTGTTATGGTTTTTAGCATATATTTTCTATTTATGAGTGTTTTTTTGTATCTTTTTTCACTAATATTTTATGAAAATATGGAGATTCTTTTTGAAGATCGTAAAGTTTGGATATTTACTTTCTTTTTCCTTTTTTGTTAGGTTGTTTTGTCACTAATAGTAAAAAGTATATTTTGGTACATTCATCAACAATTCACCCCATAATGAATGGTGACTTCCTTAGGAATTTTTCATCAATAAATGGAGACTCTATTGTCCTAAAACTTCAATTCCCTTGTGATTTCACTTCCATTTTTGTATTCTCATCCTTTTTTATTTTCTAGCGGGTTTTTGGAAAAAAAGTTTAGTTTCTACGTTTTTCTCTTTGTTTGGCGAGTTACAAGTACCAACCACATCGTAGATGATAGTACTTGAGCAAACCATACTAGAAAGAGCATATGAACCCTAACATAGGTTTTTGGGACTTTTATGTGGTGGACCAACAGAGAAAAAAACCATCTAGATATAAAGAGACTAGAAGTACCCATCTGGATCAAATAATACTGTTTATTTGATATCGAGGACTAAAAATAGACATTTTGGTCTATATGCCTATATCTAGCCTAACCATGCTTATATAAACATAAAAATTTATAGGATTTATATAGATCCTGTTATCACTCAGGTTGTCCCTACAAATTGCCAAAGGGATACGGTCGAGGTAACCACAGACCAACTTTGGACTACAGGTTCTAGCCCACCTGCAGTCGGAGAGGGCTCTCTCTTTCTGATTTATCTTTGTTGAAAAGGATTTTAGGCTAGGTATTGACTTCAGAGGGTTTTTGTTTTGTTTTTGGTGGGAAAATTGATGTTTTCAGGTAGAGAGGCAAAGCATAATCTGAAAATTTCAAACCATTGGGCGTGCAGTCGAGAAGGAGGACTGTTGGTGCATTTTCTCGGTCACAATAGGGGAAAATGGAGCAAGATAGCTGCACATGAAACAATGTTTCAGGTTTAAAGGATGAAATGCATGCTAAGTAATGAGAGGTAGTTAAGAATCTCCCAATCATCTTAATAGAGGGAAGTAACAAAGCTCTACCTAGGGGCAGTAAAGAATCCCTAGATAGTTGGCAAACACAGGTGAATTGGGGTAAATATGAGCCAGAAGGAATTCATATTCATAACCAATTCATTAAGAGGAAAACATAAAGAAATAGCATAAATTGAGCATAGAGTGTATTCAAACAAATTCTAAACTAATCTTTCTTTCTGCTATTTAGATAATGGTGAACAGTAAAACAGAGGTAAGAAGCACTTATTGTATCATGTCGCAGCACAAGAATCCCATCTTCAGTCTTCAGAAGACATTAACAACACATCAAACAGTCTGTCCTCAGAACTTTCAGCAATCTTTGATTATAGAAATAGCTCAGGTATACAATGCCAGTCTCTAGTGAAAATTATCAATTGACCAACCCTTGAAAAAATGATGAGGGAGGTATATATAGGGAAAAACTACCTACAAATGTCTTTATTACAACTTGACCCAAACAGGCCTGAAAGAATAATTAATTGACCTAATTCTATCAGAAATAAATGCATGAAAATATCCTCGGGCTATGCTGAAGGCAACCGTATCAAACTGAATAAATGTGTTGTCCTCGGTGGCTTGGTGCAGGTGCTTTTGTAGTAATTGTGCATGGGTTTCTACTTCTTTGCTGTCTGGTGGCTTTGAATGTTTTAATTGTGATTTGAGAGCAGGAATGGGCTTACGCTGTTCGATTTGACTTTGCTGGGAGGCTCATCAATGCTTAGCTTCTTCGAGCCCCTAAAAGATCTTCACTGATACTCTTTGATGTCTTCTTCTTCCTCTGATACTCTTTGACAAATGAATTGGGCCGTTTCTCACTCTGTTGTTGTACTGAAACTGTTGAATCAACATTTAATGGCCGTTGTTTGGCTCTCTGTCTTCTCAAAAACTGTCTTCTTTCCTTTCTGGACGCTTCGCGAAGAAAAACGGCTCATTTTGCGCCTTTCGGGCTTGCTAAGGGCTGCGCCATGAGGGATTTTCCATTTTGGACCATTTTACCCACCGATGTGCTAGGCACAAATCGCGCATCAAAAACTGCCTCGGAAACTATTTTCGGGGCTCCAGAGTCGCGATTTCACCCTTCGCGCCAAAAATTGTTGATGACGTCAGCATGACATCAGCGGGTGGGACCTTGTACGGATGATGACGTGGCAGGATGACGTCATCATGATGACGTCAGCACATACAGAGGTGATGTGGCAGTACGGCAGAGGGACACGGTGGCAATGACATGGCAAGGTGATTCGGCGGTACAATGGTGGTAGGCCACACAGGTAGATGACGCAGCAGATGATGTCACTGGGCGGAAGGTTGTAAGTGGTCTATGGGCGCACCGCTTTTACACATGAGTGGTTTTGGAGGGAAGGGCGCCGCCACACCTGGGAAGGCAACGCGTGGCGGGAGTACGGCGGCAATACCGCCCATCTCCCAGACACTAACCTTCAGCACGTTGGGAGATGGGAAGGCCTGCCCACGGTAGATCTGTGGGACGGGCGATCGGATGGTCGGCGGGAAAGATGAGACGACAGGGAGTTAACGTATAGAGCGCGCGGAATATTCGGATCTTAATACGGCGCGGTGGGGGGTCAAAACTATGGTTTATACGGGTTATGGGGGTTATAAATGGGCGAGTTAATATATTTACACTCGGGACTTTGGCATAAGGGGTAAAACGTGGGTTTTTCGAGGGTTTATGAGCGGGGGTTTAATGATTTATGCACAAAACTTTAGGTTAGGGGTGGAAAAAGGGGGTTCTGAGGACAGAGAGGTGGGAAAAGGCTATTGGTCTAACCAGAGGTCTGGACCAATCCCATTTCATGACACGGATGGGTTAAAAACAACCCCAGATGGACTATTTTTCCCCGGACTTAGGAAAAAATATGGCTATAGTGCCAGGGAGGGGATATTTAATATTTTCATGGGAATTTATACATAGGTTTAGTAGGGGAAGGGGAAACAGACTAGGGATTTATATAATACAGTCAACAGTTAATATGGAGATGACCAGCAAGCACTAAGGTCAGGGACCTTAGGCTAATTTTGGGGTAAAAACTTGTAAAGAAATGAAATCCTTGAGTGAAGCAGATCTTCACCAAGGCAATTGATATGGAGTATGATGAAACTAAGAGGAATCAGGCAGAGCCTGACCTCTTTGGGGAAATTAGTAAGTGACTTGGGGAATAAGAAGAAAAGGGGAGTTAGTTATGTCCAGCTTGAGCTCCTCCAAATGAAAACTGCCTGCAACTAAGATCTGAAAAGATATAACACTTTGTGACACAAAATTGATCATAAATCATCATTCTGCAACCATAGCTACCTACCCAGCCTACCTTTCTAACATTTTTTCTTCTTTTTGTTTGGGTGCACTTAGACTTGCAGACCCAGCTTTACAATTTTTTCTTTTTTTCTTTTTTCCTATCTAAATCTATACTTATGTCTGCCAAGGGCCCAGATTAAGCAGTTGGGTCTCTTTGATTCTCTACCTATCTACATATCTGCCAAGATTAGACTGTTTGGACAGATGCATTCTCTATATTCTAAAACAGGAAATTGAAACCTAGGGAGGTCAAGATTAGAATGTTTGGAACTCCCTTAACTAAATAACTCTTCAAAAATGGAACAACTCATCAAAATTGGAATACAACAGTGGCATTTGGACTAAGCACACTTCATGGCATCTTGTGGAAATATGGAACACTGCAGCCTTCCAAAGTATGACATATTTCGCATGTAAAAATGTCAATCATGAAAAATTAACACCTGTTGTAACAGGAGGCTAACAGTGGCCCCACTTGGGGATGGCTTTTCCTTGTGAAAAGCCAAGAACAACAGGTCAAACTGCCTTAATCTTCAATTATTTGTTGTGTTCTAAAAACTTTCCTTTGCTGACTGCTTTATTGTATGTACATGACAGCATACTTGAGGAGCTCAGGCCTTCACTTCGGGCTTCAACTACAACAAGTTGTTATCCAAACAGAAACTAAAATCCTACCTACCTACGCTAATCAGCACCTGTTTGCTGGTTAGGTTAAATGAAACAACCAATGCAGCCATTTAAGCACTTGTAGAAAGAAATGAACTATTTGAGCAACAATTGATGAAATCAGGAACAGTGTTTGGTCATGTGCTTCCATAATCAAAATCGTGACATATAAAAGCCATTGTTGATATACTCGGTCCTTACAGAGAAAAGATGTTGCAAATTTTGAGTTTAGAAGATCCTCCATGTAATCAGCTACAGGATCAACATAAACATCATGAAGGAGGGTTTTTTCCAGGCTATCCTTGACTGATGGAATAGTTTCATCTTCAGTGATAAACTTTGTAGCCAAAACTTTAGTTCCTTTAAAAGCATGATTATCCTCAATCTGTAAGTCATAAGGTGGTACAACTTCCTCATGACATGGAGAAGGAAGAGTTTGAAAGAAAATTTTAGGATCTTGAAGATCATATAACTAAATTTGAGAACACACAAACTCAATCTCACTTTGATGTTCTTCAACAAGTAAATCAAGAAGACATATTTTGATTTGAGGTTGTTTTATTGCTTTGATCTTAATCAACAACAGTCTAAAAAAAATTTCATCAAGCTCATATTCTGATAACAAATTTCTGAATTCATTTATAGCTTGTTTAACTTCGTCTTCCACACAGCCAGTCATCCTGTCTGACTATAAACACTTTGGAATGGGATTAATTAGCTGTAGAACCGCTCAAAAACTTTGAAAATTTTCTCTTTCAGGTTCGCATCTCCAGTGGAGTCTTGATTGTGAAGATGATGTGGAGTCACTAGGTGAACGATCAACTTTGGAGTGCCTGATCTCTGTCCACCATCAAAGATCAGAACTAAACTTGAAAAAATGGTTGTGAAGATCTGGTTTTTTCCCAGTGGAGCTTTCCAACTTGATCTATGAAACTATTTGAGGATTGTGTCCCCATTGGAGTCGCCATTATGTTATCACTCAGGTTGTCCCTACAGATTGCCAAAGGGATACGGCCGAGGTAACCACAGACAAACTTTGGACTACAGGTTCTAGCCCACCTGTAGTCGGAGAGGGCTCTCTCTTTCAGATTTAGCTTTGTTGAAAAGGATTTTAGGATAGGCATTGAGTTCAGAGGGATTTTGTTTTGTTTTTGGTGGGAAAATTGATGTTTTCAGGTAGAGAGGCAAAGCATAATCTGAAAATCTCAAACCATTGGGCGTGGAGTCGAGAAGGAGGACTGCTGGTGCGTTTTCTCGGTCACAATAGGGGAAAATGGAGCGAGATAGCTGCGCATGAAATAATGTTTCAGGTTTAAAGGATGAAATGAATGTTAAGTAATGAGAGGCAGTTAAGAATCTCCCAATCAGCTTAACAGAGGGAAGTAACAGAGCTCTACCTAGGGGCAGTAAAGAATCCCTAGATAATTGGCAAACATAGGTGAATTGGGGTAAATATCACCCAGAAGGAATTCATATTCATAACCAATTCATTCAGAGGAAAACATAAAGAAATAGCAGAAATTGAGCATAGAGTGTATTCAAACAAATTCTAAACTAATATTTCTTTCTGCTATTTAGATAATGGTGAACAATAAAACAGAGGTAAGAAGCACTTATTGTATCATGTTGCAGCACAAGAATCCCATCTTCAGTCTCCAGAAGACATTAAAAACACATCAAACAATTTTTCCTCAGAACTTTCAGCAATCTTTGATTATAGAAATAGCTCAGGTATACAATGCGAGTCTCTGGTGAAAATTATCAATTGACCAACCCTTGAAACAATGCTGAGGGTAGTATATATAGGGAAAAACTCTCTACAAATGTCTTTATTACAACTTGACCTAAACAGGTCTGAAAGAATAATTAATTGACCTAATTCTATCAGAAATAAATGCATGAAAATATCATCGGACTGCGCTGAAGGCAACCGTATCAAACTGAATAAATGTGTTGTCCTCAGTGGCTTGGTGCAGGTGCTTTTGTAGTAATTGTGCATGGGTTTCTGCTTCTTTGTTTTCCAGTGGCTTTGAATGCTTTAATTGTGATTTGAGGGCAGGAATGGGCTTATGCCGTTCGATTTGACTTTGCTGGGAGGCTCATCAATGCTTAGCTGCTTCGAGCCCCTAAAAGATCTTCACTGATACTCTTTGACGTCTTATTCTTCCTCTGATACTCTTTGACGTCTTCTTCTTCCTCTGATACTCTTTGACAAATGAATTGGTCCGTTTCTCACTCTGCTGTGGTACCGAAACTGTTGAATCAACATTTAATGGCCGTTGTTCGACTCTCTGTCTTCTTAAAAACTGTCTTCTTTCCTTTCTGGACGCTTCGCAAAGAAAAAACGGCTCATTTTGCGCCTTTCAGGCTTGCTGAGGGCTGCGCCATGAGGGATTTTCCATTATGGACCATTTTACCGACCGATGTGCTACGCGCAAATCGCGCATCAAAAACTACCTCAGAAACTGTTTCCATGGCTCCAGAGTCGCGATTTCGCCCTTCGCGCCAAAAATTGTTGATGACGTCAGCATGACGTCAGTGGGTGGGACCTTGTATGGATGATGACATGGCAGGATGATGTCATCATGATGACGTGGTAGGATGACATCATCATGATGACGTCAACACGTAAAGAGGTGACGTGGCAGTACGGTAGAGGGACACGGTGGCAGTGACGTGGCAGGGTGATTCGACAGTACAGTGGTGGGAGGCCACGCAGGCAGATGATGCAGCAGATGACATCACTGGGCGGAAGGTTGTAGGTGGTTTATGGGTGCACCGCTTTCACACATAAGTGGTTTTTGAGGGAAGGGCTCCGCCACACCTGGGAAGGCGACGTGTGGCGGGAGTACGGCGGCAATACCGCCCATCTCCTGAACACTAACCTTCGGCACGTTGGGAGATGGGAAGGCTCGCCGACCATAGATCTGTGGGACGGGTGACCGGACGGTTGGCAGGAAAGACGAGATGGCAGGGAGTTAACGTACAGGGCGCGCGGAATATTTGGATCTTAATACGACGCGGTGGGGGGTCAAAACTATGGTTTATATGGGTTATGGGGGTTATAAACGGGCAGGTTAATATATTTACACTTGGGACTTTGGCATAAGGGGTAAAACGTGGGTTTTTGAGGGTTTATTAGCGGGTGTTTAATGATTTATGCACAAAACTTTAGGTTAGGGGCGAAAAAAGGGGGTTTTGAGGACAGAGGTGGGCAAAGGCTATTGGTCTAACCAGAGGTCTGGACCAATCCCATTTCATGACACAGATGGGTTAAAAACAGCCCCAGATGGACTATTTTTCCCCGGACTTAGGAAAATATGGCTATAGTGCCAGGGAGGGGATATTTAATATTTTCAAGGGAATTTATACATAGGTTTAGTAGGGGAAGGGGAAACAGACTAGGGAGTTATATAATACACTCAGCAGTTAATATGGAGATGACCAGCAAGCGCTAAGGTCAGGGACCTTAGGCTAATTTTGGGGTAAAAACTTGTAAAGAAATGAAATCCTTGAGTGAATCAAATCTTCACCAAGGCAAATGATATGGAGTATGATGAAACTAAGAGGAATCAGGCAGATCCTGACCTCTTTGGGGAAATTAGTAAGTGACTTGGGGAATAAGAAGAATAGGGGAGTTAGTTATGTCCAGCTTGAGCTCCTCCAAATGAAAACTGCCTGCAACTGAGATCTGAAAAGATATAACACTTTGTGACACAAAATTGATCAGAAATCATCATTCTGCAACCACAGCTACCTACCCAACCTACCTTTCTAACATTTTTTCTTCTTTTTGTTTGGGTGCACTTAGACTTGCAGACCCAACTTTACAATTTTTTCTTTTTTTCTTTTTCCTATCTAAATCTACACTTATGTCTGCCAAGGGCCCAGATTAAGCAGTTGGGTCCCTTTGATTCTCTACCTATCTACAAATCTGCCAAGATTATACTGTTTGGACAGATGCATTCTCTATATTCTAAAACAGGAAATTGAAACCTAGGGAAGCCAAGATTAGACTGTTTGGAACTCCCTTAACTGAACAACTCTTCAAAAATGGAACAACTCATCAAAATTGGAATACAGCATTGGAATTTGGACTAAGCACATTTCATGGCGTCTTGTGGAAATATGGAACACTGCAGCCTTGCAAAGTATGACATATTTGGCATGTAAAAATGTCAATCATGAAAAATGAACATCTGTTGTAACAGGAGGCTAACAGAGCCTAAATATTTGGCATAGGATACCACATAGTTTTCAATATTTGGTTAGTTTTGATAAACCCCATGACCTATTGCATGTCTCTAGTGCAACAAGGGATAGGGTCATTACCTACTCATATGAACCTTAAGTGTGAGAATGGTTACCCATGTTTCCTATTCATATAAATCATCAGTGTGATGAGGGACAATCTTGTTTCCTATTTGTATGATCCATTAGCTCTAATGTGGAATGATCCCTATAGCCAATTTGTATGTGCCTCAATGCACAAGGGCCAAGCCATGTAACCAATTTATATGCTCCTTAATACACAAGTTTTAGGGCCTCTAACCAAATTATACATGACCAATAACCACACAAATAAATTCTACTATATGACTTGAATCATGAAGTTACTATAACAATTATATGAACCATAACAAAATAAAACCATAACATTCACCAAACCTTCACCTCCAAGATATGAGACTTTTCATGATCATACCACAATATATTATCAATGAAGATTTCATTGTTGTGTATTTCCTTCAATCGAAGGTCTTATTTATAGTTAAGGTTATGGACCACGATTCTACTAAGAATATGACACATATGAATATACCATAATTTTTAAAATGCTTTTATGGTTAACCATTAATACAATGTGACGAAAACCAATTGTTCATTTTTTACCAGGTCATGTTGGCTTGTAGTATTGGCCCAATCCACCCATGTGACCACACCATGAGACCTTGTCTTAAGGGTCTCTAGGATTTTTATCGATGATTTCATCATGGCACCATTGAACCACATGGCAGCCCATGAGTGGTATCGTATGTCACCCTATTTAAATTTTTTAGTAGTCATAACATGCCAAATAATATTCCCATTTGACAACCTTTGGTTGTGCCATGTGCCATAGCACACTATCATTATCACCACATCTTGCCCTGTGGTTTATTTCCTTCAATCAAAGGTCTTATTTATAGTTGAGTTTATGGCCTAAGGTTCTACTAAGAAGATGACACATATGAATATACCTGAATTTTTAAAATGTTTTTATGGTTCACCGACGCTACAATGTGATGAAAACGAATTCTTCATTTTTTACCATGTCCTATTGGATTGTAGTATTGGCCCAATCCACCCATGTGACCATGCCATGAGACCTTGTCCTAGGGGTCACCAGGCATTTTCTAGATGATGTCATCATGGCATCCCATGGGTGGTATCACATGTCACCCTATTTCATTCTTTTTAGTAGTCATAACATGCCAAATAATATTACCACTTGAAAACCTCTCACCATACCATGTGCCATGGCACACTATCATTATCACTGCATCATTCCATGTGGTTGATTACCATGTCTTTTGGTTACGTTGCTTACAACATCATATCTGACAAAATGTATTGTGTTGATTTTCATAGAGGAATTGATCAACATGGTGCAATTCTATTGGGCCATAAAAAAATGGTAAATATCATGCAACACTTTTCCAAATCCATCATTGATTTTAGCCATGTTGGTCTTGAGACATTGAATTGGAAAGAAAGTGGTCACTCTTTAGCACAATCAAAAGTCATACAAGTTTCATTAAGATCTACCATTGACCTGGACAATGAAGGGTTAATCTCGGAAAGGGATTTTATCACCCAAAAAGTGATCACCTAGTTATTTTCCACTTAGATAATTGAAATACACCATGTAATATTGGATTTCCACATTAAAACCCACTTTCACATTAGGAAATAATTTAGAGAACCACTTGTTCCTATATTATTTCTATTTAATTAATTTTCCCACTTAACAATAACCAAAAATTTCATTTAATTAATTTCATGTTAATCTCATGTTTACCCATTCTCGGAAATAATTAAAAACCAATTTTTCCCAACCATAGGAATAATTGAATAAATTATTGTTTATTTATTACTCTTTAATCATTGTGTTTTTCTCCTATAAAATCATTATTAAATCATTATTTATTAATTATTTCTAACTTATTTTAACTTCATCTCCTAGAAATAATGTATAAATAAATTTCATTTATTAATAATTTCTCCCACTTTTCTTAATTAACTCAATCAATCATTATTTTGTGAGTTATTCAAGTAAATAAAGGTTATTGACCATTTCTTTAATCTTTTCCTCTCCCAAAAATAATAAAATACTAATAATAGTTAAATCTTGATCTTGCCAATCAAATATTTTGTTATTTGACTAGATCTACTATAATCAAACATTTTATTATAAATAGAGAGGTTATTTTCCTCACCTCACACAGATGATGACTATCATCATTGTCATTCTAATATCACCATATTCAAGCTCTCTTCCTTGAGTTCTACCTTTTTTTCCCACATTGCCACTTTGTAAATAGAGGAAAGAGTAGCCACTTGTAGTGTAGGGATACAAAATAACCCTCTGATGTAGGAGGACTTTACAAACCCAAGTTAGTAAATGATTCTCTGTAGGAGTCATCTTTGGTAATAATAGCAATAATTTATTTTCTTTCTATTGTGTTCCATTGCTACAGTTGTTAGCATATATTTTTAATTTATGAGTGTTTGTTTATATGTTTTTCACTAACATTGTATGCAAATCTGGAGATTTCTTTTGAAGGTTGTAAGCTTTGGATATTTTTTATTTTTTATTTTTTTTATTGTTAAGTTGTTTCGTCACTAATAGTAAAAAGGATATTTTGGTACATTCATCTAGAATTCACCCCATAATGAATGGTGACTTCATTAGGACTTTTTCATCAATAAATGTTGACTCTATTGTGCTAAAACTTCAGATCCCTTGTGATTTCGCTTCCTTTTTTGCATTTTTCTCCTTTATTATTTTCTAGTGGGTTTTTGGAAAAAAAAGTTTACTTTCTATGGTTTTCTCTTTGGTTGGCGGGTTACAAGTACTAGCCACACAGTAGATGATAGGATTTTACTAAACCCTAGTAGGAAGAGCATAAGAACACTAAAATAGGTTTTTGGTGTTTTTATGTGGTGGACAAACACAAGGAACAATCCATCTAGATATAAAAAGCCTAGAAGGAACCATCTAGATCAAATAATACCATTTATTTGATATCTAGGAATAGAAATAAACATTTTGATCTATATTCTTATATCTATCCTAACCATTGTTATGTAAACATAAAAATTTATAGGAATTATATCTAACCTAAATATATGGTATATGTTACCACACATTTTTCAATATTTGGTTAGGTTGGATAACCCATCTTGCATAACCATGGAATCTAGATTTATTTAGCAAATATTTTGATTCCTAGATCCATCTTTATATCGAGATGGTTACCCTCTTATATTTCTATAGAGGGATGGTTGATCCATGGTTCCTTCTAGGCTAGATCTAGATGCAAATTTCAAGTTTATAATATTATATGAATCAATATTATATTATTGATTCACATAATGTTGATCCATGTGGATATAATATTGATAACCCATTTGGAATCAATATTGATCGTGATGGATATAATATTGATCCATACAAATCAATAATATTATTATTAAGAGTGGTATATTAATGATCTTATCCTAATAATATTCAATGGAATAATAGTAATGAGGTTAATCAATATTAAGTCCATGTGAATCTTATATTCAAATCTACCTCCATACTAATATTCAATGGATCCATATTAATATTAATGAGATTAATCAAAATTGATCCATAATCTCAATAGTGGATCATGAAGGCAACAACTTCTTCTCCAAAGGTAGATACCTTTCTATGCTAAAGAAGAATCCAAGGTTCACAACAAAACTCACTAGATTTCGATCCCAGCCAAAATCCCATTGCATTAGCTATGAGGGTATATTTATAACAAATGATATGACTATCCATATTCCTTCGTGGCTCTTTGACTTCCCTCATGACCTTTTGAATTCTTTTACATAATGACTCTTCATATTCCAAAATTGACACTCAGACTTCCATTTACAAAATTATTTTAAATACAACATTACATATACCCATATAGGACAAAAATGGATAGAGTTAACTAAACAAGCCTAATAAGACAAACAACATGTCAAGCTTGATTTTGGGGAAAATCTAGCCCAACCAATTCAACTTGTAGCTTCTCAGTTACATATTCATGCCAAGATTTATATTGTGTGATGACTTCCTTAGACATTGTGATGAGATCAGGTTGGAAGCAGACTATAGCCTCCATAGCATCTAGGTACACAGTTTCGGTGCCAGTGTAAGTTTCCTTCCTCAACAGGACTAACATGTTGTTGATCTTGACAGGGCTACCAATATAATTCTGCATATTATGCTTTCTAACCTTTATATCTATCTTGGTAGTTA
The DNA here is from genome assembly GCA_031772625.1 of Pinus tabuliformis. NCBI lineage: Eukaryota > Viridiplantae > Streptophyta > Pinopsida > Pinales > Pinaceae > Pinus > Pinus tabuliformis. Next base: position 1,674,728,558 of record CM062818.1, read on the forward strand.
TATGCCTGAGTTAGTCCAAGTATTCATCAACCCCTTGTCTGATCTTAATACAACTAAAGGGATCTTTTGTGAATTGACCATAAAATTCACAATGTTATATAACCGTCCATAAGAGGCTTGAATGTTGGTGATAAATGAGCCGAGTTTTACTTTTATCTGAGTAAGCATCCAAACCTCTTCTTTCTCCAACTAAACCTATTTCCTTGTTTTCTTCAACACATTGGGATGTGCACCTCTGTACTACATTCCCCACTCATGCACAACAGTGATGAATTTATCAGCAACTTTGAGTGCTTTAGCAATATCTTTACACTTCTATTGCATGCCTTCCAAGCAGAAAATTACTTTATGCACAGTTTTAAGCTCCTCATAGAGGTTCCTCATGGTTTCTCCCAATGTTGATACCTCACCAAGTATTGTTTCCTTGAGTTCTTCTAGATACACTTGTCCAAGTGCTCCTTTCTAGACCTCTTCTTGAAGATGTTCAATTTATCTCCTTGCAGCCTCTAAGTTATTCTCCATTTATTTATTTTCAACCATAAAATATTATGTATTTAACTTGGAGACTCCTACGAAGGCCAAGTTGGTAGTGGGAATGGCTTCTGGATTCTCATTGGTGTCCATCATTATCACCTTTTATCTGATAAAATCAGGATGCACAAGATCATCTAGGAAGTGTTTCTTCCTTGACTATATGATCTTATCATGTAGTTTATCATAGTTCAAGTTGCATATATCCATCATTGGAGTTGTTAGTATGAAATTTCTTAGTGTGTGTACCAAAAATGTTTCACTTAAGTCACTAGTGACAAGTGACCCTAACAACAAGATATGGTTGTTTATACTCTAGATATGCAATGATAAGATAAGAAAACCTTGCAAAAAAAACATCATATGCAATCCAAAACATAGAACAACAAGAAATAATTTATGCATTAACGCAGTAGAAAAAAAATTAAAAATAAATGAATAATAGTTTTATTAGAAAACACCTGGTGAAGGACATCTACAATAAGGGTTTGCATGTCCTCATGGGATGGCTCCTTTGATGTTTCTGTGCTTCAATGGCCTATTTCTCTCTCTCAATATGTAGAAAACCCAAAACTAAGATAGAATTCCAGTGGAAGCTGAAATATGAGAAGACAATAATGGTGACAACGATAGTGATCATGGTGAAGAATGAATGGAAAACCCTTTTATTTATAACAAAGTATTGAGCTCAATTAAGAATTGGAAAATAATAAAATATTATCGGCAAAATAAAAATCTAGCCATTAAGAATACTTTATTATATTTTTTGGAGAGGGAATTGATATTCAAAATGATCAAATATCTTTATTTACAAAATGGATGAATTAATTAACAAATAAATTGATTTATTAATCACTTTGTGAGGATTAATAAAAGTGTGAATTTGAAATAATTATTAAATAATAGTTTAACAATTATTCCAAAAACAAGAATAAGGAATAATAAGTAACTAGTGATATATTGAATTATTCCAAGGTGATTTAGTCAAATGTGTTAAGAAATAATTATCGAATAATGATTTATAATTATTTCTATATAAAATTAAATAAATAATTATTTCTATAGAAAATTAAGTAAATAGTGATTTATTCAATTATTCTCATGGTTTTCTATTTTAAATAGAAATAATTTACTAAAAGGGGTGTACTAAATTAGTTCCTAGCGTGAAAGTTATATTACTATGGTTAAATTAATCCCATATGGTGTATTCTGATCCACCTAGTTAGAAATGTTTATGTGAGCATTTTTTAGGTGATAACAGATTCCCCCCAATATACGACCGTTAGGAGAACATCATATGACCAAAATATTTTGTAGGTTACACTTCCACGAGAAACCAAAGAGGAGTCAGAGATAGAAAGAAAGAGAGACAACTTAAGAAATTTAAGGAATGATGAAGAAATGGAGGGGGAGAGACTTACTAAACTAATATAAGTCTCCTTTTACTTTAGAGTACATGATCTCAAATGAGGTGGGGGAGGCATATCCATACCCACCTATATAGTTGAATAAAAATAACAATGGTGCACCCAAGAATGTGGGACTAAACTACAAAGTACATGATACATGATATGTTGGAAACAATGGGCCAAAATGTGATACAATGATATAATGAGTCCCATATACATAATGTGTGTGGAAAACAAAATACAATACTAAATACAATAACATATGTTGATCTAAGTACATGAGACATAATTCCCTTCAAATTGACATGGTGAGGGGAGATCACAACAAAATAGGCCATGTTCAAAAATAAAGGGCTCTGAATATCTCGATGGACTATCTAAAGGAGACATGCATACTATGGGAGTTGCAAGCAGTGGGAACTGAACTAGACAAATCTATGGAACTGCATATGAGGTTGGATCAAAATATTATGTCATCCAGGAATGCGGGGGGGTACCTACAGGGCCACCCCCTCATGAGGTCTAGAACATGTCACACACACAATAAATTCTAGGACAATCTACTACATCACCAGACCATCAAGTGTACGATTATCGATCATGCAATAATGAGATGCAGTCAAGAACATGAGAAATAACCAAATTAAAAGGAAATGATGATTCCCTTTGCTTGATTCAAGGAATTGAAAATGATTAAATCTAGAACCATTGTACATCACCCTCTAACCTACTCTCCTGGAATAAATGTGTTGAAGTTAATACAAGAGGCCCCGCCAAAGTTGAGATAATGAGGAATCCTCAAAAAATGCATGAGGAATCATATTAATGTAACTGATGGACTTACACTATGGGTGAAGATGGAGGGATACAAGATGAGAGGTGGACTAATGACTTCCCTTGTCATAGTACAATATGCATGGTTTACTTAGGAACAAATGGCTCGATTCGAGAGGGGATGGTCTATTACTTAGATGGGGGCTTTTCAGAGATGGAGTAGTATATATTGAGATAAAATATGAGTCAAATTAGATGAATTCTATAGAAATATTGTTGATACACTATAACCAAACTCAAAGACATTTTGAATAGATTCCTTGGATGCGTGGGTGATTCACCTCTTATGCTTTGAACAAGTTTGATGCGATGATGCTCCCACATGAGGGTAGACCCAACGGGGAACAGAAAAACATGAGTAAACAATGGTTACTCATGACATAAGTCGACACATGAATCAACCACTACAAAAGTAAAGTGGCACCAGAGTGTCGGTGACTCTTATGAAGAAATTTGATTTTAATAGATGGTAAAGTAATACCTCGTGGAAAAAGTGGTTTCCTGGTGAAGTTTCAAATTATCAAAAAAAAAAATCTTTATAGAATTCAGTGATATTTTTCCAATAGTGCTAACGGTTTGTCAAATTAAGTTATGATTTGATAGCAATGGACGAAAAAAAAACTAGGGTTTTTCCTATAAAAGGGCTTCTTGCCCCCAGTTCCAATTCATTTACATAGTGAGCTATTGGATAATTTGGAGATGAGGAGATGGCACAAAATCTTGAGGATATCATAGTAGACAAACTAATCGATGGATTTTTAGATCTGTGACTTTCAGGCAGGTGGCCTTGCTTTTCTAAAAATGGCCTTAATGCTTTGTGGATGGATAACACTTGATGATGAATGAAGGTAAGAAAGGAATATGGGAATGAAATAGTAGAGAAGGTCTAGTATCATCCCCACCCACCAATTCAAACATAGGTACTTGGTGGTAAATTTGATATCAAAGAGAGTAGAATATTTGAAGATATTGTATGGAACATCTATGATATGCGATATGTATATGGATCGCGTAAGAGATTGATAGGACAAATTATTCAAGGAATGAAAGGATAATTGACCATACCTATATCAATGGGGGACAGGACGCGACCTATGTCAATAAAATGAGAAAGTGGAAAGGGATGCCATCATATGTCAAAGAATGATATTTTTTCCCCCAACATATGATGATGGAGGATATTTATCAGGTACGTAAAGGTGGGAATGATGCCCCTAGCTAGATGAATTTGTGGAGTGTCATTCTGTTCCAAGTGTTCAAATAAGGGATTCAAGAATTTAGCCTAACTAGCACAAGCTCCTATAGAGAATGATGAGGATATGCAGGGGCATATGTGTCCCCAATTTTTGGATGGATGGATGGATGTATCATGTTATAGAGATTTCAAACAAATTTATTATAGTTGACTCTAAACACATTTTTCAGATGTGGTTCACCATTTGTTGCTTATAGATGTCTTCTTGTGGGAATAACAGATAAAGGAAGTAGTAAGAGAGAAGAAATAGTGGATTACCAATCTCGTTTAGTATTTCATATACGAATCAAATGGACTAAATTTCTTGGTTCGCATACATGGTGTCACTATACAAAAGAGTGGCTTTAGATATAATGAAATGAGGTTCAACTAGACGTCATGGTGATTGTACAATGAAAATGTCTAAGGATTTGGGTTTTTGATGTAGTATGGAGGAATTGTTAGGTGGATCATCCCTAGAGTCATGTGAAGTGATATGAGACTCTAGAGATTTCTCTAAATGGGGAAGAATAATGCTACTAGATTCAACACTACCAGATGCACTAGGAGGGTTGGTGAAAATTACTTCTCCTCAACTTGAAAAATGGATGTCACCTTACCCAAACATTAGCTGTCAATTTAATGGCCACATGATGGATGTGGATGGGATTCCTATGTTCAAAGTAAAGGAATTTTGAACCAATCGTCATCATGAGAGACAAGGTTTACGCGCACATCATCAAATTGGTTGGGATGATTATTAGTAGATGTGGCATCTACCAATGTTGAGACTGGAGTGTCTTCTAAAGTATGTTTGAAACAAGCACAAAAGGAAAATCCTAAGGATTCCAAATAAATCAATCACGTGGATAATGACAGGTAGATAATAGGAGTATATCTTTCCATCATCTTGATATCAAGAGGAGGGATCATGATAGGTTGTTGAGAGACCTCTTGTCCTAGAAATTCATTGGGGAAAGGACTCGTAGGTAGAGGGTATGTGAAAGCACTATGAGTGACATCTAATTGATGAAGAACTTTAAGTGTATCACAAAAATATTCAATACATGGAAAGTGATTGGAATGGCCATAGTTATCACACAAATAACAAGGGTGATTCATGCATAATCCTTTGTTATTCTTAGCTGACTTGGTTAAGGTGACATGAACCTTAGGAATTTATGATTTAGGAAAGGTTTCAGAACCCACACTCTTGATATAAAGGAGCTCAAGACAATTATTGGTGGAATACCCAATAACATCACACAATGTGCATGGAGGTGTAGGCTTTGGTGGTTTCGAAGGAGTTGGATTTGTTTGAGGTTCCTTGTCTTTTTTCGGTGTGTGCTATATTATTTCCATGACCAACCCTAGTAGTGAAGCTGGGGGGGTTAAAGGGTAGCCAACAACAGACCCCTTCATTTTGTCGGGTGTAGCGGGGGGTGTAAAAGTGCAGGGTGGCATCCCCCCTGGTTTTGAGGGGGCAGTAGCATCCCTCTACGGGGTTTGGGGAAGTGCCCCAGTTGGATTGTTTTTTGGACCATATATTAGGTGGATGAACCTACCTATGGTTTTGTACATGGCTTTGGGCATGATGATTTTCTTCCCATCGTATTTTGTAGATACGATTAATAGAACTATGGTTATGTTTTAATCTAGAGTTAACGGATTGGGGTTTATGGATGCTTCAAAATGTATTTATATGTATTGTAACTTTGAAAGGAACATAACGAAAAATCAATCTGGTAGTCTTGTTTTTGGGATCCAGAGGAAATTCTTTTTGTATATTTGTTTTATGTTTTACGCTCTCACCATTGTTTATTTTCTGTTTTTAGAATTTGTATGTAGGTAACTTATGTATGAGGTTAAAACCTATAGCCTTTGGGTCCCTTTTTCTAGCATTTCCTCCATCACCAGATGCACTCGCAATAGGAGTGGATTCCTGTTGAGGTTGTTTTGTAACTGAAGCAAAGGAAGGGGTAGGAACAATAGGTTGAATCAGGGTCAAGTTCATGTAAGGTTTTAGTTGATTAGGAGCAGTGTTTGTGGGAGGATCAATCTAAGATATTGGGATCCCCAAAGTATTGTTAGGTAGACTCAATGTAGCCATAAATGAATAATAATTTTATTAGAAAATACTTGGTGAATGAGATCTATAACAAGGGTCTACAAATCTCCCTCCATGGGATGTGTCCTTTGATGTCCTTGTGCTTCAATGATCCGTTTCTCCCTCTCAATATACAAAAACCAAAAAGAAAGATAGAACTCATCTGGGAGCTCCAATGCGAAAAGACGATAGTGGTGATAATGATAGTGATCATAGTGAAGAATGAATGGAAATCCCTCTTATTTATAACAAAGTATTGGGCTCAATTTGGAATTAGAAAATAATAAAATATTATAGGCTGAATCAAAATCTAGCGATTAGGAATAATTTATTATATTTTTGGAGAGGGAAAATATATTCAAAATGGTCGAATATCTTTATTTAGAAGAGGGCTGAAGTAATTAACAAATAAAATTATTTCTTAGTCACATTGTTGGGATTCACAAATGTGTGGATTTGAAATAATTATTAAATAATGGTTTAACAATTATTCCAAAAATAAGAATAAGAAATTATAAATAAACAGTGATTTATTTAATTATTCCAAGGTGATTTAGTCAAATTTGTTAAGGAATAATTACAAAATATTTCTTTAACAATTATTTATAAAGAAAATTAAATAACTAATTATTTATTCAATTATTCTCATGTGGTTTTTTTATTTTAAAGAGAAAGAATTTAATAAAAATCCTTTACTAAATTATTTCCTATGGTGAAACTGATTTTACTATTTTAAAATTTCTCCTACATGGTGTATTTCAATCCATCTAGTTAGAAATGGTTCAGAGATCATTTTTTAGGTGATAACATGACCTTCATCAATAGGAGAGATTCCCTCTTCCTCACTTGGAGCTTTCTATGCTATAAGAGGAGGAGGCTGTGTGGCGATCTGTTCCATGCAGGGCATGAGATCAACATCTTGGTTTTCTTTCTCCGGATCTACATCCATATCTTGTATCACTATCATATCTTCATTTTTTTGAGCAATTTCCTTATATTGCAACAACTTTCTTTCTTCTTCAAGTAGTCAGTTTTGTTCCTCTTCCTCAGCTTGCTTTAATGTTGCTTCTTTTGTTGAGAAATGACAACAATAAATTCGAGTTTAAATTTGTCCTTGAATTTAAATTGTGAATTAAAATTGAATTCTATTATGATAGAAACTTGTAAATACTTAATTAAGTTTAATTAACTTAATTATCGCAGGAATATTGAGTTGGAAATCTTTCTGAAGTCACGTATGCTCTCTCCCTAAGTTTTAGGCATCTAGTATGAGTTTAATTCATGAGTTGTAATTGGATAAGTTAGTTTACTTAGTTATGTTTAGTTAAATTAATTCCAACCTGTTTATGGAACTAATAGAGAGTTAGCATTCAGTTGGTGCACTAGTGTATCCACAAGTGTCACTCTAGTTAATTAAAGATTCCCTCATCAGAAACTCATGGATTTCCATTCTGGGAAAGACCTAGTTGATACTAGAGTTCATGGACAATGTACTACTACTCATGTGATTTACTGAGTTGTATAGATCATGCATGCAATCAGAGAATAACCTATGTTTGGATTGCACAGTTTTGGAAAATGAATTCCCTTTAAATATGGGCTATTCATCCTTGTAATTATGCAAGGAAATAGGGGCTTGGAGAGCTAGGAAATTGGCTAAGTGTTGGCCAAGAACTTGCTTGTGACCTAAGAGAGTTGAGGATACTTGTGTGGAATTTTTCTAGTGAGAACAAGCTTTGTATCTTTACTCATATTTCTAATAAATGCAATACAGATAGGCGGGGTTTTGAGTAGTGGCTTTCTCTAGACACATCTTGTGTTATGTTCCATTTATTTATCCTCTTCTTGTTATTATTATTTTCATCGATCTATTGTCTTCCACTAGTTGAAAGTAGATGTATATTCTTGTCCTTTGATTTAGTACATTGCTTGAGATTGTGAATCTACAGGATTTTATACATGGTATCAGAATTGAGAATAGTATACTAGAGGACATTTAGAAGTTTTGAGTTTTAACATATAGATGAAATTCAAATTTGCAATACATACTTACAGATCAGTAGATGGTGTTCTATGGTTTGTGACTCGAGTATGGCTTGGAAGGCAATTCAAATTTTATAGTCGGAAGGGACAAAATGGAGGCTATGCTAGAGGATAATGGCTTGAAGGAACTTTTTGATCAAGAAATTCCTTAGCCAAAAACATCAAATGCACATAATTAGGCTGAATGGAAGAAGTGTGTGGCAAAGGCAAGGCAAATAATCCTTAAAGGCGTTCGAGACCACATTTTCTCAACTCTCCATGGAAAGGAAACTTCATATGCTATGTGGAAAACATTGTCGGACTTGTATTATAACAACAATGACCTAAGGATATTGGCACTAAAGGATAAAGTTCAAAAAATAGAAAAGGAGAAAGGCAAGACGATTCCAAAATACTTAACCAAGTTCACTCAGTGTCATGATGAACTTGTAAGTGTTAGAATCATGGTTGCCAAGGATGATTTGGCCTCTCAATTCAATTTGGACTTTTTCCTAATTGCATGCATGGTGTCATCAATGATGGAAAGTGTATGGTACTTAGATAGTAGAGCTTCATTTCACATGACTAGCTACAAAGAGTTATTCACTGAATTGGAGGAGAAATATCTCCATATGCATATGGAGTTGGGCTATGATGCGAAGTATAGTGTTACTGGATTGGGCCTGATTAGGTTTTAGAGGGAGAATGGTTCTCCACTCACCTTGAAGAATGTCATGTATGTGCTCGGGATGAAGAAGAACTTGGTATCCATTTCCATGTTTGAGGATAGAGGATATGATGTAATCTTCTCAAAGGGAAAGGAATTCTTTCAACACATAGCGACAAGTCAAGTAAAGAAGATAGGGATTCATGTGAAGAATCTCTATAAGTTGGAGGTAGAGGAGTGTGAAGCTTTGAGAATGAAATATGCAAGGGTGCAGATTTGAGACGTTGGAAAGTTATGCACAATAAATTGGGCTGCTTGCATCATGGGGCTTTGAAGATACTAAAATAGCTCTCTACTGGTCTTCCCAAAGGTACTCTTGAGAAAGTTGATACATGTAAGGGGTTTACTTTGGGAAAATACACTAGGTCTTCCTTTCATCAAAGAGACAGTTAAGCAAAGGCTATTCTAGAGAAATTCCATTCAGATGTGTGTACACCATTCTTGATAGCATCCACGGCCAAACATAGGTATTATGTTATATTTTTTGATGACTATTATCGTAAATAACAGATATTTTTCATGCAAAAAAATGATTAAAACATTCACAAAGTTTTGTGAGTTTAAAGCATTGGTGGAGAAAGAGTCAAGAAAGAAGGTTAAATCTCTACGGAGTGATAATAGTGGTGGGTATGTCTCAAATGAGCTGAAGAACATCTGTGCAGTAGAAGGGATTAAACAGGAGCTAACAACACCCCATAACACTCAGAAGAATGGGGTGGCCAATGGGAGGAACATAAGGATATTAGAGGAAGCAAGGGTGATGTTGCATGATTAGGGCCTACCACTAAACTTGTGGGTTAAGGCATGCAACACAATGGTTTATGTTCAGAACTGTAGCCCACATCAAATACTTGAGATGAAGACACTCGAGGAGGCTTGTTCGGTAAGAGGTGAGAAGTTGGTCACTTCAGGATTTTTAAGTCATCGTTATATTTCCATGTGACTAAAGATGCATGGAAGAACCTTGAGCTGACAACAAAGCTAGGGATATTTTTGGGGTACACTGATACACCTCACAACTCTTAATTGTATTTGTCGACCAACAGGATGATAGTGGTTCAAACGGATGTCAAATTCGATGAGGATAATGCAATGGAGTTTCCCTTAAGAGGGAGCTTGAGCTACATGTGGATGAGGAGATTTTATCTCCTAAGGTTGAGGAGCCTTAGATTAATGTGGAGTAGCCACATCCATAGGATTCGGGAGTGGAGACATCCACTCAGGTGTAGTCTTCTAGAGAGGGAAGAAAGTGCAATAGAGAGGCTGCCAGATTGTTGGATGATGGATGGGAGAATGTGGGAGCACCCACTTCTCAAAGCAGGCAGAGGATGTCACCTCATATGTACACTGGATACATGGCACTTATGGGTGAATGCATTGTGACAGAGCCATATTCCTTTAAGGAAGCAATGTATCAATCGGTTTGGGATGATGCCATGGTGGAGGAGTATGATTCCATAGCTCGTAACAATGTTTGGGATGTGATCCCGAGACCGGATGACAAATCAATGGTGAGATCCCATTGGCTTTACAAGGTAAAGCAAGATGCAAATGGTAATGTGGAGAGGTATCAGTCTAGATTTGTGGCCCATGGATTTTCACATGTAGAGGGGATTGACTATGGTGAGACCTTTTCTCTTGTTACAAGGTACTCATCAATTAGATCTATATTGGCACTATTAATACAGATGGGTTGGAAGATACATTATATGGATGTAAAGACAACCTTCCTTAATGCCATGATTGAGGAAGAGGCATACATAGAGTAGCGTGAAGTTTTTGAGACCTTCGACTGTGAGTTGCATGTGTGCTGGCTCAAGAGAGAATTGTATGGGTTGAAGCAATAACCATGTGCTTGGTAAACTAGAATAGATAGTTTCTTCACTGTTTTAGGCTTCATGAAGAGTGAAGTGGGTGTGAACCTATACCACATAGTGGTGGAACATAAATTGTTGATCATTGTACTTTATTTTGGTGATCTCATACTGATAGGTGATGATCAGTTGATCAAGTCTTGCAAGAAGGACCTTGCAAGAGGGTTTGAGATGAAGGACATGGGGCTCATGCATTACTTTCTTGGCATGGAGGTATGGTAGGGTGATGGGGAGTTGTTGTGTCTCACGGTAAGTATTCCAACGAGATATTCAAAATATTCTACATGGAGAGCAGTAAACCCATGGAAAATCCTTTAGCAGGTAACTAGAGGAAGGAGGATGCTACTTCAAGACAGGTAATGGAAGATGTTATTTATAGGAAGCTTGTGGGTTCGCTCATATACTAGGCGAACACATGACTCGATATGTGCTATGTAGTTAACCAGCTTAGTCAAGCGATGGTTAGGCCTACCAAGCTGTATTGCAAGGGGGCAAAGTATGTGTTCAGATACCTTAAGGGAACTTCTCAGTATGGATTATATGGTATAGATGGATAGAGGGAGTGAAGCTTCAAGGTATCACCAATGTAGATTGGGCAGCGAGTCTTGACCGGAAAAGAACATCAAGAAGGATCTTGAGTATCAGGTCAGCGATAGTTTCTTGGTACAATAGGAAACAAAGATCAGTTGCACTCAGTTCGATAGAGGAAAAGTACATGGATGTAAGTCATGCCACATGCAAGGCCATCTAGATGAGAAAGGTCATGGTTGGTTTGTTTGGTCAACAAATGGATCCAACTATGATTTATTGCGATAATTAGAGTTGTATCAAAGTCTTTGAAAATCAAGTTTTTCATGGTCCATCCAAGCATATTAATATGTGATATCATTATCCCAGATATTGTATATTGAGGTAGATTATGTTGTTAGAGTACATTCCCATGGAGGAGCAAGATGTTGACATTTTGACAAAGGCATTGTCAAGATGTAAATTTGAGTTTCACAAGGATAGGATTGGGATAGTTGATAATCCCTTTCTTGTTGAGAGGGAGTGTTAAGAAGTGGAAACAAGAAATTCTAGTTTAAATTTGTCCTTGAATTTAAAATATGAATTAAAATTGAATTCTATTCTCATAGAGGCTTGTAAATAGATAATTAAGTTTAATTAACTTAATTATCTTAGGAATTTTGATTGGAAGTCTTTCTAAAGTCATGTATATGTTCTCCCTAAGGTTTAGGGGTCTAGTATGAGTTTAAATTGTGAGTTGTAATTAGATAACTCAGTTCACTATGTTATGTTCATTTAAAATAGTTCAAAACTATGTGTAATTAATTTAGAGTTAATAGTCAATTGGTGAACTAGTGCATCCACAAGTGTCACTCTAGTTAACTAAATATTCCGTCATCAGAAACTCATGCATGTCGATTCTGAGAAAGACCTAGTTTAGACTAAAGTGCCAGGACAATAAACTGTCAATTGTGTGATTTACTGAGTTGTATAGATCATGCATGCAATCAGAGAAGGACCTATGTTTGGATTGCACAGTTTTAGAAGCATGAATTCCCTTTAAATATGGGATATTCATCCTATGAATTACGCAAAGAAATAGGGGCTTGGAGGAGTTGCAAAATTGGCTAAGTGTTGGCCAAGAGCTTGCTTGTGAGCTGAGAGAGTTGAGCATAATTGTGTGGAATTTCTATTGTGAGATAAAGCTTTGTATCTGCACTCATATTTCTGTTATATGCAATACAGATAGGTAGGGTTTTGAGTTGTGGATTTCCTTAGATAGATCTTGTGTTATGTGCCATTGATTTATCTTCTTCTTGTTCTTATTGTTTTCATCGATACATTGGCTTCTGCGCGTTAAAAGTAGAAGTAGATTCTTATCCTTTGCTTTAGTACACTGCATGAGCTTGTGAATCTACAATATGTTCTACATCTTCCTCTTCTTTTCTCCATTTCTCTTCTTCTTGTGTCTACCTCTCTTCTCGTTCATTTTTGTCTTGTTCTTCCTTCTACTTCCTCTTCTTCCTCTTTCTTTCTACTGGTATAACCACTTTCAAGATGATGAGATATTCTTTATATTTATAGTTCTACTCTTTTGTTGGACTATGCATAACCTTATTCTTGTCCTTTTTTTGCACTAGGTTGCGCCTTTATGATGGTTATGCTTCTGGAGTGGCTTCTTACTAAGGAGTAAGCTATGATGTACCCACAAATATGACTAGCTCGCATGACTTAGGTGCAATATAACAATTCTTTATTCTTTCTTCCTCAAGTCTGGAATAAGTCCCGCTTTGCCAACCGAAATGTATCATTTCATATTGTTTCTTTTGAACACTCTTGGGATCGTACATGTGATATTTTATGGGACTAAATGCAAATTTATCTATCTAGTTTCCCTCAATCTCAACAACCTTGAGATTCTTGATCTCGTATAATTCATTTTTCAAAGAAAGAGTGGGCTAGGGTGCTTTCTTTTTCCCTTGCAACACTCCTACAAAACATGTGGAAAGATGGTAAGCTACTTCATGCATGACCAATTTGTTGGTGGCATACTTCTATAGCATATATGAAGACTTTTAACCACCAAAAACTTTGACTTAAGTGCCATCTGATGAGGAGAACCAATCAGCCAATTGTGAAACTACTTACATTTCCTCACAAGAAATGCAAGGTGGCCCTTCCTCAAAGATAATCTTGTACAATGGGATAAGGAAGTGATCAATCAAATTCTCCATGACTCATTTTTAGCTACACTCTAAAAGAATCTTGTAGTAAATGTGAAAACCAAGTTCCTTTGGTGACGAGGTCCAACTCATGCTAGTAAAAGAGTTTAGAGAACATATCGCATCGAGCAAGTAATAAGATATGTAAAACTTGGCTTGCTTACCATTAAGCAGGTTCTTGGTATTAGTCACATGGATCTTCAATTGTTGAGCCAACAATTCTGACCAGTTAAATGCTTTTCCTTCATATACAATTTTTGCAGTAAGAATGCCCAACCTTTGGGAAAGGTCTTAGTACTCTTTTGGCCATATATTTGGAAACACAGAACTATCCAGTATTGAAATGATTTCCTGAGAGATTTGGTCTTGTAAGTGTTTTTGGGTGTCTGGCATAATTTGGATCGCTCTTTCACCCAACCCTTGATAAAATATTTTGTGTTGAAGTAACTACTGACAACATAGAAGTGAGAATCATTGTAGACTTCTATAAGCATAAAATGATGAACAAGTTGAATATCATGTGCCATAAGAGAGGAAGGACTTTTTCCACTGACACTGTTGAGGATCATTCTCTTGGCATCTATGTGTGACAAGATCTAGTTGACAATTTCTATGCAAGGAAAGGTCAGATACCTACATGCAATCTTGTGCAATCATGACTTCTAAACATTAATGTAAAATCGCCTATCTTTAAGATCTATTTTGTAGTTGGTTTTTGTCAATGCATCTTTTAATTTGTGCCATGTAATGTATGAATATTTCTTAATGAATAGTTGAGTGTCTAGTGATAGGAACACTCTCAAATATTTCACTAGTGCTGCTTCCTGTGGTGTATTTTGTAGCATACCTAGGGGGGATATTATGGGGTACAGAGGGAGGTACCCAAGGGAATAATGTAATAATGGGATGGGTCATAGTTAATAAATAAAATGGTTAACCCGCATAATGTAAGGGACCACAAGTAGTAGCAATAATGTGATAAGCCCATTGTATTAGATATATGGTATTGAGAGATGCATGGTATTGACCCATGGTATTGTATGTATGAGGCCTATATAGAAGCTAGAGTCTCCCCATGGAGAGATGTCAAGGATTATTGTATTGGCAAGCATAGGGCATGTGGAGTGTTCTCCTTCCTTAAGGAGTGATTGTATGGTGTTACCCTACCTCAAGGATTTTGATATTAATAAATATCTGAAGATTATCTATTTAACAAAAACAAAAGAAAAAACGAAAATATCCTCACTTTTCCCAAGAAAGTGCTCTGATAACACTTGTAGTAGATCTAACCTGCAAATATATGAAAATCTAAAATATACCCAGAAATAAAAAGATAGAAATAGTAAGCTTCAGATCTTTATTAATATCAAAACCCTTAAGGTAGGTTAACAAAATATAATCACTCCTTAAGGAAGGACAACACTTGACAAGCCATATGCGTGCCAATACAATAATCCTTGACATCTCTCCATGGGAAGTCTCTAGCCTCTATATAGGCCTCATACATACAGTACCATGGGTCAATACCATGCATCTATCAATGCCATATATCTAATACAATGGTCTTATCACATTATGGCTAACTACTTGTGGTCCCTTACATAATGCGGGTTAACCACTTTAGTTATTAACTACGACCCATCCCATTATTACATTATTCCCTTGGGTACCTCCATCTGTACCCCACAATAACCCCCTTAGGTATATAACATAGGGATTCAAAGATAAATGTTAGATTCTACACAAAAATAAATTCCCACCATTCTTTGATGGAAATGGGGAATTGAATCTAAATGATTCTCTCATAAAGAGCTTAGTGGAAATAAGAAATGATTATAAATTTTTGGAGAAGAAGATTGTGCTCTATAATGATCCAGCTAGATATTGGTGTCCACTAACCTATTCCACTTGGACCCCCACCATTGTTTCTTTTAGTTTTTCAGTTTCCTTATTTGTAGCACAATTTACTTTTTTTGGGAGATTTTTGGGTCCTGAACTTCCAGAGATATTTTGAGGCCCTAAACGAAATTATTTGGGAAAGTGGGACCAACATGGGTCTATGTTTTATTCCTCGGATAGATATTTCTAATGAGGTATTGTGTAGATCAAACAAATATCGTATGCCACAGTTACAACCCTGAGACGTTGACGTACCAATTCACCCAAACGGGGCCCATAGTGATCCAAGTGGATATTGGTGGCCACCTACCAAGTCCACTTGGAACCCCACCATTGTTTCTCTTAGCATTTTCAGTTTCCTTAACTGTAGCACAACTTATTATTTTTAGCAGTTTTACAGGTTCTGAACTTCCGGAGCCGTTTTAAGGCCCTAAACGACGTTCCTTGGGAAATCTAGGAGCAATATGGATCCATGGACAAAGGTTTCTCTTCCCAGGGTTATAGCTCTCGGATAGATCTTTCTAATGAGCTATTGTATGCATCAAACAGAGATCGAGTCCCAAAGTTACGATCCTGGGAAATTTATGTACCAATTTACCCAAATGGGGCCCACAATTTGGCATTTCATCTTCTAGGGTTAGGTTTTGGGATGTTAAGGGTTTTCCATTGTTTCTCAACAAAAAATAAGCATTCGAGCCTCATTGTAACTCAGTTCAAAGGCATGTAGCCGTGACATCTCTTCTCGGAGATAAGCTACCATTACCCTAGCTAGTTTATTTCCATTACTGTTTGTAAGCATATTTCAGTATTTTACATTAATGAAATGAAGTATTATTTTTGTTGCATATATGTGTTTATGGTTATCTCTATAATTTGTTGTGTTCTTGTTTAAATCTGGATCAGTGGTATTAGAGCGGTCTACTTTTTTTCTGCTTTTCCTTGCATGTCCCCAACGAGGTCGGGATATAAGGAGTTAGGGATTGAACTAGTCAAACCTTTGCAAGACCAGCCTTGAAAATCCTGATGGCCTCCCATGGCGGATGAGAATAAAGATGAGGGGGTAGGAGATCCTATCAAAATCTTGCTTGAAAAAGCCCTCAAGTGACAAAGGAGCATGATGATGGACAACTTTGCCAAGATCCTTCAGCTACTACCCAAAAGCAATGCATCGGCTTCCAGCAGGTACTCTAGAAACGCCATGCCCTTTAAGGTGCAAGTTAATTTTGAAATCCCCATATCCGAGGGTCAGATAGACACAGATGTTGTAGATAAATGGTTAAATCTACTAGAGGGTTATTTTTCTGTTCATGAATTTTCAAGTCGGGAAAAGATTGTTTTCAATCTTCTCAAAGTAGCCCCCCACGTTAAGGACTAGTGGGAAACCTACTGCGAGAAGAAGGATGAAAATACCAATTCACTATTTTCAGCCGCACCCACCTAGAATTCATTTCGGGATGCCCTCAAGGAGTAGTACTACCCTGTCGGAAGCTATGAGGATCAATACATAAAGTGGACCATGCTACGGTAGGGAAGGGACCAAGATGTGTCATAGTTTACCAATCTTTTCCATACCCTTCACACAAAGTTGGGTATCAAGGATTCAGAGCAGCATTTGATACTCAAATACCATGGTTGCCTGCACAAGTAAATCCAGGAAGAAATAGCATTCCTGAAGATCTCCTCGCTCGGCACAACATACCGATATGTTGTCAAGGTCGACCTGAATTTTAAACAAACGAAGCGAGACTTTGGATCTACGAATCTGAAGCAAGGGAAAGGTGCCCCTAAACTAAAGAACAAAGGAAAACGCCAAGGTGAGGCAGCCCAAGACAACCTGCCAAAGCTACAAGAAAAGAACATCACCGCGAAGCTGAAAAAGGACACAGAAAAATGGTGTGAGTTCCATAAGAGCTCCACTCACAACACAAGTGAGTGTCGAGCCAAGAAGTCACTCGTGGCTAAGCTAAAGGCTTCAGAATCAGATGCATGTTCCAACTCTGAGTCAGAACCCAACAAGGGGAATGACAAAGGGAAGCAAATTATCAATGCAGAGCCCAATGCCACCATTTCCACCACGAAGATATAGAGGGAGGAACCTGAAGATCCACAGGAGGAGGAGCATCTCTTCCACTCCCAGATGTGGGTGAAGGGCTCCCCGCTACAATTCATTGTTGATAGCGGGAGCCAAAAGAACCTCATTTAGGTAGAGGTTGTGAAGCATTTGTGCTTACTGACCACAGCACATCCACAACTGTACACCGTCGAGTGGCTTCACCAAGGACGGGACCTCCACATGAGCCAGCAGTGTCGCCCTCCATACAACATCAAGCCCTTCACGGATGATGTATTGTGTGACATTGCTCCCTTGCAGTTTGTGATGTATTATTAGGAAAACCATACTTATGGAAGTGACATGTTGTGCATGAATCAAGGCCCCGTGCTATTACTGTTACATTGGCAAATACATTGTACAGGATATCGGAGGTAGCATCGCCTACCACCATATCTGTAGTTACTGCAAAACAATGTAGTAAGATCATTTCAAAAACTAGGAAATTTGTTTTCCTAATGATATGTCCTCAACAAAAGAAGAAGACGATGGCCATGACCTCCAGACAGGGCACCCCCACACAAAAACTATAGATGGAAAAGGTCGTGGAGGAGTATGAGGACATCCTCACCTCCCCCGCAGGGGTTGTTCTGCACTTTCAAGTCAAGCACTCCATCGATCTGACCCCAGTTGCGCCACTACATAATGGACCAATCTATCAGTGCTCTTTTCTAGAGAATGATGGAATCAAGAGGCTGATTCAGGAGATGTTGCAGAAAGGTCACATCCACCGGAGTTCATCACCTTGTGGGAGCCTGATTATGTTGGTAGAGAAGAAGGATGGGACTTGGATACTCTATATTAACTATCGGGCACTGAACAAGATCACTGTCCGTAATAAGTACCCGATCTCGCGGATTGATGACCTCCTAGATGAACTAAAGGGGGAAAAATATTTCAGCAAGATTGATATGAATCCAGTATATCACCAAGTACCAATCAAACCCTTTGATGTGTGGAAGGTTTCCTTCAAAGCCAAGGAGGGCCTTTTCGAATGGTTGGTTGTGCCTTTCGGATTGACGAATGCTCTTCCAACCTTCATGAGGCTAATGGATGACATCTTACAACCATTCACCAACTCATTTGTAGTGGTATACTTGGACGACATCCTAATCTTCAGCCAGAGTTGGGAAGAGCACCTCCACCACATTCGGCAGGTTCTCTAACATTGCGGCAACACAAGCTATGTGCTAATTTGGAGAAATGCACTTTTGGCATGACCGAGGTTTAGTATCTGGGATACATTATTGATGAACAGGGGGTACATGGGGATCTAGCCAAGATCCAATCCATTCGGGATTGGCCATCTCCAACCACTCTGACAGAGCTCCGCAGCTTTCTAGGTCTTTCCAACTTCTACCGCAGGTTCATGTTGGGGTTTTCTCATATCACTTGGCCCTTGAGTCAAGTCACCAAGGGAGGAGTGAAAGAAAAAATATTTTGGTCTAAATCTCAACAGAAGGCATTCATAGAGTTGAAATATCACCTCTGCACGACACCAGTGCTCGCATTACTAGATTTGCAACAACCATTTGAGGTCGAGACATATGCCTCTAACTATGCTATTGGGGCAGTCCTTACTCAACACAGGCATCCAATGGCATATCACAGTGAGACACTTTCAGACACAGTCTGGACGTATCCCACTTATCACAAAGAGATGTCTTCCATTGTGCAGGCCTACTGACAATGGAAGCATTACATTTTGGGGAAGGAAACAGTCATCCACATAGACCACCGACCCCTACAGTTCATACAGACCCAAGGGAAATTGCAGAATGATCGCCATCAAAAGTGGTCTACATACCTGCAACAATTCCATTTGAATATAAAGTATAAGAATGGTAGCACCAATAATGTTTCAGATTGCCTCAGTTTACCATCGATCAGGGTGTTAACCAATGTGCTCAACTCTCGTGGGAACGAGACTTCTGATTGGCCACTTCTCTACAAAAGCGGCCCAGAATTTGGCCACACATACCAGACACTCTTGGAGGGTTGACATGTTCTAGATCTTCACCTCCAAGATGCCCTATTATGTCACCTGGGTAACCTTTATGTTCCTTCAAGCAAGCGCGCCAAGATGATTTTGGAAGCACACTACAATCGGGCTGTTGGGCATTTCGAGGTCGAGAAAATGGTGGATGTACTAGAAAAGTATTTCTATTGGCCGAATCTTTGACACGATGTCAAGAAGTACATCAGATCATGTACTGCGGGTGCCATTGCCAAACCAACCATCAAGAAGCAAGGCCTCTATACCCCACTGCCTACCCCTAGTCAACCTTGGGAATCCATATCGATGGATTACATGTCAGATCTTCATTCCACTAAGCATGGAAATGACTGTGTTTTTGTGGTCGTTGACAAGTTTTCGATGATGGCCTTTATGGCGGCCTGCAAGAAGAATATCACAACAGAAGCCACTGCTAAACTCTTCTGTGAATGAGTGTGGGTGCACTTTGGGATCCCACAGTCTATCATCTCAAATCGGGACAATCGGTTCCTTAGTACATTTTGGTCCAGTCTTTGGTCAATGCTGGACACCAAACTCACTAAGTCCATAGCCCTCCATCCTCAAATTGATGGCCAAACAAAGGTTGTCAACAAGATGATTGTACACATTCTGCACATGTACAACTCAAAGAATCCATGCACATGGGACAAGATCCTCACCTATGTTCAACACATCTACAACCGAGCTCTTCATAGCTCAACTGACCACAGCCCTTTTTTGGTGGGCTTGGGATTCGAACCACTATGCCCCATTGATGTGTCCATGCCACTTGCAGCTACTCACACAGATTCGACTCATGTCCAATCCGAAACAGATAAGGCAGCAAGCTTCATTGAGCACATCCAACATATTCACCAGTAGGTCCATGACATTATGGAGAAATCAAATTCCAAGTACAAACAGCAACATGATAAACATCGGGTGCCACACAAGTTTCAGGTGGCAACAAATTCTGGTTGCATTTGCAAAAGGAATGCCTTACTGAAGCCTATTAGAAACTGAGACCACTCCAATATGGTCCTTACACAATTACTAAGGCTATGGGAGAAAACACACTCAAAATTCCCCCATTCCTTGGCCTGCACCCACAGAATTACTAGACACATCCGACATTGCAGAATAGCTCACACCCACAGAATTAAATCCAGATTGCATGGAAGAAGCTGCAACTGATCGGATCATGGACACATGGATCAAGAACACTCACCAACAAAATATCCAACTATATCGAGTTGTCAAAGCAGGCCAACTCCTTCACTAGGGTAAGTGGCTCACCAGGGACCAAGTTCAACAAAATTTTTGTTATGAAACTAGCTCACAAAAAGATATAAAAGATAGATCAACGCCTTAGAATTCAACCTCTTTGAGGGGGAAACCTCCTTTACATTACACAAATGAATTATTATTTGATGATTCAAATGAAAAAACCTCCTTTCTATATATAAGAGTCTAAGGAGTCAGAGTGTAACCGAGCCGACCTAACAATAATAATATAAAGGCACAAAAGTAACAATAGAGGTATTCTATGGGGCACAGTAATAACAATATGGGGACAATAGGGGCACAAAAATATTAATAAGGGATATAACTACAATAGTAATTGGGTAATCACTAGTATTATAGGGGCCTAACATGCCCCTCTCCTTCAAAAAAGTGTTGTCCTCAACGCTTAAGTAGTTCTGGATGCTTCTATATAAAGATTCTCATCCTCCCATGTGGAATCTTCAGCGGATAAGTTCTTCCACTTGATGAGATACTCTGAAATTGATCGATTTCGTAGCTGTCAAGTTCTTATTTCTATGATTCCTTCCAGTTCCAATATAATTTTTCCTTCCTCTTCAAGTTTTGGCAATATTGTTTGAACTGGCCTATAACCTTCTTTAAACATGCAACATGGAAAACTAGGTGCACTCGAGAAGCTGCAGGAACCTCCAATTTGTATGCCATAGTACAAATGTTTTGCAACACCTTGTACGAACCATAATACTTTGGTGATAATTTATTATCCTTCTTAGCTTGCTTGAGGGACATTTTTTTATACGGTTGTAGCCGTAGGAATACCCAATCACCTACATCAAAACTTCTTTCACTACGATGTTGATCTACCTATTGTTTCATTCTATTCTGCGCCAACCCGAGGTTGTCCTTTAAGAGTTGGAGGACTTGTTGTTGATGCTCGATGTGATGTTCCACTGCTTGAACCTTAGAATTTTCTCTTAAATATGATGTGATGGATGGTGGCTGATATCCATAAAGTGCCATAAATGGGGTCATTTTTGTTGCTATATGGAAGGAAGTGTTATACCACCATTCAGCCAAAGGAAACCATTTGACTCATTGTGTCTATTTATCAGATACAAAGCAATGAAGATATCCTTCCAAACATTTGTTTACTATCTTAGTTTGTCCATCAGATTGAGGATGATAACATGAGCTATGAGCTAACTAAGTACCGAGACAAGAAAATAATTATGTCCAAAAATTTCCAGTGAAAATGAGATCTCTCTCACTTACAATAATCTTTGGCTTTCCATGTAGCTTTTGAATTGTTTCCATAAATATAGTATAAACTGTACTAGATTTAAATGGATGTGATAATGCACAAAAGTGTGCATACATGGTAATTCTGTCAACTACCACCATGATGACACTCTTTCCCTCAGACTTGGGTAAACCTGTGATAAAATCCACTGAAACCAAACCTCCTCCCAACATTGGCTTGGAATGGATAAAGGCTGTGATAGACCAGGGATCTCAATTGTTTCAACTTTATTTTGTTCGCAAACCAAACATTCTGCTACAAACTTTTGAATATCCCATTTAAGGCCATCCCATTAAAATTCCTTCTTAACCTTGTGGCAAGTTTTTAAAAATCCGGAGTGCCCTCCTAAGGGAGAAGTGTGCAATTCCATAAGAATATTTTGTTTGAGTTGTGAATTCTTATAGAGGTATAAGTGATCTTTGCACCATAATGAATCATTTTTCCAGCTAAAAGTATAAAATGTACTAGAATCTTGTTGTAACTTTCGAATAAGTGCCCACACTTTTTCATCATTCTTCCACTTCTCCCTTGCTTCATTTATCCAATCTGGTTGGATAATAGAAATGGCGCACAACAACACTTCCACATCCTCATCCTTTCTTGAGAGTGCATCTGCCACCACATTTTGATTCATTTTTTTGTAGAGGATTTCAAAATCATAACCCAACATCTTTGTGACCCACTTTTGTTTCTCTTCAAAGGATAATATTTGTTCTAAAAAGTATTTAAGGCTATCATGATCCGTTTTTACCTTGAACTGTCTTCCCATTAGGTAGGGTCGCCATTTCTTAAGTGCATGTAGTATTTCCAACATTTCCTTCCCATAAATAGCTTTGTGTAAAAACTTTCCCTTGATTGGAGGACTTTCAAAAGCAATGGGTCTTTCATCTTGCATTAAAATAGCACCAATTCCATTTATTGAAGCATCACATTCCACAATAAAGCTTTTTGTGATGTCTGGTGTAGCTAAGGTCGGTGCTTGGCACATTGCCTCTTTAAGATGTTCAAAGGCCTTTATTGCTTCTGGAGTCCATGAAAATGCATCTTTCTTCAATAATGTTGTTAGAGGTGTTGTTATTCTCCCATAATTCTTAACAAACTTGCAATAATACCCTGTCAACCTGAGAAATCCTCACAGATGATTTATGGATGTGGGGATTTTCCATTCCTTAATGGCTTTAATTTTTCTAGGGTCTACCTTAACTCCTTCATGAGATATAATATGACACAGATGTTCCACCTCTTGTACTCCAAAGAAACATTTGGATCTTTTTGCATATAATTGTTTCTCCTCCAATAGTTGTAGCACCCTGTCAACATGTTCAACATGATCTTTCCAAGACTTGTTGTAGATTAGTATATCATCAAAAAATAGTAACACAAATTTTCTAAGGAAGGGTTTGAATATGGAATTAATCAAACCTTGAAATGTAGAAGGTGCATTGGTAAGGCCAAAAGGCATGAACAAAAATTCATAATGACCCTCATGAGTTCTAAATGTTGTTTTCAGAATGTCTTCAGTCTTCATTCTGATTTGATGATATCCTAAATGAAGATCCAACTTGGTGAAGTAAATTGATCCATGCAAGTCATCCAGCAATTCATCAATGACAAGAATGGGAAACTTATCTTTAATAGTGAGCTTGTTGAGCTCCCTATAATCCGGACACATGTGCCATGATCCATCCTTCTTATGCACCAATACTGCTGGAGCAAAGAAAGAACTTTGACTAGGTTGAATTATACCAGCCTCTAGCATTTCGGCAACCATACATTCAATTTCACTCTTCTGGGCATAGGGATATCTGTACGGCCTGATGTTTGGAGGAACACTTCCTAGAATCAGATGAATAGCATGATCATGATCATGAATACGTGGGAGACCTTTGGGAGTATCAAATACCCTAGAATGACTGTCCAAGACTTTTTGGAGATCTGGAGAAATAGATGATTTCAATGTGGAAACATCTAGCGAACATAATTGTGCAATTACACCTCTTTGTTCCTTTTTTAGAAGCTTTGTCATACCATTATAACAGATTATCTTTCCCGATTTCCCTACAATACCACTTAATTCAACTTCCTTTCCTTCCGTAGAAAATTTCATGAAAAGTTCTTGAAAATTAAAAGCTATTGTACCCAAGGATTGTAGCCATTGGAATCCTAGTACAACCTCAGCACCTCCCATTGGAATGGAAAGCATTGGGCTAGTCAATACATATTCTCCCATGGATAGCTTGATATTATGGCACTTTCCAGAGCAATTTATTGTTCCTCCATTTGCAATCATCACTTGAAACTCTAGTGCTGGATATAGGAAGCAATTCAATTCTTTTGCTACCTTACAATGGATAAAATTGTGGGTACTTCCTGAATCAATCAACACTATTACCTTTTTCTTCTTGATTTGTCCTTCTATCTTGATGGTTTGTGGAGTGGTAATTCCTGCCAATGCATTACAAGATATGATTGGATTCATTTCTTCTTTATCTAGGCTTTGTTCCTGGAGTATATCCTCTTCTTTTGACCTTTCTTGCTCCTTTTCTTCTTCCTCTTCACAATCTATGTAGAATAATTTCTTCTCAGCAACCTTATGACCCTTAGTGTATTTGCTATCACAACTGTAACAAAGCCCTTTTGCTCTTCCTTCTTCCAATTGTTGTGGTGTCAACCTTATAGGTT
The DNA here is from genome assembly GCA_031772625.1 of Pinus tabuliformis. Lineage (NCBI taxonomy): Eukaryota > Viridiplantae > Streptophyta > Pinopsida > Pinales > Pinaceae > Pinus > Pinus tabuliformis. Next base: position 1,674,753,275 of record CM062818.1, read on the forward strand.
GTTGTCACACGGAATTTGTCAAGGGTGCGGACACGACTGACCTTCCTAGAAGTCTAAGACGTTCTAATGACAAACAAGACAAAATGGAGTGATCTTTCTCTAAATACACCTTTTACAACATGAAAACTACAAGTGTTTAGGCTTACCTTATTCCAAAACGCTGTTGTTGAAGTCCGTTCTTGATGATCCGGATGAGCTCCTCCTTCAAGTCAATTCCTGCAACTACAAACAATCAAACAATTACCAAGCACTTTCATTTCATATAATAAAACATATATTCAACATGCAGACCAAGGAACACATGAAATAACTCATTAACACAAGCTATTGAGAAAAATAAACCAGTTTGTATTAATAACGAAGCAAAGAAACTCTTACAACCTGGCCTTGGTGTTGTGCAAGTTCCTCCCAGGGTCCATCAAGGGTTTTCCTCTACTTTGACAAAGCTCACCCTCTCCCAAGTAGAATCAAGTGAAGACAATCTCTCCTCACAAAGGCTCTAATGGAAGACCTAAATCCTGCAGCATTTACCCAAAGAAAATGTATAGCTCCAACCTCCTCTCCTTCTGGCTCAATGCCTTTATTTATAGTGCTGTAAAGAGGTTATTCAGGTCCACTATCAATGGGATCATCCCCCTCTTTGGGTGGGATAGCTCCCTTATTGATGGGATAAGTTCCCCCTTAATAGAGATACATGAACCAACTGGAGGCGCATCCATTTCATCAAACCGACCTCTAGAAAGTTCTAGAAGTAACCACAAGTAACTTTTTTAAGATGAAACTCGCGCATTTTGCCTTTTACAGAAGGACGCACCTGTCCCTTAACATACAGAGCGTCCAAGGACGCACCTTTTGTGAACATGGTCAGCGTCCCCGCAGGTAAGGCTAGAGAGAACCTGCGACCCCAGAGATAAACATATTTTTTACAAGACTTTCTCTCTTCTTTGAGTTTGAGATGGATAACAGAGGCATAAGACTTGCCTAAGAGGGTAGCATGACTGTTGATTTGAGCCATACTAACTGTAAGTAGTCAAGGTGACATTTTTTAGTGTAACAGATTGCCCCCTAAAGTGCGAAGCCTGGAATAGAATAGGGTTTTGTAATTCTAGGAAGGGTGAAGCGCTTTATCATTTCAAGGATTGCCTTGTGGATGGCCTGGTTGGAACCTGCAATTTCCAACACAAAATACATGGATAAGATTATATCATCACTGAGGTAGGCATTCCCATACTCAGATTCAAAACTTTAACTAATGGACTAACTATTCTGATACAGGAATGATCTTGCAGTACATCATTTTTATAGACTTTTGTAGACACAGTATGGACGCAGCCATCTATTTATGATTAGTCTACATAGATAATGAATACAAAACTCCTCGCAGCCTGGATGGTAGAAACTAGATCCAGGGTCTTCACTTCTACTTCCCGAATTGGTACGATTCTAGCCATGTGATTAAATGATTCGATGTCGAACATGTTAGAAACCACTTGATTACCAGTCGATGATGCAAACTGTTAACAAGCGTGAGAGAAACCACCAGTAATGTCAATGGTTCTCAAAGTACCAAGCACAACCCGTGAAATGTGAATAGATGTTTTGATGTCGAACACTTCACGGAATCCTTTGATCGAAAGTCAATGATGTAAACTGACGTCAAAGGCGAGAAACCTGCCATTGATGCATGCAGACTTCAAGGTACTGTCGATTCCTAAGTCATCTTTCTAGATAATGTGTCGATGTCGATAGAAAGCGACCCGTTGTAGGCAAGCCCACAACACGAAATCATTGTTCAAGTTGAAGAAATGTTGCTGTAAGGACTGACTCAGGGATGGTCAAATGGATGACAAGTATTTTGCAGATGAAAGTTTTTCTTGCAGACCTCTTGAACACATAACGACACAACAGATGGCTTGGTGACGAATAACTCAAAGTTAATCCCCGAAACCCAGTTAAAGACTTTCAAAGTGATTTGGTCAACTGTGAGGTAAAAGATTTCCCAACCCAGGTGAATGAAAAGTGTCGTGTTCAAGAGTGGTAATAAAGTTTCTTTTGAGATAAAAGGTAACAAATAGGCTCATTCTTCTCTCTTTTCTCCCACCATTTCTGGCAAGTACCTCTTTATTTTTAACAAGCTTGAGGAGGATAACATATGCTTGATTATAAGCTCATCCTTCGGACGAGTCCAACCTAGTTTAAATTCGAACCCTAGGAAGGAGTGGTTCGTTCCTGTTTGTAATTGAACAGGTCCTCTACTGTAAAAGTTTTAACGAGCCCAGTATAGGAGAAACTCGGCGTTTTTCAATTTTAGAGAGTCTGAAAAAACTAAAGGAGACTCCACGTTGAACTTTTTCGTATATTTGTGTCCCTCAAGCCCGAAAAAGTATAAAATAATACCTGGGGGAACCGCTTGATCTTGCGACCAAGGAGTACTTTCATAATTAGTGCCACTGACCTGAAAAGTAAAAAGCGATCAAGGACACGTCGTTTTATTTCCATATCGAGTTTGAAACGACAAAAACCCGGCAATCTTTTCCTGTTTTTACGGTCAGAAAAGAGCTATAAGGGGACCATCTTTTAATTCCGTTTTAACGAGTGTAAAAGAAACGCTCGGCAATCTTTTCATGTTTTAGGAGTCTGAAAAGGCGTAAAAGAGAACTCCAAGGTTTCACTTTTTCGTAAGTTTTAACGAGTTCGAAAAAGGGATAAAAATGTACTCATATGGCCGACTTTCAATTTAATTTACGAGCAGGAAAAGACGGAAAGAACTCGACATTTTTCATTTGTTTTACGAGAATGAAAGATAGCAAAATAATCTCGGTATTTTCATGAGTTTAACGAGTCTTGAAAATAACTGAAATTGACTCGAGATAGGTTTCATTTTTACAAAAGCTTGAAACAAAGAAAAACTATGCTTCAGAGTAGTTTCATTTTTTCACAAGCTCGAAACAGAGAGAAAACTGTGCTTGATGCCCCCTAAGCATAATTGCTAGAGCGCATGCCCCCCCAGCTTCATTTCATTCAACTAAGGTGGATGAAATGAAGGTTCAAGTATGAGATCATTTGAAAGACTTGACCTAAAACTGTAAGAAAATTATGCAAAAAACTGAAGTAACTAACCTAAACACTTAACATCTATAAGATCTAGTCAATCTCTCGACTCAAGTAGAGGAGGATTTGTTTCATTTTTTAACGAGCTTGACACAGGAAAAGAACTATGCTCGGATTCGGTTTCATGTTTACGCAAGCTTGAAATGAAAAACTATGCTTGTTATAATTTACATGCCCCCAGCATAATGACGCAAAACGAGGTACATGCCCCCCAAGCTTCATTGCATTCAATGGGTGGATGGAATGAAGCTTTACTTTCAAGATCTTGGAAAGACTCGTGGGAGTTGTTTCATTTTTTAACGAGCTTGACACAAGACAAGGAACTTTGCTCATAACTACTCTCTACAATCTACCTAACAAAAAACTATACTCTAAAAAACCTTGATTCATTTTTTAACGAGCTTGACACAAGACAAGGAACTGTGCTCTAAAATCCTTGATTCATTTTTTAATGAGCTTGACACAAGACAAGGAACTATGCTCCAAAATCCTTGATTCATTTTTTAATGAGCTTGACACAAGACAAGGAACTATGCTCATGACTACTCTCTACAATCTACCTACTTAACCTACCCTTGTTTCATTTTTTAACGAGCTTGACACAAGACAAGGAACTATGCTCAAAAAGTTCGCATGCCCCCAGCATAATGATGCGAAATGAGGTACATGCCCCCCAGGCTTCATTGCATTCAACCGGCTGGATGAAATGAAGGTTTACTTTCAATATTGAACTTGAAAAGGGAGTTGTTTCATTTTTAAAGAGGTTGACACAAGAAAAGAACTATCCTCATACCTGATTCATTTTTTAACGAGGTTGACTCAGTAACAGGAACTATCCTCAAACCTGATTCATTTTTTAATGAGGTTGACTCAGTAACAGGAACTGTCCTCAAACCCTACTTTCTACAATCTACCTACATAACCTAAAATCTAGCTGATTCATTTTTTAATGAGGTTGACTCAGTAAAAGAAATATCCTCATTACAGCCTATTTCATTTTTTAACGAGGTTGATACAGGAAAAAACTATCCTCGTACACACTGATTCATTTTTTAACGAGGTTGACACAGTAAAAGGAACTTTCCTCGTTACAGCCTATTTCATTTTTTAACGAGGTTGATACAGGAAAAAACTATCCTCGTTGCAGCCTATTTCATTTTTTAACGAGGTTGATACAGGACAAAACTATCCTCGCACACACTGATTCATTTTTTAACGAGGTCGACACAGTAAAAGGAACTTTCCTCGAACACACTGATTCATTTTTTAACGAGGTCGACACAGTAAAAGGAACTTTCCTCGATTCACTGATTCATTTTTTAACGAGGTTGACACAGTAAAAGGAACTGTCCTCGCACACACTGATTCATTTTTTAATGAGGTTGACACAGTAAAAGGAACTTTCCTCACAATCCTACTTACATGTCCTAAAACCTACCTGATTCATTTTTTAATGAGGTTGACTCAGTAAAAGAACTATCCTCATCAACTGATTCATTTTTTAACGAGGTTGACACAGTAAAAGGAACTTTCCTCGGACCTGATTCATTTTTTAATGAGGTTGACTTAATAACAGGAACTGTCCTCAAACCTGATTCATTTTTTAATGAGGTTGACTCAGTAACAGGAACTGTCCTCAAAACCCTACTTTCTACAATCTAGCTACATATCCTAAAATCTAGCTGATTCATTTTTTAATGAGGTTGACTCAGTAAAAGAACTGTCCTCATGCAAGCCTATTTCATTTTTTAACGAGGTTGATACAGGAAAAAACTATCCTCGTAACATTGATCATGGCTTCCAACTGGAGGAAAGACATGTCAATGGACACACCTTGATCATGGCTTCCAAGAGGTCTTCATCCGAAGGAAGAATACTTCTTGGGAAGGAACACATGTCAAGGGACTCAAAAGGGATAAGAACATCGTGTTCAAGTAATCCCATAGAGTTTTCCATGTCAATTACCAGAGCTAAACCAAAGGAAGATGAGCAAACAGTGAGAGGCTCACTTACATCGGTAACTGAAATCATGGGACCGGTTGCCACATAATTAACCCGTGGCAGGGTAGATACCACTTTAGAATCAGGAACATTTAGGGGTGTCATATTATTGGTAGTTGAAAAAAGACTAGGGAACGAAAGCTGGTCTACAGTCACAATACTGCCATTGTGAGGGAAAGACATCACGCGAAAGAGTGTCGATACGACAACTTTCATTGCATAAACATAGTCTCGCCCAAGGAGTAAATTGAAATCCAAGGGACCTCGAACTACCATAAGATCAGCACAAACAGTTTTACCTTCCAAGGTAATAGAAAACTTAGGAAGGATCCCTAAAGGTTCACTAATTGTTCTGTTAAAAGCTTTCAGATTCTGCGTAATAGGCGCAAGCTGAGGGGAACCCAAAGCTTTCCAAACAGCTGAGGATAAAATACTAACAGAAGCACCTTCATCTACCTGAGTACGATGTATGTCCCTACCACCAGCCTTGACAATGATTTGGAAAGGGATGGAGGAAGGAAGAAGAGGTTCTGTCAGTCTATTCCAATCAAAGGAAAAGACCTCAGTACTTGGAGGGGGTTCTGTAGAAACAGGTGAAATGCCCCCCGGCATAGAAGAATCCGATGTAACAAGAAGAACATCAGCGGTATGAAATTTACTCTCGAAAAGGAGAGTGTGATCGACCGAATGTGAAATTGAATCGACCACTTGATCAACTAATGGATCATCAACCTGAGTGACATGAGTTTCACTCTCCAATGGGAGAGTGTGATCGACTGTACTTGAATTTAGATCAATCACTCCGTCAGTTGACGGTAGGTTGGGAGAAAGTTTACGGTAACCAGTTGGAAATTCTTGCTGTGGAACAGTAAGGTTTTCCAACAATGTTGAGGCTTCATCCATGTGAGGGCAAATGTGAGTTTGATGACTCCCTTTGCATAACTTACGAGGAAACCTAACTTTACCCTTTTTCCCAGGAACCTGACTATCACTGGTTGATGGATCAATGGAAAGTTGATGAGATTTTTCTGACCATACTTCCAAGACCTTTGGAATACCAGGACAATTGACAAGGAAGTGGTCACCCTTACAAAGCCTGCAAGGGTATTTGGGTTTACGATGCATGTCGGAATTTTCCTCAACACAACTAACACTTACAGCCATGGTTGGTTGGTTGACTTCTTTCTTATCTTGCTTCTTCTTCTTCTTCTTCTTCTTCCCTTTCTTCTTCTTCTTAGCCTCCTGGTTACTAACATCAAGGCTTTTACCAGGCGAAGAGGAAGAAATGGAGGAAGAAAAATTAGGCGAAGAAGGTAAAGGGTCAACAGAAGGTTGGTGATGTTGAGATGGTGAACTCTGTTGAGGTGAAGCATCCGGTTGAGATGGAACAATTGGAGTATTTTGGGCCAACGAAGTTGAAAATAACCATATCGGTAAACCTATTGTAAATGCAGGTAATGACAAAGTAGCCATATAAGGAGGACCAACATTTCCAAAGTAAGGAAAAGTACTAGGATTCTCATTAGGAGGGGTTCCTAGGTTGATAAATTTCGGAACATTTGCCATTATATTCAACTTCAGTGAATTTTATTAACAATTTAAAACTAAAATTAACAATTCACAATTCACACTTAACAACTAAAATTCACAATTCACACCTATGGTCTCTAAAAGTAAAAACAAACAAATTAACAAGCGCTATCAAATCTAGGAGTCAAACCACACACAAACAGTAAGCTCTCCGGACCGAAAACACTAGTTGGTGATGAAGCCCAACCTCGCAGAATTCAGTACAGAAATGGCGGGTGGAACAGTTACCTCGGCAACCTGCTTAATGAATAGACCGGCACAAGTTCCTCCACTTTAACCGTCTCGAAGTGAAGTGAACCCCCCGGAAAATCCAAGTGAGTATAACCGACGTCTGCTCCAGGTACAGTGGGACCTTCCCTCCACCATCACCTCGGTAGAACCCTAAAGATTATGGTCACTAAGGTCACCAACAGTAACAAATACACCTGGGGGAACAGTCTAAACTCCGACAGCACGCAAGGGCAGAGTAGCAAGCTCAATCCCCTTACCGGCTCCTTGACAACAATCCAAGGTTTATCGATAAGTGACCCCTGGCTCCTCGACAATGGTTAATCCGAGGTTTACCGTTTGTAATACGTACTGTCTGGCGTCATTCCCAACGAGGGGGGAATGATCCCCTCACTGGTTCGGACACGAGCTCGTGCTTCTCCTTTAAGAGGAGCTTTCCTAGAGTGCAATTGAAACAATTGGATTTAGTCTACTCAAGATAAACTATCTGTTTGGTTTTGTAGTCTTGGAGAGTTAAGTACTCACCTACTCCAAGACACTAGCCTGATCTATGTTGGTGTTTCAGAGCCCTAGAAATGTAAAAATTACTAGATGAATTTTAATTAAGCGCTGTGTTATTAAGGCTGTTATTACTCAAATGGGTAAATGGATATGAAACCAATGGTGTTATGACCCGACTCAACTGAATGCAATCGAATATGATAATGTGATCTTTTCAATTCGATGAATCCTATCTAAAGTAAGGAGAGAGTTTCCATTCACTTCCAGGAATGCAAAAAATTGATCACTAAGAGAAAATATAACAAATCCTCTAATGCACTAATTTTATCAAGAAAAACTAATGCAAATCAATTCCAAATCAATTTTTATTTTTATTTTTGTGTAAATTCAAATCAAAGAAAGCTGATCTAAATCTACGATTGATTTTTCAGAATGTAAACTATGCAATTGTAATCTATGCACAATTCACATGAAAAGTATGCAAATGTAATCTATGCACATTTTTCATTCATATTCTGAAACTGAGAACTCTAATTATGCAAATGTGATCTATGCAAGAGAATTCTCAAACACAAGATGATTCTAATGTAATCTAAGAACCAATCAAGTGCAAGTCGAGAAAATTGGGTGAGAGTTCCAAAGATCAAAACATAAAAACACTCAAAAGGCGATTAACACTCATACACAATTTAGCCCCCCCCGGCGAATGAGGGGAAATTTTTTTGCAAAAACAAAAGCAAAAAGATGCAAAATTGTGAAAAGACTGAGAGAAACCTCCAAGTAATGACCAAAGGAAATCAAATTAAGAATTTCTCAAAAAAGAGACTCAAAACACCCAATTGATGAAAGCTAAAGCAGGAATGCCAATGAAACAAGATTAGGTGAAGATTCTGGACAAGGGACTGATGAATCTGGGCAGAAAAAACTAAGAAAAAACAAAATCTAAGAGCAAAAAGGGCAAAAAATGGAATTTTCTTAAATTTTGGCAGGGGACGCAGGCAACCTGTTAGCACAGGTGCGGGCCCGCTCTGTGCACACAGCAAAAGTGCGTCCAGGGACGCACTGTGCAGCACTCAGAGGGTGCGTCCTTCTGAAAAACTCAAGAAAAACCAAAATAAAACTAATCCTAAGCTAACCCACCCAGAGACAAGTTCACACAGCCAAAAACCAGAAAAATAAACCAATTTTCTCAGAGCAAAGTTCATTCAAAGGAAAAGACTTTTCTCATTAATGGAAACTATCCCCAGTGGAGTCGCCAATTTGTCACACGGAATTTGTCAAGGGTGCGGACACGACTGACCTTCCTAGAAGTCTAAGACGTTCTAATGACAAACAAGACAAAATGGAGTGATCTTTCTCTAAATACACCTTTTACAACATGAAAACTACAAGTGTTTAGGCTTACCTTATTCCAAAACGCTGTTGTTGAAGTCCGTTCTTGACGATCCGGATGAGCTCCTCCTTCAAGTCAATTCCTGCAACTACAAACAATCAAACAATTACCAAGCACTTGCATTTCATATAATAAAACATATATTCAACATGCAGACCAAGGAACACATGAAATAACTCATTAACACAAGCTATTGAGAAAAATAAACCAGTTTGTATTAATAACGAAACAAAGAAACTCTTACAACCTGGCCTTGGTGTTGTGCAAGTTCCTCCCAGGGTCCATCAAGGGTTTTCCTCTACTTTGACAAAGCTCACCCTCTCCCAAGTAGAATCAAGTGAAGACAATCTCTCCTCATAAAGGCTCTAATGGAAGACCTAAATCCTGCAGCATTTACCCAAAGAAAATGTATAGCTCCAACCTCCTCTCCTTCTGGCTCAATGCCTTTATTTATAGTGCTGTAAAGAGGTTATTCAGGTCCACTATCAATGGGATCATCCCCCTCTTTGGGTGGGATATCTCCCTTATTGATGGGATAAGTTCCCCCTTAATAGAGATACATGAACCAACTGGAGGCGCATCCATTTCATCAAACCGACCTCTAGAAAGTTCTAGAAGTAACCACAAGTAACTTTTTTAAGATGAAACTCGCGCATTTTGCCTTTTACAGAAGGACGCACCTGTCCCTTAACATACAGAGCATCCAAGGACGCACCTTTTGTGAACATGGTCAGCGTCCCCGCAGGTAAGGCTAGAGAGAACCTGCGACCCCAGAGATAAACATATTTTTTACAAGACTTTCTCTCTTCTTTGAGTTTGAGATGGATAACAGAGGCATAAGACTTGCCTAAGAGGGTAGCATGACTGTTGATTTGAGCCATACTAACTGTAAGTAGTCAAGGTGACATTTTTTAGTGTAACAGTTGTGAAAGACTAAGAGCAACAACACTTCCATCTTTATAGTTGTGAGTGGTATGCTTCTTGGTTTCCATAATTTTGCTTTCCATTTTTCTTGCTAACTTGAATGCCTTCTCTAATGAATCAAATTCCCAAAGGCGAACATCATGTTAGATATTATCCTTTAAAGTCCCTATGAACACATCAATCCTATCCTCCTCTGGAATATTTTTTACCCTTATGTTCAATTTTTGGAACTCTTCAATGCGCTCTATTATTGAACCCTTTTGTTTGTGACTTATCAATTGGCTAAAAAAAGTGTTTCTTTTTGTATCCTCTTAATGTGCTATCAATTCTTCCATAAAAATTTCCTAAGTGATAATTTGTTTACAAGATAAAAGCCATTGATACCATACAAACTAATTTGGTTCCAAATATAAAGTTGCAATATGTACCTTTTGTGTGTTTTGCACATCATTGAGATCGAAAAATTGCTCCATCTGTAATATCCATGTTGCGGGATCCTTGCCATCAAACTTCCTCATATCGATTTTTGGAATATGGTGGGTCTTAGATCCAACATTAGAGTCTATGAAATCATGATTAACATTTCTTTTTTTCGCATCATGAGTTTCCTTTACTACCCTTTCACCATTTGTAAGTATTTCTTGTAGAAAATTTGTCAAATCTGTCTTCAAATCTGGCATCTCTGTCTTCAAATCTGCCATTTCTCTCTTCAAATATATCTTCAAATCATCCATATTCACTTCCACACCCTTTATCTTAGATTCCACGCCATTTATCTTAGCTTCTATTAGCTTTTGTGAGAGTGACATTTGTTGCACTTGGTCTTGTAATTTTGATATATCATGTAGCATTTCTTCCTCTTCTTCATGAGTCATGCTAGAGCTTTCAGGTTTCTTACTAGGCGTTTGCATTTTCCTTCCTCGAGTCATTAGTTACCAATAATAATGCTCTACTATGCCCTTTTAATTCCTTCAAAATAATTTTTCAAGCCAAGCTTAAGAAAAAATTTAAAAAAATCTACACACCTTTTTTCACTTTGTAGAAGCTCAATATTGCCTCTGATGTATCTCTGTAAATTCAGATCATCCAACTCTGAAATTGTGACCTATAGTAGCCCTTTGTGTCCTCTTTCCAATGCCACCATTCTGATCCAAATTGGATACTCCAAGGAATATTTATTCTGAATCTCCCACAGTGACCTAATTATAGACTAGTTCAGTAGAGAGAACTTGTACGACATTCCGCGTGTCCCTGTGTCAATCTTTGGCTCTAAAAAATATATACAAGAAACTATAGTCGTCCTTTTTTTGTACCTTCTTATGAACTTCAATCCGATGCTTAGAGAGAAAGTTATGACGATTTTCCCCAAGACACCTATTTGGAATGTAATTCAGGAGTCTGCAAAAAGACCAGCTTCCTCAAATCATATCTCCGCAAATATAGTGTGAAATGCTCTGAAACTAGGATTCAAGGTTCAGTGTGATTGCTTCTCAAATGGGTATTTATTTTCGCTTCTAAAACATCTTAGAAAAAAAGTTATAGCGAAAATACCACGACGACCTATTTGGAGCAGTGAAACCCTAGAATCCAAAGCTTTGATACCAAATGTTATGAAACCAGCTCACAAAAAGATAGAAAATATAAATCAATGCCTTAGAATTAAGCCTCTTCGAGGGGGAAACCTCCTTTACATTACACAAATGAATGATTCTTTGATGATTCAAATGACAAAACCTCATTTCTATATATAGGAGTCTAAGGAGTCACAATATAACCCAACCGACCTAACAATAATAATATAAAGGCACAAAAATAACAATAGAGGGATTCTATGGGGCACAATAATAAAAATATGGGGACAATAGGGGCACAACAATATTAATAAGGGATATAACTACAATAGTAATGGGGTAATCACTAGTATTAAAGGGGCCTTACAAGTTTCCTCATCTCATGGAGGAACTCAATTCAATGGGGACCATTGCTTCCTAAGGGGAGAGGAATAATCCAGGTGGATATTGGTGGCCACCTGCCAAGTCCACTTGGACCCCCACCATTGTTTCTCTTAGCATTTTCAGTTTCCTTAATTGTAGCACAACTTACTATTTTTAGCCGTTTTTTAGTTCTTGAACTTCCGGAGCTGTTTTGAGGCTCTAAACGACATCTTTTTGGAAATCTGGGAGCAACATGGGTCCATGGACTGATGTTTCTCTTCCCAAAGTTATAGTTCTCTGATATATCTTTCTAACGAGTTATTGTACACATCAAATGGAGATCGGGTGCCAAAGTTACGACCCTGGGAAATTGATGTACCAATTTACCCAAATTGGGCCCACAATTTGGCGTTTCATCTTCTAGGGTGAGGTTTTGGGATGTTAAGGGTTTTTCATTGTTTCTCAACAATAAATAGGCCTTCGAGCCTCATTGTAACTCATTTCAAAGGCATGTAGCCACCACATCTCTTCTCAGAGATAAGCTACCATCTCCCTCGCTGGTTTATCTCCATTACTGTTTGTAAGCATATTTCAGTATTTTACATTAATGAAATGAAGTATTATTTTTGCTGCATATCTATGTTTATGGTTATCTCTGTAATTTGTTGCGTTCCTGCTTAAGTCCGGATCAGATAGTTTGGCGCTTCATCTCTTAGGGTTAGGTTTTTGGATGTTTACAGTTTTCCATTATTTCTCAATAATAAATAGGCCTTTGAGCCTCATTGTAACACAGTTTAGAGGCATGTAGCCACCACATCTCTTCTCAGAGATAAGCTACCATCACTCGAGCTAGTCTTATTTCCATTATGTTCGTAAACAAATTTCAGTATATGATATTAATGAAATGAAGTGTTATTTCTACTGCATCTTTGTGTTTATGTTTATATTTGCAATTTGTTATGTTCTTTTTTAACTCTAGATCATATAGGGACTGTACATTATTAACTTGTATGTAGATTATTTTGAAATCTAATATATTTTAAGGACATTTTTTAAAGAAAAAGGCCAAGTAGACTACGATGTAATCACTAATTTGGATGGATCCATTTTGGATACACAAGCATGTGACATCTCATTCAAAAAATTAGAAAATCAGAAAAAATAGGAGAAAAAGCTTTTGAATGTTTTATGGACCTAGAGAATTACTCCAAAGATAAGTCTTTCTAAAATATCATTTCTTTAGTATGTGGGAAGGATGCAATATTACCTTCACATATGGAAATCAATGTGTTGGCTATAGTAGAAAAAATACAATATAATCAAGATAGAATTATGTTTATCCAAGTTGAACTCCATCAACTAATTCAAATGTAAGAACAAAAAGAAAAATATTTCAAAACAATCTAGGAAAAATAAGAGGTTGCAACCATAAATTTCAATAAATGAGCAACATGTAAAACTTTTTCAAGATTCTAATTAGTTTTATGATGGAATAAAACCAAGGATAAGTCCACAATGGATAAGGATTTTGATGCTTTATGGATTGAAATGTATATTATAGAAAATATTAATTGTTGCATTTCATACATTTTGAAGGTAAGGGATGATCAAGTGTTCATATTTCTTGTAAATGGGAAACTTACCAAACATTTCTTTGTTTACAAGTTCTTCAAATACATATTTGTACATAAAACATATAACCTTGTACATATTTTGATTGTATCATGTTTTCTCCATATTTATATTTTGACTCTATAAAATAATGGAAACAGTAATTAGTTGAGTTCTAGTGTTCTTAGTAAAACAACCGGATTTATTATCCTATAGTTCCTATAGTGGGAACTAAATTTTGATTTATTCTTGCACTCCTACTGTATCCCGCTCCCCTTGAAATTTTATTCACTTTGTCATTTTTCAAGTGAAATGTTAAAAAGTACTCCAACACTCCACACATCTATATAATTCACACTTCTTTGTATTTCACTCTTCTTTGAACCTGCAATAAGGTTTCCAAATTTCCAATACTTACTCATTTTTATTTGTGTGCAAAAAAATTCATCAAACATCCCCCCGCACATATAATCCTTTCACACATCCATTCTCCCACACAATCAATATTCTGCATAAATATTTCTCGATACACGTGTTTCCATACAACATGCTACAAACTTATTTTTATGGTTCCAATTTTTTCTTAATGAAAATTAACTATTTTCTCCTTGCAAGGCTAATTGAAATGTCATTTAAGGAAGTTTGATCCTCAGGGTGCAAAAAAGTGCCTGATATTCTTTTATATGAATCATATCTACCTACATCTTGATATAGTGCTATGGGAAATAAATGCATGTCATGTCCTACCATTGCACTATGGGGATCTCTTAACTTTCCACGTTGATATCATGTTACATGGATTAACTCATGTAGAATTTGTTTAAGACTCATTAAAATTTATTAACTTTTAATATCACTCTCGAAATGTCCCAATGAAAGTGGTGTTGAAAATGCAATATCCTATTAAAGAATATCATAAACTGATGATTTAATAACTGATAATATGACTAAAGCATCATTGCTCTACCAGATATTTCCAAAATACATCAAAGCAATAATAATTATGGATGTTTTTGGTGTCCAAGTGTAAATAAAACTATTCAAACCTTTCCCACATTAATTATCAAGCCGAGATCTACTAGTTATTTCAAGTCTAATGCACAAAATATATGCAAGTAACAATTTTACAGTCTGGAACTGGCCGAGAATTCATCGATCAAATAATAATGACTATAACAACAAATGGAAATGATAGGAATAACCAATCTGTAACAACAATATAAATGACAGGGATAACCAATCTGTAAAAGCAATGGAATATAGTAATAATTAACTGTAACAACAATTCGATTCACAACAATTATATCAAACCATCACAGTAAGGAAAATACATACATGGAAAAGAAACTAGCACACACTATCTCAGCAACACCTGATCAGGAGAGTGGACACAACTCCCTCATCAGGGCTGTTATTAACTCATGAACTAAATGAAAGATAAAAAAACTGTAAATTTCATTAATGAAAAAGTCTCTCTTACAAAGCTCAATTCTCTTGTCTCTAACCCCCTACTTCAAACTCTCTATCCTTTATTATATGAAAATAGTTCCTGAGATCAAGGTAATGGTTTCTTGCGATTTACATGAAGGCTATAATAAACCCCAAAACTAAATGCAAAACATAGAATGAGGAAGTTTGGATTTGTTCTGTTGTTACATATGCAATTCGATAATATCTATGCCTGCTCAACATGTAAACTTAGCCATTTGACTTTAGAAATCTGCACATAAGATGAAGTTTAGCAAGCGTTTTGTTCATAATCCCCTAGACTATGCTTCAATGATTAATTAATTCATCAAGACATGATTAGAGGTATACCTACTATTTAGGATGTAAAATGACCTAGTTAGGAGTGTAAATGTCAGAGAAAATGGGATAAATATTTAAGTAAACACATGCAAGTTTGGCTCCCAACATCTCCCCCCAACTAGTATTTGTGCATGTCCTCATTGAGCCCATCGCCTTTGCAGGTCTGGGTTAGATTGACTGTGATCAACATGCAGTTGAGCATGATCATATTTTTCATACATTTTTGTCCCTAGGGGTTTGTATCCATCTGTTAGTAAGATATCTTTCCACCAATCCCTGTTCATATTATAAGCAGGAGTGTATTGATCTACTGGTAGCCAAAGGTTGGGAAACTGGAATCTCAAGCCCATCCAATGAACCCCTTGAGCGCGGATGCAAGAAATATAATGTGGCAACCTTTCCAATGCTTTGGCATAGTTAGGAGCCCTGAAAGGTTCTCGCACTCTAACAACTAATGATGACAACTAACATCTCTTCTAACAGTTATCGAGAGCCTCATCTTGAAAAGAAACCACATGTGTCATGCATAACCTGGTGCACCATCTCTAAGTTACCAACATATTTTCTTTATTCCTTCAATCCTCAAGAAGGTAGCATGCGTATTATAAATAGTGTTGGACTGCTAATGCTCTCTTCGTATAAGAAGAGGTATAGTAGATTGATTTTCTTCAAATGTATCACTGACCTTTTTCCACTTGAATTGGTTGATGGTGTAGGACATGAAATCCCTCAGTTGAATATCCCCTACATAGGGGACTAGGTTGAATGCTTGGTCATCTTCCAAGAAATAATCATGCATATACAGTTCACATATTAAGTGTTGGTTCAAGACATCATGAAGCCTTATAATGCGAAGAAATTGTATAGGGTCCTCAATTTCATGGTTGATCTCAAGACGAATACTTTCTAGACGAAAGGGAAGGTACTGTTCATGAAGAAACAAAGCATAACTATCAGCAAGGGGAGACAAGACATTTCCTACTGCGCTAGGGTAAACATTTCCTCCTTATCAACTTTCAGCACTCGGACTTGCTCTTCTAACTATTTGATATTCTTCTATTGTTTTTCTCATTTCTACCTCTCCCTATCCATCTAATCCACATAATCAGTGATGATTTCTATAGCCTAGATGGTGTAGAAATTTGAATAATATAACACTTATTCACAGAGATTATCCTAATTATACACTATTTGCGGAATGCATGCATAATACATAACCTCCTCTACATTGATCATCAATTTTGCGGAATTAAAAACAATGAAACATCAATCGCATGTGCACATTAACACAGTATGTAATCTGGTGAAAGCATACAGCTGAAAACCCAACACTATTTGTATATTATAATGATATAGAACATGTAACAATACATAGTACAATACTCCTCACAAGTACTCAGCACTATCTCCACCTGCTACACACAAACTAGCTCAGATCTGAATCAAGTCACAGGTTCAAATCTCCTCCGTTGTCTGCCTGCCTCTACTGTGTAATCCAAAGCAAGAATAGGAATGATCCAAGCTCATTTTCCTTGGCTTGTATTGCGCAATCCTCATTGGAAATCTCCATCAATGCATGTGAAAATCTCATGCACAGCTATAGTCACAATTGATAGCAGTCTCACTCTTTCACCCACCTCTAACACTTGTCTCCACTAAACTGTCCATGCACTGAGTTCACTAATGTATTCTTTAGTTGATTTATGAGTTAATAATTAGTGAATTAATTAATAATTAATTCACATCACTCATCACTAGTGTATTCTGTAGTTCGACTAAATACAACTAGTTCAACCAAGTCAAACTAAACACAACTCCATCAACTCCTCAATCAACTCTTCCAAACTCAATCACTTGAGTTCTAACTGAAGTACATCATGTAATAGCTCAACTGACCCATAAGAAAAGCATATTTCCTTCTGACAGCTGCATGTATCACATCCGTAGCTCAAGCTGAAGTGCTCCAAGAGGATAAGATAATGTTTATAGTCCAAATATTATTAAGAGCTAATAATATTCGATTGTTCTACTTTTAGCTTAGTAGTCTAAAAATAGACTTCGCCCATATGTCTAAAAATAGAAGTCCATCTATTTTTACCAACATGACCAATCATCCACAAATAGCATCCTGCAACTCATAGACCATGATCCATATGTCTAAAAATAGACGTAGTCTAAAAATAGACTTTGCACCAAAAATAGCCAGCGGGCCCACTTAGTGAAGGCGACTCCTTTCCACTAAGCTCCATCATCTTATGCATTTTCAACACTCCCTCTCAATAAGATATGGATTATCTGCAACCCCTGTCCTACCTCGGTGGTATTCGAATTTTCTCCTTGTGAGTGCCTTCGTCCAGATATCAGGATCCGGATCCTCCGTTGGAATGTATGAAACTAACATGATTCTCCGCTGCACACAATCTCCGATATGATGGTACCTGATGTCAATGTTCTTGGATCTATCATGAAATATTGGATTAACCAAGAGTTTAATGCAACTCTAGTTATCACAATAAATCACTGTACGCTCCAAGTGTGATCCGAACAACCCAACCAGGATCTTCCTCATCCATATAGCCTCGCATGCAGCCAAACTTGCTGCCATATACTCGGCCTTTGCTGAACTGAGTGCCACAGATCTATGCTTCCTGCTGTACCAAGAAACTGTTGTCGACCCGATACTAAAAATCCCTCCAGATGTGCTCTTTCTGTCCATTGGGCTCCTTGCCCAATCTGCATCTGTGAAGCCACATAGCTTCACCTCATCCTCCTATCTGTACCATAATCCATATCCTGATCTGCCTCTGAGATAACGCAATACATGCTTGCCTGCCTTCCATAAGAGCTTGGTTGGCTTAACCATAGCTTGTGAAAGTTGGTTAACAGCATAGCATATATCGGGTCGTGTATTGACCAGATACATAAGCGACCCCACCAACTGTCGATAAACATTGGCATCCACTACCTCTGCTGAAGTAGCATCCTCCTTCCTCCAACCTCCATCAAGAGGAGTATCAATAGGCTTGCAACTATGCATGTTGAACTTCTCCAGTATCTCCCGATCATACTTACCTTGAGAAACAAATATTCCATCACTGCGCTGCCAAATTTCTAATCCTAGGAAATAATGAAGGAGGCCCAAGTCCTTCATCTCAAACTCCCTAACAAGATCATCCTTGCATGAAAGTATCAACAGCTCATCAACTGTCAGAATCAAATCATTTACATAAAGTACAATGATAAGCAACTTACCCTCCACCATAATCTGGTATAGGCTAGGATCTGCCTCACTCTTGGAGAATCCAAGTCCGGTGAAATAACTGTCTATCCATGTGTACCAAGCACGTGGTGCTTGTTTCAACCCATACAACGCTCTCTTGAGCCTGAACACATGCGACTCACTGCTCAAAATCTCAAAACCTTTGAGTTGCTCTATGTACACCTCCTCCTCAATGACTCCATTGAGGAATGCAGTCTTCACGTCCATCTGATGAATGTTCCACCCCATCTGCGGTGAGAGAGCAAGAATCGTCCGTATGGAAGAATACCTTGCGACAGGTGCAAAGGTCTCCTCATAATCGATTCCCTCTATCTGTGAAAAACCTCAGGCAACAAATCTTGCCTTGTACTTCTCCACACTCCCGTCAGTTGCCTACTTCACTTTGTAGATCCATCTCAAACCCACCATTGATTTCCCCTCCAGTCTTCAGACAATCTCCCATGCACTGTTTCTGACAATTGAATCATACTCTTCCACCATGGCATCTACCCATGCGGGATCCTCCACAGCTTCCTCGAAAGAGGATGGCTTAGTCACAACACATTTTCTCACAAAATCCATGTATCCAGTGTAGCGATCAGGTGACTATCTCTATTTTCATTATCCTGTAGGTGGTCCTACAACCTTCTCTGCATCTTGAGCCAGTCGCTCAGCTTCTGCAGTGCACTTTCACCCTCTGATGGCTGGTGCTGCATGAGTGGTCTCTTCCACTCCATGAACTTCATCTTATGGCTGATCCACATCCTGAAGCTCATCCTTAGGAACTAATAGCTCCTCATCTACATGCAAGTGTGTCTCCCTCTCATGCGAACACTTCATGGCTTTCTCCTCCTGAAATTTGATATCTCCTCACACAACAGTCTTGCGGCTGTCTGGAAAATACACACGATAGTTGTGGGGTGTATCTGTGTACCCCACAAATATCCCAACCTCTGCGATCGGCTCCAACTTCTTCTTGGCATCCTTCGTCACATGCATGTAAATGTTACAACCAAAAATCCTCAAATGGGTAATATCAGGCCTCTTACTAGAATAAGCCTCCTTAGGTGTACTCATGCCACGTATCCTATGAGGACAACAGTTCTGCACATATACTGCAGTATTGCATGCTTCTGCCCACAAGTGAAGGGGTAGGCCCTGATCATGCAACATCGCCCGTGTAGCACCCACGATCGTTCTGTTCTTCCGCTCAGAAACCCCGTTACGTTGTGGGTTATGGGGAGCTATGACCTCTCTTCGAACCCCTTCTGCGCTGCAAAATTCCTTGAACTTGCCAGAGATGAATTTACCACCATTGTCGCTCCTAAGAGCCTTCACCTTCTTCCCTGATTCCTTCTCGACTAGTTCTTTGAACTCACAGATATTTTAGTATGTCTCGCTCTTCTTCTGCATGAAGAAGATCCAACACATCCGAGAGAAATCATCAACAAAGATCACATGGTACCTGTGCTTTGCTGTCGAAGCTACTACGAAAGGTCCACACACGTCTGTGTGAATTCTCTCAAGGATTTTTGTGGCGTGACTATCCTTCTCATGAAAGGTGGCTTTCCAAATTTTTCCCAATATACACCCCTTGCACTGATCGGACTATGCAAGAGTGCCTTTAGGAAGCCCAGTAGTAATCTGCTGCAGTATCTTCAAGGCTCCATGGTGAAGGTGGCCCAATCTCCTGTGCCACAGCTCGCCATCATCCCGGCTCACCAATCCTTCTACCTTGCATGCCATTATTACGTAGCCATCTACATGCAACTGATAAAGGTTCCTGACTCGAACCCCTATCTGTTGGGTTTCTCCAGTTGTCTTACTGCGCAGGAAAGCCTTTCCCTCGCTGAAAATAACATCATATCCCTTGTCTTCTAACATCGCCACAGAGATAAGATTCTTCTTCAATCCTAGAACATGCATCACTTCCTTCAATACGAAGGGTTTACCAGACTCCCTCTTAAAGGAAATGGTACCGATACTGGTCGCACTGTATCTACCATCATCGCCCATCTCGATGTGCACTCCAAGATCTTTCTCCTCTAGATAAAAAAACAAATCTCGATCTCATGTCATGTGAAAAGATGAACCATTGTCCAAGAACCTTACTGATCCCATCACACTTGATACCAAGCATGCGATCAACAAAAAATCCAACTCAAACTGCGAGGCTAAGGCCTCTCCCGCTGCAAATCCAACAGCGTGCTTATTTTTCTTCTTCTGTGGACAATTTGTGGCATAATGTCTGTGCTGGTGACAGTGAAATCACTTCACCTTGGACATATCTTGCTTCTTGCCTTTCGCACCAGAATGAGAAGCTTTGTTGTTCTTCCCCTTCTTTGCTTTGGCAGCCAAAGCGCAATTTTCTTCATCAGGTGCCTTTGATGAAGATCTGTCCTTGGTATTCCGCCTGATCTCCTCCTGCACAAGATCTGACCAAAGTCTCTCCCATCCTGGCAATTTGTCCCTACCATTGATAGAGTCCTGATAGGAATGCCAACTCTTCAGAAGACCAAGAAGAGCCAAGCTCACCAGGTCCTCATCATCGACAGTCACCCCCACACTTCCCAGCTCATCCCTGCATTGAGTGAACTTCGTGAGATACTTGGTCATATTGTCTCCTTTCTCACACTTAATATTTCTGAGTTTATCCTTGAGCACCAACTTCCTATGATCGCTCTTGCTTTGGAATAAATCTGTCAACGGTTTCCACGTCAAGTATGGAGAAGCCTTTCCATGCAGGCTGGATACAATGTGATCCTTCACACCCTCCAACAGAATCCTTCGACACTTTGCTATCTTCTTTTGCCAAACCTCAACGTGAGCAGCATCAGTACGCTTTGGGACCTCAGCCTCTATGAACTCCTTCAGCCCATTTTCATATAACACTGCCTCGATCCTGTATTTCCATGCAATATAATTTGAGCTGCCTTCAAGAGAATACTCCAATCGCGATCCGTTGAAAGACATTTCAACTTTGACACCAAGAACACACTGCTGCAAATTCGAATTCCACTACCTCAAAACTCAACTACTTCTCATCTAAAATTTGTGAGAACAAAGTATTTCTCGTACAGAGATTGACTATATGGGCTTTTACTGGATATCTCACTTTCCAAAAGAAGGATGAATCCAGAGGCTACCTGGCCTGATTACAGGTTCTGCCTGAAGAAATAAAATGTAAACACTTTCTAAATAATAGATCTAATGATCAACTCTGCTCTGATACCATGTATAAATTTGAATAATATAACACTTATTCACAAAGATTATCCTGATTATACACTATTTACGGAATTCATGCATAATACATAACCTCCTCTATGTTGATCATCATTTTTTTGAAATTAAAAACAATGAAACATCAATCGCATGCGCACATTAACACAGTATGTAATCCAAGGAAAGCATACAGCTGAAAACCCCACACTATCTATATATTATAATGATAGAGAACATGCAACAATACATAGTACAATACTCCTCACAAGTAAGTACTATCTCCACCTGCTACACACAAACTAGCTCAGATCTGAATCAAGTCACAGGTTCAAATCTCCTCCGTTGTCTGCCTGCCTCTACTGTGCAATTCAAGCAAGAATAGGAATGATCCAAGCTCATTTTGCTTGGCTTGTACTGCACAATCCTCATTGGAAATCTCCATCAATGCATGTGAAAATCTTGTGCACAGCTATAGTCACAACTGATAGCAGTCTCACTCTTTCACCCACCTCTAACACTTGTCTCCACTGAACTGTCCATGCACTGAGTTAATTGATGTATTCTTTAGTTGTTTATGAGTTAATAATTAGTGAATTAATTAATAATTGATTCACATCACTCATCGCTAGTGTATTATGCAGTTAGACTAAATACAACTAGTTCAACCAAGTCAAATTGAACACAACTCCATCAACTCCTCAATCAACTCCACCAAACTCAATCACTTGAGTTCTAACTGAATTCCATCATGTAATAGATCAACCGACTCATAAGAAAAGCGTATTTCCTTCTGACAACTGCATGTGCCACATCTGTAGCTTGAACTAAAGTGCTCCAAGAGGATAAGATAATGTTTATAGTCCAAATATTATTAAGAGCTAATAATATTCGACTGTTCTATTTTTAGCCTAGCAGTCTAAAAATAGACTCCGCCCATATGTCTAAAAATAGAAGTCCATCTATTTTTACCAACATGACCAATCATCCACAAATAGCATCCTGTAACTCATAGACCATGATCCATATGTCTAAAAATAGACATAGTCTAAAAATAGACTTTGCGCCAAAAATAGCCTGTGGGCCCACTTAGTGAAGGCGACTCCTTTCCACTAAGCTCCATCATCTTGTTGCATTTTCAATAGATGGGATCTCTGTTTATCTATTCCTGGTTATCTTTCATAGCAATTCTCCCCTACTGAATATGAACAACCACAACCTGCCATTTCTAAATCTGAACTGTCAAAATGAATTCTTGGGCCTCCCATAGATGGTCTATAGGTTCTGTTTGCACCATAGTAGAAACTATGGGATTGCCCTCAGTCTAAGCTACTAAACGGGTAGCTCCAGCTTTAAGTATTGCAATTTTTCTCCTGTACCTTCTTTCTCCCCTTTGCAAGCACCACGCTCTTTTCCTCAATATTAGATTATCTATTTTTAATTTCATAGATTCTTTAAACTGAGATTGATACCTTTCCTTAAGGAGAGGTCTTCTTCGTGCACATTGTTCAGTGAATTCTTGCTTGACAGTGACCTCCTCCATTGGTCTCGTAGCTGGTGCAGGGCCTGGTGGGTCATCAACACAGGTTTTGATCAACTCCATATTCATCCTCACTTCTCCTGTTTGATTTTCACCTTGAGTGGTATCTCCTCCATTTCCTTCTGGAGTTACCACGATCAGAGGCTTAACATTCTCCACTTCTTTTTCTCCTGCTTTTTCTCCCATGTGCTCCAGAAGTACCTCTAGCTCTGATGGGTCAATTCCAGCACGCATTGCATCTTTCGAAAATTCTTGAGTTATCTCGGCAACTTGCAGAATACCATCCTCAACATTTTTCCCACGTTCTTGCTCTTCCACCCGACCATCTATTCTTTGTACAAAAGTTGACTCGAACCCTTGTGAGATAGTGTCAACACTGTTGGGTTGTGTTATATTCTTTCCATGACTAGCCCACCTAGTTAACCCTGGGCTAAGAAGGGGGATGGAGCCACCCTTCGTTGCAGCAATTGCACAGCGGAGGGGTCATATGGGATTTGAGGGGGACAGTTAGCCCCCATCTATGGGGTCCAGGGCAGCGCCCCTAGGAAAATGTTTTGGAACCTATATTAGGTGGCGAGACATACCTATTGTTTTGTGCATGGTATTCACACATGGTTTTGGTCACGATGGTTTTCGATCCATGGTATTGGATGCTTTAGAATCTATATATATTTATTATAACATTAAAAGGAACATAATGAAAAATCAAGCTGGTAGTCTTGGTTTTGGGATCCATGGGAAAATCTCTGTGTATATGTGTTTTATGTGTTATGCTCTCACTATTGCTATTTTCTATGTTTTAGAATTCATATACAAGTAATTTATGTACAGGGTTAAAACCTACATTTGGTATCAAAGTTTTTTTGGCTTCAAGGGGACATATTTGTTGGTGAGGGGTTTCCCTCAAGCCTATGGTAGACCCTGTTCAGTGGGAGATCTGCGGGATTGATTCTGGTGGTGAAAGAAGATGGCGAGCAGTGGAAAGATAGAGATCAAGAAATTTAATGGTTAAAGTTTTGAGTTGTGGAAACTAAAGATGGAGGATCTGTTGGTGGATAAAGATTAGTGGATCATGGTAGATCCAGATACTAAACCAATAGGAGTGTTTGATGAAGAATGGGAGAAGTTGGATCGAAAGGCAAAGAGCACAATACTATTGTGTGTCTCAGATTCAAGATTTTTGAATGTATGAGGGGAAGCTATGATGAAGGCTTTGTGGGACAAGTTAGGGACTTTGTAGCAATCTAAGTCTCTGGTGAATAAACTATTCCTACCAAAAAAGTTGTATAATATAAGGATCAAAGATGGAGACTCTGTGACAAAGCATCTGAACACATTTAATATTTTGGTAAGTCAATTATTATATATTGATATTAAAATTTCAGATGAAGATAAGTGCATCAGTTTGTTGTGTTCTCTACCAAATTTATGGGATAGTCTGGTTATTGCAATAGGTAGCAATGCAAATGCCTTGCAATTTGATGAAATAGTCTCATCCTTACTAATGGAGGAGATGAGATGAAAAAGTATGGAGAGCTAGAATGGTTATGCCTTATCTGTATGAGGAAGGTCCTAGAACAGAAACAGAAATAACTCATCGAGTGAGAGATCTAAATCTAGAGGGAGACGTAAATCTCTAGGAAGACCTGTAAAGGTGTGCTGGAAATGAAGAAAGGAAGGGCACTACAAAAGGGACTGTAAATCCAAAGCTCTTAAAAAAGGAAAGGGATCTAATGATGCTCCTTCTGTAGAGGCAAAAACCACCTTAGATGAAGGTGGGGATGTGTACTTGGCTTCTTCAAGTACACATGTAGATTATGAGGCATGGTTGATTGACTCAGGTGCATCCTTTCACTTCAATCCCCATAGAGAGTGGTTCTGCGAGTATGAGAAATATGATGGTGGTGATGTCTTCTTGGGGGATGAAAGGAAGGATAAAATCATTGTTCACGGAAAGGTTAAGTTGAATTTGCAAGGTGGAAGGATTAGAACACTTTCAGGTGTTCTGTATATTCCTTCACTGGCCAGAAATCTGATTTCTATAAGCAAGTTGGAGGATGCAGGCGTAAAAATAATGTTTGATAAGGATACCTGAAAGATGGCTCAGGGAGCACATGGATTGATGCGAGGAATTTGGATTGGAACTCTGTACAAGCTACAAAGTAGCACTATTGTTGATGGGTGCAACAATTATGTGGTCCCTAAATTGGAGCAGAAAATCTAGTAGTCTTTGGAGAAAAGACCATTCTATGGCATCAAAGGCTTGGACATATTGGAGAGAAGGGCCTTCAAATACTTCATGGTAAAGGTATGATCAAAGGTATGGCTAATAACTCTCTGGATTTTGATTTCTGTGAAAATTTTATCTATGGGAAGGAAAATTGGGCTAGCTTCACCTCTAGTGGTAAGAGGGAAAAGCATATATCAGATCCTTTTCACAGTGATATGTATAGACCTGTGAAGGTTCCATCACTGGGTAAGTATGTGTACTACGTATCATTTATAGATTACTTCTCAAGGAATACATGGATATATTTCCTTAACAATAAATCTAAAGTATTTGACAGGTATAAATAATTTAAGGCTCTAGTGTAAATCCAAACAGAGAAAAAGATAATGGTGTTGAGGATAAATAATGGTGGAGAGTTTTGCAAGAAGGAATTTGAAGAATTTTATAAGAAGTGTGTTATAGCATGGCAGAAGACTACTCCATACACACCTAAGAAAAATGGAGTTGTAGAAAGAATGAACAAGACGTTGGTGGACATGGAAAGAAGCATGCTCAATGGTGTGGGGTTAGGACAAGAATTCTGGGTAGAGACAGTGGAAACTGCATGTTACTTGGTCAACATATCACCTTCATCAGTGTTGGAGGATAAGACTCCACAATAGGTATGGAATGGTGATGGGCCTCATCATTGGGTAATTATATGGGCCTTGATTCACCTCCTAGCTTAGCCAAACCAACTTTTATCACAACTTATTACATGTTTTCTATTATATTTTGTTTATGAGATGAGTTAGAGTTGGATATTATTCCTAATGGACTAATATGCATTGAATGCAGGATTGAAGGAGAGAAACAAGGAATTTTGGCAAAGACTAAGGTTAAAACTCAAATGGGACAAGGGAGAGGGATTATAGGAGATAAATCCTCCTCATTTACTTCTCCCCCATTCGAATATTCCTCCATTTAACACACCAACTTGGTGCAAGCAGCCAAGTCATGAGGATTAGAAGGAAGTCAAGCAAGTGAGAGGAAAAGAGCTAATTTATCTCAAGTTTGGGAGTTGAGCCTCCCTAATTTTAAGGAAGTCATTGGGGACTTTAGTTGTATAAGTAGAGAGGCCTAGAGTCTCATTAGGATTTGAAGTTTTAGTTTACAACTCTAAGTTATTTTCAAACTTCAGACTTGTGAAAGTTTTATTGATGTAATTTTATGTTTTAGTAATAAGAATGAGTTATGTTTTGAGTCAGCACTGAGTTAACTCAAAGGTATGAATCTCTTAGGTTAGGGCCCAACCCTAGCATCCAAGGCTCTTCTTTGATGTATTTGTATGTTTAGATTAGTCTCATAGCTTCAGTATTAATTTTCCTTTACATGTATTTCCATTGCAAGTAGTGTAGATCGGATTGGTTGTTTATTAGTTTGCTTCCATTTGTGCCTTACTTCAGTGGTAGGTTATCAGGGATAAAAGGAATACCACAAGGCTATCAATAGGTGTCTTGGCATCATTTCCTCACTTTGGGATAATGATTTGAGGAAGGGAACCTAATGCAGCCCAAAAAACACATATTTCTGTCTCTTGCATGAGCTTTAGAGTTTACTGTATTCAAGTTATCATTCGATCAATTTTACAAAGTAGGATTTCATTTCTATCAATTCTATCTTCATTCTTGCAGTCAATCTCATCCATGCTTTCATTCCTTTCAGCAACTTTCCTCGTGCATAATGTAGGTAGTTAGTTCATTAATTCTGCTTTTCTAGCTTACGAGAATGCTTCTTGTTCACATAGATTTTTGGAAATTATACATGTTTTATTTAGAGAAAGTGCTTCAGGAGTAGACAAATACTTCATAGCCAACAACTTCCTTTCACTTCATCCACCATAGTCATTCCTTGTTTTCACCATTGCCTTCACTAGTTTTCATCATTTTACATAGAATTCTTCCAAGCACATTGAGCGAATCCAACCATCTTCTATCCTTGTTGTTGACTTTTGAGTGATCCTAGACCTTTCCTCATTTCATTCAACCCATCTACCACCTTCCCTAAGCCTTCCATCACATCCAACACCTATAACTTTTCTCTTGGTTGTATCCTGTAGGTTTACACGAAATCTTGTAGGTTTCTAGTACATCTTGTAGGTTTTCCTGAAATGGCCTGTTTTAAGGACGAATTGAGGGAGAACCTCTAGGAAGTCACCAAATGTCTTGCAAGGGTCTCCACACCTTCTAACCATCTCCTAACCCTTCCAGCCATCCTCCAACATCCTTAATTCACCCGCCACATCACCAAAAGAAATTAGTTTGCATACTTGATTTTGCATGGAAAGACAAAAAGACAAAAATAGAGTTATTTCAATCCCTTTACTTTCAAATTAGTGATGTTTGATGATTTTTACTTCCATGCTTAGATAATGGTATTTGGTTCATGTTAATTTAGCATTATTGCAAGTCATACTTACTTGGCAGTTAATTAGGAAATGGTGTGATTTAGCATTGAAATTCGGTCTTGTTCATTATTGTAGTAGAGTAGCTCCCCCTTAGAGTAGATTTCCCTTTCTTCTATCAAGAAACCAAGCTTCTTATGACTCCATAGAATTCTGGCTTGAAAACCCTAGTGGTCTCTCACGAGATGAACTGTGACAGAAGGCAAAACCATCACTTTTACTTGTCTATATAGCATTGTCACCTACAAGTTTGTACAAACCTCAGGTTGATAAAGTAAAGCTGGTAGCCTAGGAGTTGCAACATTCTTGCTGCAATACTGGCACTCATCAACTGGTAAGAAACCATCTCTTTCACATCTGATGGTATTTGGATGTGATGCATATGTGCATGTTCCAAAGAAGAAAATAACAAAGTTGGATAGTAAATCTGAAAAGTACAGCTTTATTGGGTATAAGGATGGTTTAAAGAGCTATAAAGTTTGGAACCCATTAACAAGGTAGTTTGTGTACAACCAATATGTTGTGTTCAGAGAGGTGAAGTATGTTACTAAACATGAAGTCCAACCAGAGGAACCTTAGAAGATAGAGTTTGAGTTAGAGGAATAATTAGACTTTACAACATAAGAGGAATCAGAAGATGAAGAGCCACAAACACCGGTTGTGAGAAGATCAATTCAAGAAAGAAGGTAGCCACAAAAGTATAGTCCATCTATTTTCTATTCAAATTTTTGCTATCTATTACTAATGATTATCCCAAAACTATGAAGGAAGAAGTAGATTTAGAGGAAAGCAAACTGTGGAAAGAGACCATGGTTGATGAAATGGAATCTTTGCACGAAAATGAGGCTTGGGATCTTGTTGAGTTGTCGGCTGGAAGGGAACCCATTGGCAGCAAATGGGTGTTCAAGAAGAAGAGAAATGCAGAAGGAAAGGTGAAGAAATACAAAGCTCGGTTGGTAGAAAATGGTTATTCCCAGGTATCGAGAATTGATTTTGGTGATATTTGTTCTCATGTTGCCAAGGTAGCTTCTATTAGATTAATTTTATCTGTTGCTACTGCTTTTGATTTTGTGGTAGAACAGATGGATTTGAAGACAACATTTCTTCATGGGGATCTAGAAGAGGAAATCTACATGAACTAACCTGAAGGCTTTGCAATGAAGGGTAAGAAAGCACTGGTATGCAAGTTAAAAACTCTCTGTATGGGTTAAAATAGCCACCGAGGATGTGGTATCAGAAATTTGATACATTTATACAGGTACTTGGCTTCACCAAAAGAAAAGCATATGACTGTGTGTATTTTAAATTAATTGGTAACATGTTATTTATCTGGTCTTGTATGTGGATGATATGTTGTTGGCTGGAAATGACAAAGAAATTATCCAGGATTTGAAGACCCAATTGTCCTCCAAATTCGACATGAAATATCTTGATGCTGAAAACTATATTTTGGGCATGGAAATTAAATGAGATCGGGCAAAGAAGAAGCTTTGGTTAAACCAGAGGAAGTATGTTGAGACAATACTGCAGAGGTTTAATATGCCGCAGAATAAACTGGTGAAGGCTCCTATTCGTGAAGGTGTAAATTTATTTGTTGAATAGTGTTCAAGACACAAGAAAAGGAAGAGGACATGTCTTGCATTCCATATGCAAGTGTAGTCAGTAGCATAATGTATGTGATAGTCTATACTAGACCAGACACTGCACATGTGGTGGGAGTATTGAGAAAGTTTATGTCAAAACCATGGATGGATAATTGGAGAGCAGTGAAGCAAGTTTTCAGGTATTTGCGTCGCACTAATGATTATGGTTTGTGCTACCAAGGAAGACCAGGATTGAACAATGTTTTGGATATTTGTGGCTTTGTTGATGCAGACTGGGCAGGAGATTTGCATCAGAGAAGATCTACAAGTGGGTATGTGTTTAACCTATTTGGAGGTGCATTCGGTTGGATGAATAAGAAACAATTTGTAGTGGCACTATCAACTATAGAGGCAGAATACATGGCAGCAACTCATGCAAGCAAGGAAGCAGTTTGGTTGTAGAGATTGTGTTTAAGCATGGGGTTAGTATAGGGAGCTATAAGGATAGACTGTGACAAGCACAAAGTAATTTTCTTGGCAAAAAACCCTGCTTACCATTCGAAGACAAAGCACATTGATGTTCAGTATCACTTTGTGAGGCATATGATAGAAGACAAAAATGTGTTGCTAGTAAAGGTAGACACTTTGAAGAATATTTCAGATGCATTGACAAATTCTCGTGGTGTAGATAAAAAATGGGCATTGCAGGGTTGGATAAATAACTAAGCTCTCGTGTCGCCCCCTATGGAAAGAAAAAACAAGTGGGAGAATATTGGGTAGTGTTATATTCTTTCCATGACTAGCCCACCTAGTTAATGGAGGGTTCGCCCCCCCCTTTGTTGTGCCGATTGCAGAGCGGGGGTGTCAAAGGGGGTTTGAGGTGGGTGGTTAGCCCCCCTCTACCAGGTTCAGGGCAATGCCACGGGGAAAATTTTTTGGACACTATATTAGGTGGGTAGACCTACCTACAGTTTTGTGCATGGATTTCGCACATGGTTTTGGGCACGATGCTTTTCCTTCCATGGTATTGGATGCTTCAGCATGTATTGATATGTATGGTAACATTGAAAGGAACATAATGAAAAATCAAGCTGGTAGTCTCAGTTTTTGGATCCGGGGGAAAATCTCTGTGTATATGTGTTTTATGTGTTATGCTCTCACTATTGTTATTTTCTGTGTTTTAGAATTCATATGCAAGTAATTTCTGAATGGGGTTAAAACCTACAAACATTAATCTCTTCCCCTGGTGGTTCTTTAGGTCTAGAATCCACCACCGCTTCTTCAATCTGTTCCTCAGCCAACGCCGGTCCTTGTGTATCAGCAATGATGCCCGTGTTTCCAACTTTCTCTGTCTGTGCAATGATGGGCATCAGCACTTGAGTGACCACCTCGACCAGTGAATCAAATCTTGTACCAACAAATTTTAAAACTCGGGGAATGATTTTTTTCTCCTTTGAGTACTGAGGAGTCCAATATTTCCTCACCCCTCTTGGTAGAGTTGCAGGAATGGATGAATGAAGAACATCTTCTCTCATTTCTATCTAGACTGTACTCCATAATGCATGCCCTTCATCTTGTACATTTTTTGTTTGGGTCGAGTCTCCTTGTGGTTCCGAAAGAACCGTGTCAAGTGTAGGTTATTTTTCTTTTACCGATGCCAGGGTTTCTTCTGTTAATGGTGTTGGTTCTTGTGTGACAGTACCACTTACATTTTCTACTTCAGACCCGATGTTTTTTTGGATGGGTGGTGTTGGTTCTTATGTAACAACACCACTTGGTTCTTTAGACCTCAAATTTTCTTAAAAGGGTGGTGTTGGTTCTTGTGAAGCAGCACCACCTACACTCTCTTATTTAGGCCTCAAGTTCATTTGTTCCAGTGATGATGTTGGTAGTTCTCCAAAAATATTATCAAGTAATGTTGAAACAGCATCAACCATGTCCTCAATTTCCATCCTTTCCACTTCAATTGAGCCAACAGACAATGTTGGTTCTGGTGGGCCAGAATTGGCTGTAACATCTTCCATATCGACTAAGTCAATGGGCGATGCTGGTTCTTATGGGAAAACATTAGCTGTGAAATCTTCCATCTCAACTGATCCAAGACGCAATGATGGTTCTTGTGGAGAAGCATCAATTGTGGTGTCTTCCATTTCGACCGAGTCAAAAGGCGATGCTGGTCCTTGTCGAGAAACATCAGCTGCAGCGTCCTTCATTTCGGCTGAGCCCTCGCCATCCTCTACCTTTGTAGGTATA
Organism: Pinus tabuliformis; assembly: GCA_031772625.1. Taxonomy (NCBI): domain Eukaryota; kingdom Viridiplantae; phylum Streptophyta; class Pinopsida; order Pinales; family Pinaceae; genus Pinus; species Pinus tabuliformis. Next base: position 1,674,784,907 of record CM062818.1, read on the forward strand.
TTTCCCTCCAGTTCTTCTTCCAAAAATTCAATGAACTATGGCTAAGATATAGGAGTTTGATCCAATTCTTGAATTACCAGTAGCCGGACCAACCCATGATTCGTGAGGACTACTAATACTTGTCAAGAGCAATAGGTAGATTGTGCCATAAGTTGAAGAGTTTTCTAGAGGAAGAAAGTCATATTCAGTTAATGAATTTGTGCATGCCGGAACCGAAGGGACTCTAATAGTTTAAAAGGATACTTGAACACCATTGTAAAACATCCTTGGCAGGTAATGTGTCTTAACACAAAGTATGCAACTTCACCCTAGGGATAAGGTAATGACGTATGTTGATACCCTCTTCCTTTTTGAATTTATGTTTCTCTTGCTTGTAAAAATATTTCTGGGAACTATGTCAAGGGATTATTTCGCGGAAACCATTTCTTCCCTTCCTGTGGTAGTCCACTAACCATTGAGATGGCTTCCTCTGTGACAGGGATATTGAGACCCCGAACTCTGGAATGATCTCTTTCCAAGTTCAATGCAAATTCAGTTGTAATAGTCTCATCACAATCTCTCAAAAATATATGTCCCATCCTACATTTACAAACATCTACCATACATCTGTGTTACTGTGGACTAGAATTGTGCTCTCTGGTTCATGTCTCACAACTTTTCTACCCATTTCACTATAACTCAGTAGAAACACTTGAGAGTAGCAGATAATCATTAGGAGGGAGTATCGGTAGGTAATGTTTTTAGAAAGGCATAAGAAATGGTGATAGCGAGGTGTACAAATGGCGATTTTTAGAAAGATGTGAAAAATCCACGGCAGGTTATGGAAATAATGGGGGGGCATTATGGTAATTACTCCGTAGACTCCAAAAGGACTGGTTCATTAAATCTAGTATCTATTGGTAAATGTGAAGAGTAAAGAATCCTGGAGTGGATGTTGGAAAGTTTTTTTTAATGAGGACATTGACGAATCATTGTTGAAATTGATTATGCCATCGTTCTTAAATATAGTTGTACCTCCTCCCCAACTGAAGAATGACCATCCATGGTCACCTCAAGTCATGTCGAAAGAATTGCTAATCAAAGATGCAAAGTCTAGTCGAGGACATACCTGGCACTTACTTGGTGGAGTGACAACATAAAAGAGTATCAGATTGGTGGTGTGGTGTATTGCCATCCGAGGAGTTATAGCATCAAGTACTTAGAAATTTTTTGTCATGGAGTAGTAGCACTGGAGGAGTAACAACATCAGAGAAGTAATAGCACCGACGGAGTAACAACAACAGATACTTAGAAAAAGTTTCTTTCCTCCATAGGATTTCAACAACAGTGGTAGTACCTACAAAAAACTATTGAGTGGTAACAATATATATATATATATAGATCTGTATGTATGTATATATGTATGTATGTATGCATATCTTTTATTTATTTATTTTTATTTATTTTTAAACCAGAGGATACAAAGGAGGAATTCTATGCACTAACAACCTTCAAACTAGATTTATCATAAAGGTGTTTGATGAAGGCATCTTTAGAGGCCGAATGGTGATAAAGTCTGAGACGATGTCCATTTACAATAAAATAAGCATGTGTATCATCAATCGTGACAATTCTGATAGTTCCATTATCAAATACCTCATCAATCTCGTAAGGCCCCATCCAACGAGAGCAAAGCTTCCCCTTAAAGTCTTTAAAATGAGAATCATATAGTAATGTCCAATCCCCTTTATGAAACACCTTATTCTTAATAAATTTATCATGCCATTTTGTTATCTGTTGCTGAATCGCAGTAGTTCTCTAGACAACCATTAAACGAATTTCATCTAGTTCATTTAGTTGTTCCAGCCGGTGTTTCTAAGCTTCTGAAAGGTCCAATCCTACTTCGAGAGTTGTTCTAAGTGTATTGATCTTAAATTCTATTGGAAACAATGGAGATTTACCATAAACAAGCTCAAATGGTGAAAACCTTGTTGTATCCTGCCATGATGTTCTATACGCCCAAAGAGCTTTAGGAAGTTTTTCATCCCAATATTGGCGATGATTTGCCATAATCTTTATGAGAAAATTTTATAATACTTTTTTCGTGCTTTCCACTTGACCATTTTCCTGATGGTGGTATGGGGATGTTATTCTGTGCTTGATCTCATACTTTTTCATAAGCCTTGCTATCATATGTGATGTAAATTGTGTTCCCCCATCTGAAACTATCTCTCTTGGGATTCCATATTGAGAAAAAATGTCTTCAAACAAAAAGTCTGAGACAACCTATTCTGTCACTTTCGCCACAGCCATGGCTTCAACCCACTTTGTCAGATAATCTGTGCAGACTAAAATATAAACTTTCTAATTTGAAGATAAATTAAATGGGCGAACAAAATCAATAACCCATTTCTCAAAAGGTTCAAGGACCATTTGAGGCTGTAACAAAATTGTATCTGATCAACCAGGATGGCCCATCCGCTGGAAGCTATCACATCTTCAAACATAATCTCTCGCATCCTGAAAGATGGAGGGTCAATAATATCCTATCTATAACACTTTATACCTGATCCATTTGTCTACAAAATGTCCCCCATAGGGGCCATCATGAGAAGCCTTGAGGACATCATATATGTCATCTTCTACTACACAACGGTGGATCTATTGGTCGATTCTTGTATAAAACAAATATCCTGTTATCCATGAATAATAGGTACTGGGACGAATGATCTTTCGTTGTTCCCTGTAAGAAAAATGCTTGGGTACCTTCCCCATAGCAAGATAATTAGAAATATCTACATACCATAGAATGTGAGTAGAAATTGCAAAAGGATATTCATCCAAAATATCTTCTACAGGTGTACCTTCATCATTAGTATCTAATCTAGACAGGAAATTAGCAACTACATCATCCTTTCCTCATTTATCTATGATGGTAATATCAAATTATTGAAGTAGTAATAACCACTTTGTGACACGCCCAAGAGTTACAGTTTTATTCATCAAGTACCTGATTGTTGCGTGGTTAGTATGCAAAAAAGTAGGATATCTAGTAATGTAATGCCAAACTTTATTAACAACATAAATAACATCCAAGAACTCCTTTTCTGTTACCTTATAATTTAATTCAGCAAGTGTCAAATTCTTGCTGACATAGTATACTACATACTACTTCTTGTCCTCTTGCTGTCCCAAAACTGCCCTTATCATTGTTTGAGAGACATCCGTATGGATGTGAAATGGGAGTTCCCAATTAGGACCTCGCAAGATCAGAGCTTGGCAAATTAGTTCCTCAATTTTTCGAAAATCCTCCTCACACTTAGTTGTCCATAAAAATTCTTCATCTTTAGTTAACAGTTGAAAAAAGTGGGAGTGTTATTCTAGAAAAAAAAATTAAGCATCTATAATAGTCAACGCAACTAATAAAACTACGTACCTGTGTTGGTGTCTTTGGTATTGTGCTGAAAGAAAGTGTCTCAGCACAATAGCATCTTCTCTCATCATATGACACTTAACTTTACTTAGAGAAACATCCATTTTTATGCATATTTTAAGCACCTTCTCCAAGTTTTCCAACCCTTCTTCAAATTATCCCCCATATGGTGTAAAATAATCCATATAAATCTCGACACTGTCATCGACTAAATCATAGAAAATCCATAATATTTCCCTTTGGAAGGTACCAGGGGCATTACAAATACCAAATGGAAGGACTTGGTATATGAAGCTTCCCCATAGGCATGTAAAAGTGGTTTTATCCTGATCCTCGGGAGCTATTCATATTTGATTATGCCCACTAAACCCATCCAAGAAGGAGAAAAACTTCTTCCCAGCTAAGGTATTCGGGACTTGGTCACTTAAGGGTAAGGGAAAATGAACCTTCAAGGTTTTGTTTATTCAAATCCCTATATTCCACACAAATCTTCCATCTACCATTATTTTTAGGAATGATAACTAGCAAAGACACCCATTGACTATCTAAGATAGGGTAAATAAATCCAGCATCTAGTAACTTCTGAAGTTCATCCTTGACAATGTTTTTTCAGAGTGGTGTTCATTCTTCTCTAGCACTGTCTCACATGCCAACAATATTCTTTGGCGTATATATGATGGGTGCACAAATCAGCAGGGATACCCTTCATATCTAGATAATCCCATGCGAATTCTCCCTTACGTTCATGAAGAACTTTCAGGAGTTGTTCGATCTGGGATGGTGAAAGATTTGGGTTAATATTCAATGTCTTCCCTAGCTCAATTTCTATAGGAATACTATCACAGGGTGTAATTACAGGAATATCTTCGTCTTCAATGCCTAATTCAATAGTTTCCTGCGTTTCACATCTCATAATAGATTCTATAAATTGAAGAGTTGTATAAAAAAAAACATGGGGGATACTGATGAAAGTATTAATAGTATCATCTTCAGTCTCGTTTTAAAACAGAGGGCTTGACTAATAGTAAGGACTGGTTTAGTTTCCTCATTTTTGGGTTCATGCCCTTATAAAGGTAGGGAATTTCGTTTAAATTTTGTCTTACCTAATGAACTTGGTTCTTCGGGGAGGCGTAAAGAATAAGGTTCTTTGTATCTTCCCCATTAGATATCACAATGTCTTGACTGGCATCCAATATAAGTATTTGCAGTTGCTAACCAAGGTCTTCCTAAAATGAGAGGGTGACCACCAGGACAGTAAGAGTTGGTTTTAGATTCCGTAGACCCAATGTAAGCATAGGTTTGGATGTGATAACATTAATTGTAGCCCCCAAATTTACCAGTACATTCGGTACGTCAACTTCGTTTATTTGCACTGTCAGAATTGGGTTCCCCGGATCTCCATATTTCACAGATACATATTTTCCTAGCATAATGTCTGATAGGTTCCCCATAACATGAATGGTAAGTGGATCCCTTGTTTTCTTTCCAAATTTCTTGGAACAATATTCTCTAATTGTCTTAGCGTAAATAGGCACATCCTTAATAGCTTGAAGTAAGGGAATTTTGACAAACAAGTTTTGCAATTCCCCTAAAAGGTCAAATTTTGGCTGAGGATTCTATTTACTCAAGGCTAATCTCTCAGGATAAGGCAGATCAGTTGGGCAGCCCTGAGTAGCACCCAAATGAGGAGGGGGGTGTTCAACAGAATTATGATTTGACTCATTCTCAGCTACATGGGATTCTAGTTCTAGATATTCATCACCAATATGTTCAATGCTAATGGGTGAAGTCTGAGCATTCACCACCCGAATAGATCATAGATTTATCTCATTACATTCTGTAGTGGAAATGCTATATGAAGGAAAGTTAAGCGTGTCAATCTGTTGAGCACCCTTATTATTATTATTTTGATTAGGTTAGATAGGAAGCTGTGGATCAGGAGGGGCACTAGAAGGAATGTTGGAAGGAAGTTGTAACTTTTATTGTTGCATAGGTTGAGGAAATTGAACAGGAGGAGGAGAAGGCCCTTGCCAATTCTAAGACCATGAAGGGTTTGAACTAGAATAAGGGAACCAAGACTTTCGAGGCAGATATTGATAAAATTGAGGCCATTATTGCGGAAAAGGTATTGACTAAGGTCCCATATTTAAATTTCTAAAATACTGAGAAAGGTCTTGATACATACCTTGGTTTGAATTTGGTGGTCGTGGCTAACATGGTTTCCTGGAACCCATAAAGCATAGTTTCTCCACTCCTTCACTTGTTCCCTAGAATATTGCCTTTAGCCCAGGAAGAGACAGACATGAACTGGTGGAGTGAGCCTATTCACATATTGCACATGTCTCCATAGTATTTAATGGACATTCCTTTAATGGATGTTTCTTCCTGCACTGAGGGCAAAATATGGCCATGGTCTTTTCTAACTCCATTTTCTTTTCTTTTTTCTGTAACGTGTCCATCTAAGAGGAAAATGTACTCAGGATATCAGTTTTCAAGTTTTCCAGTAAGTTCCCAATTTATTCTTTTGTAATCCACTAGATGTTTTAGAAGTTCGAATCCCTTGCTTATTCCTTGTAGTCCCTCATGAACATTGAATGCATAACTCATAAATCGAATCAAATTCCTCTTTAGATATATCAACCTTTCCTACGATATTCAAAAGGTCTAGAGATTCTTCCCTTAGGGCCCGGAGAAAAGTAAATTTTAAAATATCCTTATCGAGGTCGCTATGGCCAGACCTCTATAGGGTATATTTTAAACATTCCACACAATCCTCCATATTCTCATCCTCCTTCTACATAAATTAAAAAATGTCTTCCTTTATATCCCCGAATTTACAATAATCCTGGTACTCCACAAAAACTTTCTTCATCTCTTCCCACAAGGAGACAAATTTTCCACCCAGACCCATAAACCATCGTAAAGTTGTCCCCTTGAAAGTAGCAGGGAATATTTTCAATTTCTGCGCATCAGCCACGTGGTCATATCCCCTATTGAAAATATCAAATCGAACAGAAATGTATCTGGATATTCTGAGGAAATCCCATGGAAGTTAGGCAAAGCGGTCAGTAGGATGGGGTTCATTGGTGCATCACCTTTAATATCTCCAATTGGAAATTCAATCGAGGAGGTTGGATATGCCATGAACACCCTCCAATAATCACTCGGAATTTCAACAGGTTCCTGTTGTATGACAACTGGTGACTGAGGTTGCTTAAAAGCACTCCCCTGATCATGTGGTGACACAAATCCCCCCAAATTTCCTTCTACAAGTGCACTTGGATTGATTTCTTTTTCTGACCTTTTCCATTTTACTTCCTCTCCTTCTACTGTTGAAATGTGTACTTCTATTTTCTCTGATGCTTGGCTCTCTACTTCTTCTCCTTCTTCCGTTGAAACGGGTATCCTTACTCATGAGGGTAATATTGGTTGTTCAAGAGACTGCCCCACAGACTGCATGTGATTCCTTACCCTAACATTGACTCGTTAAGATGCTTCAGCTTTATCTTTTGCAATGATTTCCTGGATGTAGGTGTTCCTACCTAAATCCTTCCTTCCTTTCCTTGGGGGTCCTCCTCTGCCCCTTTTATTTAGATATTTATTCATGCAATTGGAGCATTAAAAATTCTCATAGCTCAGGGCCTGGAGTAGGGTAAGAGACCTTCCCTCCCCAGGGCAAGAGAATGATTTGGAACAAAAAAGAAAACAAAAGAAAAAGTAAAACAAACCGTAAGCTCGGGGCCTAGAGCAAGGTAAGAAAACTTCCTTCCCTAGGGCAAGAGAGTGATTTTAAGAGAGAAAATAAAAGCAAAATAAACAAAGAAATCTAAGCTTAAGGCCTGCAGTAAGGTAAGAAAACTTCCTTCCCCAGGGTGAGAGAGTGGCCCCTACATATTCAATTAAAATAGAAACAGAAAAAAATAAAAAATAAATAAAAATAAAAAAAATAATAACTCTTAGTACCTAGAGGAGAGTAAGAAAAATTCTCTCCCTGAGACACGAGATTGATCCAATGACCAATGTTGGTTGTGCTCTTGCACCTTTATAGCCTCCTCAGAAACGACGCCAAAATGTTGGTGGCCAAGTGTGAATAATACTATTCAAACCTTTCCCACATTAATTATCAATATGGGATCTACTAGTTATTTCAAGGTTAACACGCAAAATATATGCAGGTAACAATTATATAGTCCAGAACTGGTTGAGAATTCATGAATCAAATAATAATGACTGTTACAACAAATGGAAATGACAAGAATAATCAATCTATAACAACAATAGAAATGATAGGGATAACCAATCTATAATAGAAATGGAATATAGTAATAATTAACTGTAACAACAATTTAATACACAACAATTGTAACAAACGATCACAGTAAGGAAAATACATACATGGAAAAGAAACTAGCACATACTATCTCAGCAGCCCCTGATCAGGAGAGTGGGCCCCACTCCCTAATCAGGGTTGTGATTAACTCACAAACTCAATGAAAGATCAGAAAACTGTAAATTTCATTAATGCAAAATTCTTCGCTACAAAACTCAATTTTCTTATCTCCAACCCCCTGTTTCAAACTCTTTATCCTTTCTTATACGAAAACGGTTCCTGAGATCAAGGTAACTTTTGTGTGTGATTTACATGAAGGTTGTAATAAGCCCAAAATTGAATGCAAAAGATAGAAAGATGAATTTTGGATTGGTGTTGCTATTACACCTGTAGTTTGATAATAGCTCTACCAACTCGATGTGTAAACTTATCCATTTGACTTTAGAAATCCACATATAAAACGAAGTTTAGCAAGCGCTTTGGTCATAATCCCATAGACTATTCTTCAGTGATTAATTAATTCATAAAGACATGATTAGAGGTATACCTACGCGATTTAGGATGTAAAATGACTTAGTTAGGATGTAAATGTGAAGGGAAATAGGAAAAAAGGTAAGTAAAAACATGCAAGTTTGGTTCCCAATAGATGCTAAAGGAAATGACGAGTTAGTTTGTGAAGACACAAATACCTGATTGGCTAGGCAAGAAAAAAAGTTCCACTAGTCTACTACATGTCAATGGTACTTTGTTAGGTCCCTATAATACTAGTGCATCCCCCTTATTGTTATTGCTTTTGTAGCCTGCCTATTGTTATTGCTTTTGTAGCCCCCTTATTGTTATTGTTGTCCTCTTGCATTATTATTGTTATGTAGGCTTTGATTATATTATGACCCCTTAGACTCATATATATACGAAGGCAGTCTTTTCATTTGTATCATCCAAGAATTATTATGTGATGTAAAGGAGGTCCACCCTCGAAGAGGCTAATTTTTAAGTTGTTGATCTATCTTTTCTTATGTTTTGTGATATGGTTGCATAACATTTAGTATCAAAGCTTTGGATTCTAGGGTTTCACTCCAAACATGTAATATTATAATTTTTGCTATAAATTATTTTCTACAAGGCTTCAGATGTTAAAATATCAACCATGTGCAGCCAAAATCTTGGTGAACTTCATGTGAAAAATTTAGATCTTGATTCGCTATATTTTATGATATATGGTGCGAGGAGGTTAGGATTTTTGTATGCTCCAGAATTCAGTCTCAAACAAATGACCTAGCGAAAATTGTCATAACTTTCTCTGCCAACCTCATATTTGAATTTTTCAAAAAGATATTGAAATTTCATGGACTTTAGTTCTTCTTATATCATTTTCAAGGCGGAATTTTGAAACAGTTTCACGTGGCATTTCGTACAAGTTCGTCTATTGAACTAGTCCATAATCAATCCATGGTGGGAAATTTGGCATAACTTTATCTTGAAGAATCCAATCTCAATCTCACTTTTGGCATTGGAAGGAAGACTACAAAGGACACCATAGGATGAAATTTTATACTTTAGAGAGGAAAAATAATAGAGATACAACAATTTCAATATTAAGCTCCTATAAGAAATAAAAAGGTATGTATTAAAAAAACATGTTTGAAGTGATTCAAAGATCATAGTGAAGCATAGAAATCATTTATTTGTCCCAATATGCCTCGTAACAAGAAAATGGATACATCTAGTAAGGTAATAGAAATATCTAGTATAACACATGAAGAAGAGGAAGAAATATCTGTATAAAATATGAAGATGTTATTTTATTGATTTTTGTGGTTTACGTACGTGATATTATATTTGGGAGTGATTTCGAACAATTTAGACACTAATTTGCTAACTCTATGTAGAAAGCAATTGATATGTCTATGGTAGGAGAGATATCTTTATTCCTTGGGATGCATATAACTCAATCTAAGAATGACATATTCATCTCTCAATCCAAATATTTATAAGAAACATTGAAGAAATTTGGGATGGAAGAATGCAAGCCAATCAATACCCCCATGGTCATTGATCGTAAACTAGGTAAAAAGGATGAAAAACCTCTGTTAAATCAGATAACCTACATATCAAGGAATGGAAGTTTTTTGTATCTCATAGCCTAAAGACCAGGAATCATGCAAAAAGTGGGCATGGTGGCCAAATTTCAAGCTTGCCCTCGAGAAAGCGATGTTATTCTTGAAAAAAAATAAAACCAAATACTTGCAACGCACAACAAACTATGGGTTGTGGTATTCCATAAGTATATAACTTAAGCTAAAAAATTATATTAATGTTGACTAGGTAGGCAACCTTGATGATCGAAAAAGAACCTCTAGAGAAGCATTATTTTTAGGATTTTTTCTAGTGTCTTGGGTCAGCAAGGGACCTAACTCAATCTTGTTATCTATGGCTAAAAATGAGTACATTGTTGTAGCTACTTTTCACATACAGATTTTCTAGATGAAGTAAATATTAAGGGACACCAAGGTAGAGTTGAAGGATTCAATTCCAATCATGAATGGCAATACTAGTGTTGTCAACGTCTCTATAAAACTTGTCATGTATTCAAAGACCACAAATATTCTAATTAAGTTCCATTTCCTAAGAGAATAGGTTATTGTTAATGTTGTTTGACTTGAATATGCGACCACTAATGAGTATCTTGCAGATATATTCATAAATCCATTAGCATAAGAACACTTTGAGTATCATACGAAGAAACTAAGAGTTGTCACTTCTACAACCAATGACTCAAATTGACTTAATTTTGGTAGCTATTCAACTCATGCATTCAATTATGTTGAAAATGGCAACAAGAAATTCTAAAAATAGAAATTCTAAAAATAGCATTTCAAGTACCAGTGTTGGAGATAGCAACAGGGAATGATAAAATAGAAATTATAAAAATATAATTGCTATAAATATAATTCTGGGATAGATTCCAATTTTAGTTAGTCCCTGAACTAAAATTTAGAAGTAAAATTCGAATTTGATCTTAGAAGTTGTTTGTAAAGTAATTAATTAATTCATATTGAGTTAATTGGTTGTAGAAAATCAAACATGAAGTCTATGTGAAGGCATGCAACAGTTTCCCATTTGATTGAGGAAGTTATCCCTTGATTAAGGAGATCGGGATGAGTTGTACTTTGAATTGTAATTAGTTAGCTCAGTTAACTGTGTTAAGTCCAGTTAGATTAGTTCCAACAATTTGTGGAACTGATTGTGAGTTCAGTTAGTTAATGCATGCATGCATGTAACTATTGCACTTCAGATAACTAAATATTCTCTCATAAATAACTCATGCATGTTAGTTCAGTCAGAGACCCAGTTGAGATCAAAGAAAGGGACAGTGTACTATCAGTTGGAGGATTTTTCCTATATAGGAAACCCATCCATGCAAAAGGAAGTATCTCCTTTAGGATTGCGCAATTACTTCTGAGTTTAGTGAGCAGTGTGAGAGGTGAATTCACACAGGTGGTAGCAATGGACCCCAGGAGAAACTGCGCAAGGAAATAGGAGGCTTTGAGGCCAGAGGAGAAGGTTTGTGAGAAGCCTTTGACTGTCTATGAGTAACAGAGGGATTGTACCGAGAGTTGGATAGCTTGTGAGCTAAAGCTTTGTGTAATTCAAACATATTTCTACTTGTATGATAATACAGAGATCGGGGTTTTTAGCTGAGGCTTTTCCCAGATATTCTTCTATGTTTCATGTGTATGATTTCTTCTTCTCTGTTATATGTGTTTTGATTGATCTATCTCAAATTGATTAAACTTCCGCAAAGTTTGATTGTAGAAGTAGATCTAGTATTTTGCTTTAGTATATTGCATTATAAGGTGATATATAGTAAGAAATTTTACAAGGTATCCAAGCTGAGTTTATCAGAGCAGTGAACAATATACTAGAGGATATTTCAAATTTTTGAGTTTTGGGTCGCGAGTTTCAAAGGAGATCTGAAAATTTTTGTGCAAAATTTTCAGAAACAAATAGTAGATCTAGATTCCTGGCAGAAAAAGGCCCAAATTTAAAATATATATATATATATATATATATATATATATATATATATATATATATATATATATATATATATATATATATATATATTGAATCAGAGTTCGACTGAGGGAGATATCATTAATTTAATATCAGATATGTTTCCAAAAAATTTCATGATGGAAGGAAAGATGAAATAGATTAGTGTGCTACCCAAGAACCTGTATGCTCTTAAGGTTCAAGATGCATGCATAGCGTTGAGGAGCAAGGCAAAGGTTAGAGACTTGGTGGTTGAGAGGGAGAGTAAACTACCTCTCAACATGCAGACCCAGAAGAAGTCTCAGACAATTTTGGAGGAGCCACAATTGGAGATGCTGAGAAGAGACTAAGTGGAGGCATCCACTCATGCAGAGACCTCCAGTAGGTGGAAATTCCGATCCAAGTGGGTAGAGGGATCACATGCATCCATACCTTCAATTTGGAGGTGGGGAGAGGTGGAGTGACAAACCCAAGAAGGTTGGAATAGGGGCAAGATCATTGAGGTACCTAACCTCTTTGATTAGACCTTACTATGGGACCCTTGACGAGGAGTAGCAGGATTGGGTGAGTGGGTAGAGACTGATGCAGATGGAGTGGTAGAGGAAGCTTCAACATCAGAGGGTGTTTCTATCCCAACAGGGAGGTCAGTTAATAGATCAATTACTTACTTCTTAGTAGTTTAGTTGCAGTGCAGTATTGGGAAGCACGATGCAATATGATGAGAGGAGGTGCAGTGCGGATGCAGTGCTGGGAGATAGGACTAGCAATAGCAGGAATCAGTGTGACTGATGCAATGAGAGATCAAAGTGACAGAGGCTAGAGAAGTCAAATACTAAAGAGCATATACGTGTAGAGTTTTAAGTCAATAGAGGCAATAGCAGTCAAAGGCTTTGATGACAGAGGCATCATTCTGATTTAGGTTGGATATTTTTTGTTTCTAGAGTTACTGGAGCAACAACACTTGGGAGAAGTGTTGCATGCAGAACATTACAAAGGTTTAGGATCGGGTTTGAGTTGAATGCCTTTCTTGTTGAGAGGGAGTGTTGAAAATGGCAACAAGAAATGCTAAAAATAACATTGCTATAAATGGCATTTCAGTTACTAGTGTTGGAGATAGCAACAAGGAATGATAAAATAGAAATGCTAAAAATAAAATTGCTATAAATAGCATTTCGGGATAGATTCGAATTTTATTTAGTCCCTGAACTAAAATTGAGACATAAAATTCGAATTTGATCTTAGCAGTTGTTTGTAAAATAATTAATTAATTCATCTTGAGTTAATTAGTTGTAGAAAATCAAACATGAAGTCTGTGAAGATATGCAACAGTTTCCCCTTTGATTGAGGAAGTTATCCCTTGATTAAGGAGATCAAGATGAGCTGTACTTTGACTTGTAATTAGTTAGCCTAGTTAACTAAGTTAAGTCCAGTTAGATTAGTTCCAAGAGTTTGTGGAGCTGATTGTGAGTTCAGTTAGTTAATGCATGCATGCATGTAACTGCTGCACTTCAGATAACTGAATATTCTCTCATAAATAACTCATGCATGTCAGTTCAGTTAGAGAACCAGTTGAGATTAGAGAATGGGATAGTGTACTATCAGTTGGAGGATTCTTCCTATATAAGAAACTCATCCATGCAAAAGGAATTGTCTCCTCCAAAATTACATAGTTACTTCTGAGTTTAGCGAGCAGTGTGAGAGGTGAATTCACACAGGTGGCAGCATTGGACACCAGGAGAAACTGTGCAAGGAAATAGGAGGTTGTGAGAATCCCTTGACTGTCTATGAGCAGCAGAGGGATTATACTAAGAGCTGGATAGCTTCTGAGCTAAATCTTTGTGTAATCCGGACATATTTCTACTTGTATGATAATACAAAGACCGAGGTTTCTAGCTGAGGCTTTCCCGAGAGTGTTCTTCTATGTTTCATGTGTATGATTTCTTCTTCTCTGTTATATGTATTCTGATATATCTAGCTCAAATTGATTAAGCTTCCACAAAGTTTGATTGTAGAAGTAGATCTAGTATTTTGCTTTAGTATATTGCATTATCAGGTGATCTATAGTGGGAAATTCTACAAATTAAAGGGAAAGATGCAAAATTTTATTGGGATCCTCTTTGATATAGTGAATCCTTTTATATTGATGTCAAAGGGGAAGAAGAATTTTATGAGTGGAATGACCACTGATGTTAGGGGGAGTGTACAGATGGATAAAACTCTACTTTGTTTCACGCGGAGCTTGCTCTATTTCCATCAATTCCAAAGGGGGAGATTGTTAAGAATATTGTTGGAATTGACGACAAATGGGAAAGGATGGAAGATGCATGGTGTTGCTACTTTATTTGATAGAGAACCATCATAGTAACATGATAAGTAAATAAATCTATAAAATATTAAAATCTTATAACTATGATGGTTGTGAATCCCAAGCTTTGAAGGAATTTTTACCTGATGATATTATCTCAAATTCCCCTAGAATTGGCATGGTTGAATAGTTCTTACATAAAGCTTTCAAATAGTATGATGAAGTTTTAATTTTTCGATCACATGAAAAAGTTATCTTTTGTCAAAGCTAGTAGGCCAAAAGTCAACTTAGTGACTTAGTCCTGGGTCCCACTAGTCTAGTCAATGTAACATGGCACTTGTGTAGAAGTGACAAAGTGGTATTAAAAACTCTAAGATTAGGAGGGATGGAGCTAGGCCACATCACCCTGGTAGTTATCCTATTAGCATCCAAGTGGTAGGTGGATTGCCCCTAATGACACATACCCACAGAAGAAACAATCCTCAAAAGAGACATCCTCGAAAGAACCCCCTCAAAGATTTCTCTCAGAGACACCTTAATTTTTCACCAAGATTTGTTGCAAGTAACAGAGGTGAGAAAAAAAAATAAGGGAAACAAGTGTTCTAAAAATTCCCATCTAACCTTATAAATTCTATAAAGAAATTGACAAAAAACTAAGGCAGGACACTGGAAAAATTAGAACAAGACACTTAGAATGATTTTACTGGTTAAAGGAGACATGGGAATTGATGGCATTAGCATATAGTGAGATGGGACCCTAGGCATGCGACACATTGGATCCGTGTAGTGGTGGAATCATCACGGTAGTGACACATCACCTTGAAAGAAACATGTTCTCAAAATAAATTATCTCAGAAGTTTATCCGATAGTATTTAGGAGAAAAGTCTAAAAAATAAAGTAAGAAGAATTAGCTCTAAAAGGATGTTTCAAATAGGTCATCCTACGAAAAATATGATTGGTTTGAGTGTCAATGGAATGGTCCCATGGGAAATGTAAGCTTGAAAAAATAATACCTCCGAAAAAACCTCTCAAAATAAGTTATGCTTAGAATAAATTATTCCTAGAACAAATATAATCTCAGAAGAAATGTTCTCAGTGATAATCAAAGTCACTCTCCACTATGTTTCTGATGATAAATAAAGTCCGCAAAATAAGCACCAATACATGGTTGTATGACGAGATGAGTACCTTAGGTGCATAAGCTTTTTTAATAGAGGTTAAGCCCTTGGGGATATGGTGCAAAGGGGCTCAACATGTAGTCTAGTGTTGGCTTCCCATGCTAATGTGATCAAATTATTACGAGCCTATTTCATTAAGAAACATTGTGGGTGTGTATTGAAAAAGTACTTATAACTAAGCATTACGGGCCTATGTTTCAATAGAGCTTGAATCAGTTGATAACTTTAGCTTAGCTTCTTTATATTTAGTAGTTCTGCCAAATTAGATGCTTGCAATATAAGATTTAATAGGCTTGAACTAGTTAGTAGCTATATCTGAAAATTAGTGTCAATGGAAACAATAGAAGAATATTGGATCAAGGTAGCAAGGACCACAAATTTACTGAATTAATTAATGAAACCTAGCTAAAAGAAGAAAAGTAAAACATGCTACTTGAATTGACTTTGAATTCATGGAATTAATATGGAAGGGAACAAACAAGGCAGTGAGGGACCTGATCTGCAAAAACTATTAATGGAGATCAGACCAAGAGCTTTGAATGCCTCATTGAAGTACATCATTAGTGTTGGAGAGCCATTCTATTTGTACAATGGAGGAAATGCTCAAGTCTGCGTGTGGACTAAGAAACAGTCCATTTGATAAATCAATATAGAAAAAATGGATGAATATTGTGATGTAACCATAGAATGGGGTGTCTTACAACAATACACTTGAGTAGAGTAATTAATAGAGGCTACAACATTATTCCTTGTGTTGAAGAGGAACAAAACTATGTAATGGAAGTAAGAAAAAGTGAGGAGATATGAATTGGTGGGTGTTGTTGTGTGAGGTTGTGTGTCTACATGAGAAGAATTAAGGGACACGGGTTGTTGATTTTTCATACTAGTTGAGTCCTGATAGCAAAGCTAATGGAGCAGTGAGGTGTGGAGCATAGAGTGAGGTTGCAGAATAGAGAGGAAGGAACTATGTAACAAGAGACCAATTTATTTATGTGTCTGTGCAATATAAGTAAGCCTTTATTACTCTATTTGAAAATTGTATGAAAAGTACGATTGTTGGATGAAGTAGTCTTTTTGCTGCTAATCTAGACTTAAATAGGAACGCAACAAATTACAGAGATAACCATAAACACAGATATGTAGCGGAAATAGTACTTCATTTCATTAATGTAAAATATTGAAATATGCTTACAAACAGTAATGGAAATAAACCAGCTAGGGCGATGGTAGCTTATCTCTGAGAAGAGATGTGGTGGATACATGCCTCTGAACTGTGTTACAATGAGGCTCGAAGGCCTATTTATTGTTGAGAAACAATGGAAAACCCTTAACATTCCAAAACCTAACCCTAAAAGATGAAACGCCAAACTGTGGGCCCCGTTTGGGTAAATTGGTACATCAACTTCCCAGGGTCGTAACTTTGGCATACAATCTCCGTTTGACGCATACAATAGCTCGTTAAAAAGATCTATCTGAGAACTACCACTTTGGGAAGGGAAACATCAGTCCATGGACCCATGTTGCCCCAAGATTTCCCAAAAAACGTCGTTTAGGGCCTCAAAACAGCTTCGGAAGTTGAGGACCCGAAAAACTACTAAAAATAGTCAGTTGTGCTACAATTGAGGAAACTGAAAATGCTGAGAGAAAAAATGGTGGGGGTGCAGGTGGACTTGGCAGGTGGCCACCAAGATCCACCTAGATCATTCCTCCCCCTTTAGGAAGCAATGGTCCCCATTACGTTGAGTTCCTCGATGAGATGAGGAAACTTTTGCTGAACTTGGTCCTTGGTCAGCCACTTGCCCTGATGAAGGAGTTTGCCTACTTTGATAACTCGATACAGTTGGATATTCTATTGGCGAGTGTTCTTGATATGTGTGTCCATGATCTAATCAGTTCCAGCTTTTTCCATGCAATCTGGATTTAATTCTGTGGGTGTGAGCTGTTCTACAATGTCTGATGTGTCTAGCAATGGTGGAAAGTATGGGCAAAGGCGATCCACATTGAACACTAGGTGCAGGCCAAGGAATGGGGGAATTTTGAGCTCAAATGCATTGTCTCCCACAGCCTTAGTAATGGTGTAAGGACCATATCGAAGTGGTCTCAGTTTCCGATAAGCTCCAGTAAGGCGTTCCTTTTGTAAATGCAACTTGACTTTGTTGCCCACCTGAAACTTGTGTGGCACCCAATGTTGATCATGTCGCTGCTTGTACTTGGCATTTGATTTCTCCAGAATGTCATGGACATGCTGGTGAATATGTTGGATGTGCTCAATGAATTTGGTTGCCTTGTCTGTTTTAGACTGGACATGAGCCGAATCTATGTGAGTAGCTGCAAGTGGCATGGCCACATCAATGGGGCATAGTGGCTGGAATCCCAAGCCCACATGAAAAGGGTTGTGGCCAGTCAAGCTATGAAGAGCTCAGTTGTAGTTGTGCTGAACATAGGGGAGGCTCTCATCCCATGTGCGTGGATGCTTGGAGTTGTACATGCACAGAATGTGCACAATCATCCTATTGACAACCTCTGTCTGGCCATCAGTTTGAGGATGGAAGGCTATGGACTTAGTGAGTTTGGTGTCCAGCATTGACCAGAGACTGGACCAAAATGTGCTGAGGAACTGACTGTCCCGATCTGAGATGATAGACTGTGGGATCCCAAAGTGCACCCACACTCGTTCAAAGAAGAGTTTAGCAGTGGCTTCTGTTGTGATATTCTTCTTGCAGGCCACCATAATGGCCATCTTCGAGAACCTGTCGACGACCACAAACACACAGTCATTCCATGCTTAGTGGAAGGAAGGCCTAACATGTAATCCATGGAGATGGATTCCCAAGGTCGACTAGGGGTAGGCAGCGGGGCATAGAGGCCTTGCTTCTTGATGGTCGGTTTGGCAATGGTAGAGGCAGTACATGATTTGATGTACTTCCCAACATCTTGTCGAAGATTCATCCAATAGAAATACTTTTGTAGTATTGCCACTGTTTTCTCGACCCCGAAATGCCCAGCAACCTGACTGAATTGCGCTTCCCAAATAATCTTGGCACGCTCGCTTGAAGGAACACAAGGGTGACCCAGGTGGCATAATAGGGCATCCTGGAGCTGAAAATCTGGAACATGCTGACCCTCCAAGAGTGTCTGGTATGTGTGGCCAAATTCTGGGTCACTTTTGTAGAGAAGTGGCCAATCAG
This sequence comes from Pinus tabuliformis, assembly GCA_031772625.1. NCBI lineage: Eukaryota > Viridiplantae > Streptophyta > Pinopsida > Pinales > Pinaceae > Pinus > Pinus tabuliformis. The sequence goes on from CM062818.1 coordinate 1,674,803,377, forward strand.
AAGTCTCATGCCTACAAGAGTTGAGCATGTTGGTTAATTCCATGATCAGTGATCGACTGAGGAAATCCGCAACATTATTGGTGCTACCCTTCTTATACTTGACATTCAAGTGGAAATGTTGCAAGTATGTAGACCACTTCTGATGGCGATCATTCTGCAATTTCCCTTGGGTTTGTATGAACTGCAGGGGTCAGTGGTCCGTGTGGATGACCGTTTCCTTCCCCAAAATGTAATGCTTCCATTGTTGGCAAGCCTGCACAATGGAATACATCTCTTTAACATAAGTGGGATACTTCCAGACTATGTATAAAATTGTTTCACTATCATATGCCACTAGATGCTCATGTTGAGTAAGGACTGCCCCAATAGCATAGTCAGAGGCATCTGTCTCGACCTCAAATGGTTGTTATAAATCTAGTAATGCAAGCACTGGTGCCATGCAGAGGCGATATTTCAACTCTATGAATGCCTTATGTTGAGATTCAAACCAAAAGAATTTTTCTTTCGCTCCTCTCTTGGTTACTTGACTCAAGGGCCAAGTGATATGAGAAAACCCCAACACGAACCTGCGGTAGAAGTTGGCAAGACCTAGAAAGCTGCGGAGCTCTATTAGAGTGGTTGGAGATGGCCAATCCAGAATGACTTGGATCTTGGCTGGATTCACATGCACCCCCTATTCATCAATAATGTATCCCAGATACTAAACCTGGGTCATGCCAAAAGTGCATTTCTCCAAATTGACACATAGCTTGTGTTGCCGCAGTGTTTGGAGAACCTGTCGGATGTGGTGGAGGTGCTCTTCCCAACTCTGGCTAAATATCAGAATGTCATCGAATTATACTACTACAAATGAGTTGGTGAATGGCTGCAAGATGTCATCCATTAGCCTCATGAAGGTTGCAGGAGAATTTGTCAATCCGAAAGGCATAACCAACCATTCGAAAAGGCCCTCCTTGGCTTTGAAGGCAGTCTTCCACACATCAGAGGGTACGATTGGTACCTGGTGATATCCTGACTTCAGATCGATATTGATGAAATATTTCGCCCCCTTTAGTTGGTCGAGGAGGTCATAAATCCATGGGATCGAGTACCTATTACGGACAGTGATCTTGTTCAGCGCCCGATAGTCAATACAGAGTCTCCAAGTCCCATCCTTCTTTTGTACCAACACGATCGGGCTCCCACAAGGCGATGAACTCGGACGGATGTGACCTTTCTGCAGAAGCTCCTGAATCTGCCTCTTAATTTCATCCTTCTCCAGAATGGAGCACCGATAAATTGGTCCATTGGGTAGCGGTGCACCAGGGGTCAGATCAATGGAGTGCTTGACATGACAGTGTAGAGGAACCCTTGCGAGGGAGGTGAAGATGTCCTCGTACTCCTCCACGATCTTGTCCATCTATAGTTGTCATGAAGAGGGGTCCTATCTGGAGTCCATGGCCACCGTCTTCTTCTTTCCTTAAGGGCGTATCATTAGGAAAACAAATTTCCCGGTTTTGGAAATGAGCTTACTGCATTGTTTTGCAGTAATCAAAAAGATGGTGATAGGTGGTGCTACCTCTAGTATCCTGTACAACTTATTTCCCAATGTAATAATAACAGCACGGGGCCTTGACTCATATACGGCATGTCGCTTGCACAAGTATGGTTGTCCTAATAATACATCAAAAACTTCAAGGGGAGCAATGTCAGACAATACCTCATCCGTGAAGGGCTTGATGTTGTATGGAAGGCGACACTGCTAACTCACACGAAGATCATGTCCTTAGTGAAGCCACCCAATGGTGTACGGTTGTGGATGTGCTGTGGTCGGTAAGCCCAACCGCTTCACAACCTCTGCTGAGATGAGGTTCTTTTGGCTCCCACTATCGACAATGAACTGTAGCGGGGAGCCCTTTACTCACATCTGGGAGTGGAAGAGACGCTCCTCCTCCTCTGGATCTTCGGGTTCATTTTTCTGGATCTTGGCAGTAGCAACAGTGGTGTTGGGATCCGCATCAATGATCTACTGCCCTTTGTCATTCCCCTTGTCGGGTTCTAACTTAGAGTCGGAACATATATCTGATTCTGAAACCTTTAGCTCAGCCACCAGTGACTGCCTGGCTCGACACTCACTTGTGTTGTGAGTGGAGCTATTATGGAACTCACACCATTTTCCCGTGTCCTTTCTCAGCTTTGCGATGTTGTTCTTTGTTTGAAGCTTTGGCGGGTTGTCTTGGGCTGCCCCGCCTTGTCTTTGTCCTTTGTTCTATGGTTTAGGGGCACTTTTCCCTTGCTTTGGATTTGCAGACCCAATGTCTCGCTTCTTTTGTTTAAACTTCTACTTGACCTTGATGGCATATCGGTATGCTGTGTCGAGCAAGGAGATGTTCAGGAATTCTATTTCTTCCTGGATGTACTTGTGTAGGAAGCCATGGTATTTGAGTATCAAATGCTGCTCCGAATCCTTGATACCCAACTTTGTGCGAAGGGCATGGAAAATATTGGTGAACTCCAGCACGTCTTGGTCCCTTCCTTGCCGCAGCATGGTCCACTTTATGTATTCATTCTCATAGCTTCTGACAGGGTAGTATTGCTCCTTGATGGCATCGTGGAAGGAATTCCAGGTGGGTGCGGCTAAAAATAGTGAGCCATCACTTTCATCCTTCTGCTCACAGTAGGTTTCCCACCAGTCCTTGATGTGGGGGCCTGCTTTAAGAAGAGCGAAAACAATCTTTTCTCGACTCGAAAATTCATGAATAGAAAAATAACCCTCTGGCAGATTTAACCATTTATCCACGGCATCTGTGTCTATCTGACCCTCGAATATGGGGATTTCAAAATTAACTTGTACCCTAAAGGGCATGGCATTTCCAGAGTAGCTGTTAGAAACCGATGCATCACTTCTGGGTAGCCGCTGAAGGATATGGGCAAAGTTGTCCATCATCGCATTCCATTATCACTCGAGGGCTTCTTCGAGCAAGATTTTGATAGGATCTCCTACCCCCTCATCTTTCTTCTCATCCGCCATGGGAGGTCGTCGAGATTTGCAAGGCTAGTCTTGCAAAGGTTTGACTAGTTCAAGCCCTAACTCCTTATATCCCGACCTCGTTGGGGACATGTAAAGAAAAACAGAGAAAAAGCAGACCGCTCTGATACCACTGATCCGGACTTAAATAGGAACGCAACAAATTACAGAGATAACCATAAACACAGATATGCAATGGAAATAATACTTCATTTCATTAATGTAAAACACTGAAATATGCTTACAAACAGTAATGGAAATAAACCAGCTAGGGCGATGGTAGCTTATCTCTGAGAAGAGATGTGGTGGCTACATGCCTCTGAACTATGTTACAATGAGGCTTGAAGGCCTATTTATTATTGAGAAACAATGGAAAACCCTTAACATTCCAAAGCCTAACCCTAGAAGATGAAACACCAAACTGTGGGCCTCGTTTGGGTAAATTGGTACATCAACTTCCCGGGGTCATAACTTTGGCATACAATCTTCGTTTGACGCATACAATAGCTCGTTAGAAAGATCTATCTGAGCACTACCACTTTGGTCAAGGAAACATCGGTCCATGGACCCATGCTGCCCCCAAATTTCCCAAAATACATCGTTTAGGGCCTCAAAACGGCTCCAGAAGTTGAGGACCCGAAAAACTACTAAAAATAGTAAGTTGTGCTACAGTTGAGGAAACTGAAAATGCTGAGAGAAACAATGGTGGGGGTCCAGGTGGACTTGGCAGGTGGCCACCAAGATCCACCTAGATCAGCTGCATTTATAAGAGGTCAAAATCACTTGGCAAGTTATGGATTTCAATTTTAATGGGGGTTGGGGCCTTCTATGACTCGGTGCTCACAAACAAAAAATAACAAAAATATTGGTGGCTTTCCCTTTTCGGTTTCCACCTTAAATCTATGTGTTCATGTGTGTATGATGATCATATTGATGGTGTGTGTATGTACGTGAATGATATACTTTGTAACTTATGTATTTAGTTATGGATTATCACATGAATGAATGTTGAACGAAAATAGAAAACAAGAACTGGATGTGAATGTTAAAATTAACACCAATTATTGATTCACACCCACCTCTGAGTAATTTCTCAAGTCCAACACAATTTGTATATCTAATTTGAGGCAGAGAAACAAATATCTTAAGGTAGAAATATGAAGGTCGTGAGGTATAAATAACAAGTTTCCTCATACTAATATATGAATAAGGTCTAAGGAATAAAAGCAAGATTCCATTGGAACTATACTTCTAAAACATGTGAGCTTCCTGTGACATTATACTTCTGAAAAATGAAATTTTCATGTGGCACTGCATTTTTATGATAATGCAAGTTATTTAAGGGTTATTATCTATGTTGAATGTGAGCTATTTGAGGACTATTACATTGTGAAATACTAGCTAGCTCAAGATTATTATCCCTGTGGAAAGTAAGCTACTTAAAGACTATTACATCTTTGGAAAGAAAGCTACGCGAGGCACTTTATCTCTGTGGGACATGGAATTTAAGGACAAACACGCCGCAACACTGTTGGATATATTTTGGACAGTATTGTGGGAGATTCTAGACTATTTGTGGTAGGATGATGTGGTACTTGGCTAGTTGTTCTAAATAGTCAGTTCGTTCATGACTTGGATTTCCTTCATTGATGAAGATTCTATAAGGAAAGGATTGTTTGGTTTTCCCCTTGTGGGTTTTTCCTTGTCCATCAGCCTAATTTATGGTGTCTATTGTCTTTTTATTCCATTGTACTTGTATAATTTCTTGATGGCCTAATGAATGAAGTAAATGATAAATGAAAAACATATATAATCAGGCACAAGTAATTATCATGGTAAGAAGTTCGATCATCCATTCAAATTTCAAGAAGATAAAATCTCTTTCCACTCTAAAATAGGTTTGCATCACAAGAGATTTGATTCATCTTGGTGTTCAGTAGATCTAGAGTTAAGATGGGTCAAGGATGGATTAGTAATTTAAATAAAATGTAAACATTGTTGTGTTAAATTATAAGGAAGCCAAATTAATTGGAAAAATTTTAGTCTAATTGATATAATAAATGACTCTTTTCCAACCACTTTTTCTCTCAATTTTGTCCATATAATCAATTTTTTTTAAATCATAAGTTTAAGTTATCAATTTTGTCCAAAATCCAGTAATTTTTTTTAAGAATCATAAGTTTAAGTTGTTTAATCTGCAAAGTTCAATTATGTCATGGGTTGAACCCATTCATGCATTCAAAAGTGCATTTTAAACAATAAGAATTCGCAATCTTGCTCAAAATTGATATTCCTTGAATCTTGCTAGCACATGAGTTTTCTTCTAGCCACTAACTTGAGGGTAGTTGAAATTAGCATAGGGGTTATAATGGAAACCAAATTTAAACCCACATTGTTATTTATTAAAATTAATTAAAAATTAATTGGGTGGATTTGTGCTCTACAACGTAGTATGGGGGAGATGTGTAGGGATTAGATGTAATGTGAGAAAGATTGTATGTCCACATTTTTTAAATATTTTATTTTAATTTAATTTTATAACATTTTAAAATTTAATCTAAAAGCAAAAAGGTATGGTAGATGTAGTGGTGTAAAATAATGATTCCGTAGTCATATTTGTATTTAATTGTTAAGCATATAAAAAGTTAATACTTACATAACCATGGATATTCACCTCATTTTACCATAGATATCGTTAACTCATAAATAAGTTTCGTTACAATACCATGACTAGATACCATGGCTTATCATTAATAAGAGATGCCCAAAAATGAAAACTCTTTTTTTATTTATTTTTTGTCAAGTGGTTTGTGTTTATACAGCCTTGAATTGTAACTTGAGAATGACCCACAGGCATATTAGTCGTCAAAATCACCCAAGGATAGCAACCAGCCTCCACACCCTATGTGAGGTTTGATTCTGGATCACTTTAATAAGGATGCCCATCTTAAACTCTAGTGAAACTTGAAAAAACCAAAGCTCATTTCAAAATCAAGATATTTTATTAATATTCTATTTTATCATGGTTATTCACCATATTTTTAACATGGATATTATAAATAGGCTTCGTTACAATACCATGGCTCATCATCAATACCAAATGATCATAAACCACAACTCATTTCAAATTCAAAATGTTTTATAAATTTTGGATATTAAGGGTTGAGAGGGATCAAATTTATTGAGATGCAAATCGAATCTATTGAGATGAAAATCAACTTAGCATCAATACCAAATGTTCATAAACCACAACTCATTTCAAATTCAAAATGTTTTATAAATATTTTATTCTAAAACTAACCTGGATCCATATTAAGGGTAGAGAGGGATCAAATCTATTGAGATGAAAATCTCCTTTAGAATGAAAGAGATTTGATCCCGAGCATCTATTGAGATGCAAATCTCTTTGAGTGAAAGATATTTGATCCCTCTTGGAGCTTAGTAGATCCATTGTTAGGATGGATCTAGGCTAGTTGTGCAGAGAGACACTCTACAACTAGTTGTGTAGAGAGTCACTCTACAACTAGTAAAGAAGTATGGAAACATTTTTACATTAATTGTAATATGTTGAATTTATAAAACATAAAGGATTTGTAAAATTTTACATTTACACTCAACAGATCTTTCGTAATGTATCCAAAAAATTAAAACTAATAAAGTTAATAGAATTTAATTTGTTATGTTGTAATTTTGTTTTATTAATAAATAAAAAAATAGATAAAAGAAAATCATAATATACATACCACATTAAAATATATAACATATAATCATTAGTTATAAGTTAAGATCCATTTTACCTTATAAATTAAAATAATTGTTGTGTAATTATATTTAAATTTAATTAGTAAGAATATAAAAACTTTAATACTTACAATATAACAATATTTTCAATGATGAATATTCACACTCACTTTACCATAGATATTATTACCGTGTAACTAGATGACTCTTCAATACCACATCCGAAAAAGCATATCTCATTTTACAATTAAAATATTTTATTTGAGTTCAATTTTATAGTAATAAAATCTAACATATAATCATTACTTATAAGTTAAGATCCATTTTACCTTATAAATTAAAATAATGGTTTTGTAATTATATTTAAATTTAATTAAAAAAATATTAAAAAATCATACTTGTTATAGACATTTTTGTGCCTCGCGCCATGGAGCATGAAATGTCAATAATTACAGGGATCCTCAGTCCCTAAACATGTTGTTCTTACCCCTAAAAGAACAAGGTCATCAAACAACAGCACTTCCAATCAGTTCTCCACCTGAAAACACTTCAAAACAGGCTTATTTTGGATCATGTCAGCTGCTCCACTGAGCTTCTGCGCTGGAATGCAACTGTCCCTCCTTGTACCTGTGCTGGAAGTCAAATCTAATGAAGGCTACCTGCGCTGGGCGAGATTGGCCAAGTGGCACAGTCATTCTGCAAGGTGTCAACTGCCCAGGAAGCTTCCAAACTGACACTTGGTTCATGAGATTCGCCCTGTGATGAGTAAGAGGTACTTGATCACCATGTGTAAGCAAGGATCTCCAAGTGGACTCAAGAACTGAAGATTAACTGAAGAGGGAGAGGACACAAGGCAGCTTCATGTCAGTCTCAAGCTGACTCATCCTTTCTTCTTCTATCCTATATATAGAGCTCTTCTAGAGGTCTAAGGAGGCTGGAATTTTGTGTAAAGCAAGGAGGTGCTGTTGGTTTACAGTTAGAGCTATTGGGTGATTGTTTTACTAGAGGTGAAGAGGAGAGTTCTTGCTGCTGGGGAGGTGCTGCTGGATTGGAGCCATCATTGGTTGTAACCTTCTCAGAACCCTGTTACTTCTATCAATAAAGTTTTGCATGTTCTCCTATATACTTGTATTGCATTGATGTATTGTATTTACTTGTATATTTGATTCACTCTAATCCATGCATCAGTTATGAGTACATGTATCTTGTAGTTTCCTCTCTTGTTTTGTGCAGGATCTGTGTGTAGCTGGACCGGCAAAGAGAGCAAGGAGCTGGGAACAAGAGACAAAGAGAGAGGACAAGGATTGACTAAGCGAAAGACACCAGGTTGGTTAATCTTTCTTCATTCTCTCTGTACTTTCATAAAGGAAATCATCAAAACTTTACTTTCAGTTGTTGCTAAAGACTGTCACCTTTAGAGTAGGGATAGGGTCATCCGCATCGGATACTTTTCCCCACAACAAACTGGCGACTCCACTGGGGAGCCTAGTATCTTGTTGGTGTTTGTAGTATTTTGCTATTCATTTCTTGAAGAAAAGAGTACCAAATCGAAAAGCTTTTGACTATATCAAAAGCGAAGTAGAGGGTCTGCTACTCTTGCTCATTTGCTGAGCAAATTCAAGATTTAAAGAGCTTATCTACAAAAGACTCTTTACTCTTTGTGATAAATCTTCATCCTCTTGATCATCCCTTAGCCTGTACTTGACCTATAGCTTTTTATTTCAGCAAAAACAGTGCATTTTTGAGCTTTTTATGACCCGGAATTCCTTGTAAACGCAACTCTCGTGTCTCAGTGCAGGCTGTCCACAGGGAGTCTGCATTCTAGCGCAGGTACTCCCTTCGGGAACTACGCTGAGAATCAAACTGACAGACCAGAGCCTGCGCTGGTCCAGTTAGCCAATGTCTTGCTGAGGTTTCCCTTTGTGTCTGAGCCCTGTTTTCACTGATTTTTTTGCTGATTGCTTGCTGGTCATTGTACTTGCTGTAAACCACTTCTCCTTGACATTATTCCGCCTCAGTTGTGTGATGAAACTGCGAATGTTCTTTCAGTATTTCTTGTTTCAGTTACAGTTTCCCATTGTGAAAAGCGAACCAGTATAGTTGTGACCTCTTAGATCCTGAACTGTAAAAGTGTCTTTGTGATCTTAAGAGCTAGTTTTATTACTGTTCATGGCTGTTTGAGTTTGTTTGTTTTTCATTTTATGGTTTGAATCTATACATTTCCAGTGTCTAAACAAGTCGATCACAAGGTGTCTTTTTGATTTTGGACAAGCTTGTTTATTTCTACTTGAAATTAGATTCAAAATTATACAACAGTTTCCTTTCTGTCTTACATCAACATTAAGGATAACGAAAAGAAATACATGCATTGTGCATTTTGCATTTGACTGTGTGTTTGACGATTTAGGAAAATGTGCATTTTAGTGTGTGTTCTATGATCTGTGGAAAAAGTTGTGTCTTTCTTTTCCCTCAGTAGATTAAGGTTTTCAAAGTTGAAAGATTGAAAAGATTTGCTTCTCATTCTTAGATTGCATATAGGAAGTTGTATATATACATCTCGTGGCGACCCTGAAAGGCAAACTGTTAAGAAAGATCAACATTAAAATAAACTCAATTTACATAACAACGCTTTGGAATTTAACGCAAACATCTAGAGGTCTAGGTAGAGACGTGTTCCGACGTCGTTAAACATAGTGACTGTCGATCTCTACGAAGGTGGGTGATTCCTCCTGAGAGTCGGTGGCACTAACACGGACTTGAGCTCCCGCGTACCGTCGCGTATATTGGGAGACCCCTATAGGCTTTTATCCTTTATCCTTAGGAAACCGTGTCGGCCGCCCTACTGATCGCGATGCAGTGAACACAGCATTCACGAAGATCGACCACCCGTACCGTAAAACGTATTCTGTGGTTTCGCGAAAGGTTTGGCACACCCTCTGCCTAGATCTCCAGAGCAGTTTCTTTTGGCCTTTTTCAAACTCTATAACTGAAAAAGTCCAACCGAGCATTTGTCACTTCGGGCTCGTTAAAACATCGAAGGCGACTAGAGTCATCTTTAGCTTTTTCTCGACTCTTAAAACATGAAAAAGCAAGTTTGTGTCTAAAAGCCTCGTTAATAAAATTTATTTTAAGCGGAACATAATCACCTGTTATTCCCACGTTGATCTTTCAGTTGAAAAGTATGGAGCCCACCAACCAAGGAGGTAACCTTGGCGAAAGTCCAAATCCCTTCTCCTCTTGGGGAGATGTTGGTGCGCCTCATATGGCTACATTGTCACTTCCAGGGTTGACAATCGGCCTCCCTGTATGGCTCTTTTCAACTAATGTAGTCCAGATCGCCACTAATCCTGAGCAGTCGAATCAACAGTCAGAACAATCTAGAACTACCCTCCAGCCTTCCACTTCTTATGATACTTCCTCTGATCCTTCATCTTCGCAAGGTAGAGCTGGCAAAAGCCAGCCTCCCAAGGAGAAGAAGGAAAAGAAGAAGGGAGAAAAGAAGCAGAAGGAGCCTATGGCGAAGGCGACTGGGGGCAAGCAGAAGAAAGCTGACAAAAACCCACACACTGCACCGACCGGGCCTAAATCGCCATGTGTCATTTGCAAAGGGATCCACTTCCATCGTGATTGTCCTTGTATTCCCCGGATACTAAGGGACTGGTCCCCAAGGTTGCACAATCCGGTAGCATCAACCTCTGGTTGTCATGTTGATTGCAATCCGTCGACTAATGAGAGTGAAGGACGAAGAAGGGGACCAAGATCACCCTGTCTATTGTGTGAAGGCAATCATGCCATCCACAAATGTCCATTCTTAGATGAGGCAAAGAGAGTTTTGGAAGATCGCCTGGTTTCACCGTTGCGACTTCCTCCTGGATACCAAAAACTCGTGCCTAATCCCTCGATAGTTGAAAATACAGCTGGCCCGCTCAAGTGGTCAGCTAAAGTGTCGGTCATTGAGAATGAACCTACTGAATCCAGACCAGACGAAAGTCTAAAGGTCGAAACGGCAGTTGACCCGGTTCTTCCTTCAGAGGTTCTATCATCCAATGACTCCGTCATTGAAGACCCGTCTTCAAATGACACCGTCGCCGAAGAGTCGTCTTCATGCGACACCCTCACTGAAGAGAATAAGGATGACACCATCCAGGTTCTTTTCATCAACACCGACTCTGATGAGCGTCAGGGCAATGCGCCCATTCCTTTATCGCAGGAAGGAACATCATCAGGGTCATATCCGGCCGTATATTCGGTCCCACCACCAAGCAACCTGGTTGTATCCTTTGATTGGAATCAACTAGGCAGACCCCGGTTACTAGCCAGTACACCATTCAGAATCATTGTCCAGATCTATAGAATGATTATGGCTGGTACTATCATTGATGAAGGGGCGTCTGTGAGTATCCTTTCCTCTGTTGCTTGGAAAGCACTGGGTTCCCCAGCGCTTTTACCTGAGTTGAGAAATCTCTCAGGTTTTGATAAAGGAACCAGTCGACCATTAGGAATCCTCCCCAATGTACCTGTTACATTGAAAGGGAAGACCGTCGAGATGAACGTGTTGGTCGTCCAAGGACCCTTGGATTATAACCTACTCCTTGGACGCGACTATATTTATTGCATGGGAGCGATAGTCTCCTCACTCTTTAGAGTAATGTGTTTTCCACACGAAGGAAGGATGGTCAAGCTCGTAGACCAACTTTCATTTCCGGGATCTCGCATCGCAAATAGTCAAATACCAATCCTAAATGGTCTGTTCACTCAAGATACGCCTCCACCCCCGGTCCTCCTTCCCGATGAGCGCGAGTAATTCGGAAAGAAAGACTAGGACCCAGGGGGCATGCACCCTGGTCTGCTTCGGGCAGAAGGAACTCCGGGTATAAGGAAGAATTTCCGCAGAAGAATATGACTAGTCCGTACCCTGTCCGTAGGAAGTGGGGTTGTTCTGGAATAATAATCTTTTGTTAAAGTTATGTGTTTGACCAAAGAGTCATTCACCTTTGTCTAAAAAGTGGGCAATGCCCAAGTGGGAATTTCCTTATTGCAACAGATAGTAAACATCCTTGAATTCAAGCCTCGCCCATCGAAACATATGTTTTGAAGGATAAGCAGGGGCAGCCTACAAGGAAGGGGACTATATTGTTTTGACAGAAGGTAACCATCTTTGGACAACCCAATGATAGACACCGCCAAAGAAAGAGATTGATTTGCGGCAGCAAATCGAACCGTCTTTGGAATAATAAGAAAGAGGCAAGCCTCCCTCAATAATACCAATGTTTTATCTTTGAGTAGTGTTCTTCCATTGTCACAAATAGCTGTTTGTTAAAAGTGGGCCGACGGGAAGCCTGAGTACTGCGTAAGACCCCTTAGAATAATGAGAAGACAAGTATCGTTAACATTAGATTGGCAAGATGACAAGTAACTGTGAACACCCAAAGAAAAGCAGAGGTAGGGGAGAGGAGGGGCAGCCTCGAAATTCTATCCTATACCTGGGGGCATGCAAACCTTCTGGAGTGCAAGCTAGGGGCAGTTATTTATCTGGTTTTAAGATTAGCCGTTTCCAAACTTGCATGAAAGAAGCCTGTGGGGCAAAAGTAAAATTTGCCAAAAGTGAGCATAGCTGTGGTAAGGCATAAGCTCTATAAAAATTGGTCCTTACGGGAGGCGTTCTTTTTATGACTGGTATATCGAGCAGTTTTAGCATATAGTTCATGCTCGTTAAAAAATAAACGCAAAATTCGAGCAGTTTTATGACTGAATCTATGCTCGTTAAAAAATAGAAAAATGTGAGCAAAAGTTTCCCCCAGAGTTCAAGCTCATGGAAAAAAATGAACCGGTAAATAACCTTTTGAGATCGCAAATTCATCAGCCATAAGAGCCTTGATCGTGTTGTCATCCATCACCTCCACCGTTCATTTGGCCGATCATTCACTTCCATTTGTGTGTTTACCTCTTTTGAGAAACAGCTGCGAAGAGTGATTCCACCTAGCCATCCTCGTAACACTGCCGTGATTGGAAAATTCCAACCTGTACCTGGAATCTGTAGCTATCCCTGTTTATCACTCGTTCCTCAAAAGACGAGTCTTCTTTCAGCTCTTTTCACTGACTCGTAAAATATGAAAACTTTGCCGAGTTTTTGCCTTCCAGCTCGTTAAATGACCGGAACGCTATCCCTCCTCTAAATTTTAATCTTTTTGGACCTGAGGGATTATTGCACAAAAGGATCGAGCGCTTGTCTTGTTCGGCTCGTTAAAAGTACCGAACAACCATCCCTTCTGTATTGTTTTATACTTTTTCGGACTTAAGGGATTTGCTGACGAAAAAGGAATTATGGAGTTGACTTTCCGTACCTTTTCAGACTCTCTAAAAATGAAAAGGACCGAGTTTTCTTTGTCGTTAGACTCGTTAAAATGATTAAATAGCGACAAACTTGTCTTTAGACGAGAACGAGTTTCCCTATCGCTAGGCTCGTTAAATCATAGCGATGGGCTTGCCCGAAGGGCAGGTTATAGAACAAGCATATGTTATCCTCCTCAAGCTTGACAAAAATAAAGAGGTACTGGTCAGAAATGACTGGGGAAAAATTGGGAGAACATCAAAGTTTAAAGGTAGCAAGTCACTCTTGAACATGACACTTTTCCTCCGTACCACATCGGGTTGGGTTGTTTCATTCACCGGTCTCACCGCCATGGTCCTCGCCAAACCATCCACATTTGGGGTAATGCTACCGATCCATCGCATCAGTGTCGTTATATGTTCAAGAGGGGTCATTCTGAAAGTGTCAACCGTGCCCCATCCACTGCCATACATTATCCTTCATCCATTCATGATCGCCACCCTGAATCATATGTCACAGTTTGTTTTCACCTCCACTAAAATCATTAGCTCCGTTCCGTGTCATTGATGTGGGATTCATTAAGGCCCTCCTTTGACAGATCACTTCTTGTCAACTTCAGCTCATTATCCAAGAAGTTGATCTAGGAACACCCCCATCAGTACTTTGAAGCTTGTATGCCTCAATGGCAGGTTTCTCACTTCCGGCGACAGGTATACATCAATGACCTTCGACCAGAAGATTTTGCGTGGCGTTCGACGCCAAGTCCTTTATTCACGCCACGTGAATTGTACTGCGGTACCTTGAGGGTCATCGTCATTATTGGTGATTCCTCTCGCGCTTGTTAACGGTTTTCATTATTGACCGGTAATCAAGCGATGTCTTTCCATGTTCGACTTCAGCGAAATTCTCACATGGATCGACTTGTACTGAGTGAAGATCGAACGAGTTTGAAGACCCCGGATCTAGTTTCATCCATCCGGGCTGCGATATATATTCAGGAAATATAAAAGCATTTGCCATGTACATCATTGCAGCAGATGATCATCCTATTCAAAGGATGATAATTTCAGCAGAAAATTATCAGTCTACCTTCAGACGATCGTCTGTCATATGTACCAAAATGTATTTATAAAAGCTGAGCATGGGAATGCCCGCCTCAGCTAGATCATGAAAATAGAATGAAAGATAATGTATTGTATTGTATTGTATTACAGGGCGCCTCCTCAGCACTGGAATGAACTTCAGACCCTCTAGATAAAGCATTTCACCCGATAAACGGCCTCATACTTTAGGGGGCAACTGTTATAGACATTTTTGTGCCTCGCGCCATGGAGCATGAAATGTCAATAATTACAGGGATCCTCAGTCCCTAAACATGTTGTTCTTACCCCTAAAAGAACAAGGTCATCAAACAACAGCACTTCCAATCAGTTCTCCACCTGAAAACACTTCAAAACAGGCTTATTTTGGATCATGTCAGCTGCTCCACTGAGCTTCTGCGCTGGAATGCAACTGTCCCTCCTTGTACCTGCGCTGGAAGTCAAATCTAATGAAGGCTACCTGCGCTGGGCGAGATTGGCCAAGTGGCACAGTCATTCTGCAAGGTGTCAACTGCCCAGGAAGCTTCCAAACTGACACTTGGTTCATGAGATTCGCCCTGTGATGAGTAAGAGGTACTTGATCACCATGTGTAAGCAAGGATCTCCAAGTGGACTCAAGAACTGAAGATTAACTGAAGAGGGAGAGGACACAAGGCAGCTTCATGTCAGTCTCAAGCTGACTCATCCTTTCTTCTTCTATCCTATATATAGAGCTCTTCTATGAGGTCTAAGGAGGCTGGAATTTTGTGTAAAGCAAGGAGGTGCTGTTGGTTTACAGTTAAAGCTATTGGGTGATTGTTTTACTAGAGGTGAAGAGGAGAGTTCTTGCTGCTGGGGAGGTGCTGCTGGATTGGAGCCATCATTGGTTGTAACCTTCTCAGAACCCTGTTACTTCTATCAATAAAGTTTTGCATGTTCTCCTATATACTTGTATTGCATTGATGTATTGTATTTACTTGTATATTTGATTCACTCTAATCCATGCATCAGTTATGAGTACATGTATCTTGTAGTTTCCTCTCTTGTTTTGTGCAGGATCTGTGTGTAGCTGGACCGGCAAAGAGAGCAAGGAGCTGGGAACAAGAGACAAAGAGAGAGGACAAGGATTGACTAAGCGAAAGACACCAGGTTGGTTAATCTTTCTTCATTCTCTCTGTACTTTCATAAAGGAAATCATCAAAACTTTACTTTCAGTTGTTGCTAAAGACTGTCACCTTTAGAGTAGGGATAGGGTCATCCGCATCGGATACTTTTCCCCACAACAATACTTATAATAGACTTACAATATAACAATATTTTTAGTCATGAATATTCATAGTCACTGTACGATAGATATAGATAGATCACTCATCAATACCACATCCCAAAAACCATATCTCTTTTACAATTAAAATATCTTATAAATATTTTTATTTAAATTCAATTTTCTAGTAATAAAATCTAAGATATAATCATGGAGTAGTCTAACGAGGGGGAGGAATTGTCCGATAGTCAAAAGTGGTTGGAATCCGAGAAAAAATATTTCAAAATTTTTTGTAGAGGCAGTGTTTGAATCATGTTTTTGATGGTGGAAATGGGTTTAGCAGCATAAAAAATGTCTAGGACACCTAAAATTTTGAAGTTTAACAATTATAACTTGGATTTACAAAAATCCTTGCAGGATTTTCTCTAAATATGACCAGAATTTTCATAACTTTGCGGGCAACTCCTCCGCCTCGTTTAGACTAAGTGTATAATCATTGGTTATAAGTTAAGATCCATTTTACCTTATAAATTAAAATAATGTTTGTGTAGCTATATTTAAATTTAATTAATACGAATATAAAAACTTTAATACCTACAATAGACTTACAATATAACAATATTTTCAATCATGAATATTGACACTCACTTTACCATATTAACATGTAAATAGGCTTTGTTACAAGACCACCAATACCATGACTCATCAATACCACATCCCAAAAACCGTATCTCATTTTACAATTAAAATATTTTATAAATATTTTATTTAAATTGAGTTTTATAGTAATAAATCAGAAAAATAAAATTATAATAATTTTTTAGATATATTTAAACTATTTATCACATTAAAATATATATTACATCTAAAAAATTTTGGCTCATTTCACAATCAAAATATTTTATAAATATTTTATTTGAATTCAATTTTAAAATACCAAAATGTAAAAGAAGAAAAAAACTATTATAACTATTTTTTTAGATATATTTAAACCCTTTATCACATCAAATTATACAATATATAAATAGTAACTATAAATTAAGATTCATTTTACTATAGAAATTAAAATAATAATTTTTTAATCATATTTAAATTTCATTAATAAGCACATAAAAACTTAACACTTACAAAACTATATCCACTTTAACTTTCAATCTACCATGTGTTGAAAGGGATAAGATATCTTGAGATGCGAAATATCTTAGGATACAAATACCATGAGTAATACCATGGATTCCCATAAACTTGGAGCATGTAACCAAGTTTACCTTAACTAACCAACAAAAATTAATAAAAAATAATAATAACTTACAATTTTATTTTAACATAAGTTTATTTTTATTTTTATTTCAAATTTCCGTTAACTATCTCACAAAAAAATAATATAAAAAAAATAACATAGAAATTATATTTTAATATAGGATTTATTTTATTTTATTTTATTTTGAAGAGGGTGGGCAACACGATTTTAACCATAGATGTTCAGTCACCCCATTTTACCATAGATATTATTAACTTGTAAATAGACTTTGTTACAATACCATAACATAGGCCAATACCATGACTAGTCAATATCACATTTCCCAAAAATTTATCACTTCACAATGAAGGGCACCCGGAAAAACCTACCTCCCATCGACGATGCCCGGTTTGCTGGCATACCACAACGGTGTAAGTACGTGGCTGTGAATTGAAAGCTGGTCCTCATAGGTAGATGCAATGGAAGTAGCCACGACATGAGTATGATGAAGAGTGTGTACATTTGTTTTTTCCTTCAAATATTCCTATTTTAATATTATAAAATATTAGTGTTTTTTTTTAATTTTTTAAAATAAAAATTCATGAATATATGGATATATTTTTAGTTTTAAGTATTTTAAACTTTTAGTTATTTTTTATTAAAATATTGAATTGGGTTAAAAATACATGTGTCAGCCAAATTGATCATGAACAAAATGATACATTAATTTTAAATATAAAATTTTATGTTTTGACTATTTTTAGTTTTTAGTTAAATTTTTTTAATTGATGTATTCATATTTTTAATAGAACGAATTAAAAGAATATCTATATGGGCCTAGAGCTATCAAATACTTGGAGGTAAAAACAATTCATGAGGTTTTACATTCCCAGAAAAAAGAGTCCACCCTAGAGAATTGATTCCTTTAGGAATATGAAAGATTCATAATTAGATGGATCTAGGCTAGTAAAATTTTATATTTTGTTGTTCTCCATTTTCCGCATAATTATAATTGTCGTAGTCTTTAACGCGACTTTTTGAAAGCCTTTCCGGCGATTTTTTCCGGTGAAAATCTGGCAGTAATTTATTGAAATCGAAGTTTGATAACTAGTTTCTGCACAATGAAAGCCTCCCAGGGGTTTTTCAGGGTGCTGAATCCGAATATGCAGTTAAAAAACCATTTTAACTGCAACAAATCATGATTTCATCTCAATTTCTTCCGCCGGATTCCGTCACCGGAATCTCAAAAAGTCGCATTATAGACAACTCCATTATAATTTGCATGCATACATAATAAATAGTAATTTACAAATTCATAAATCTAAACTACAATGATCTCTCATAGCGTAGATTTTGGATTTTTAAGTATAATTTATCAAGCTTGTTGTGACAAAATTTCTAGTAGAATATAATTGATAATTTACAAATCAATGTCATAAAAGTTTCCACCAATTGTCATGCAAATTTTTTTCTAAGTGAGAGATAGAGATGTGTAATAAAGTAATAGAAGAAAGAAAATCTAAAATCTAAAGAACCAAGAAGAAAAACCCCTTGATAGTCGCTCCCTCTTATTTCTATAATCACACCTTCAACCTTCATCATCCCAAGCTTTTAGCTTCTTGGGAAGACTAACCATCACATCAAAAGGAAATAATCATCCAAGGTATATTTTTCCTTGTTGGGTGTGAAGCATGATTATTTAGAGGTCTTTGTTTTAGCCGGATGTATACCCTAGGAAGTTTGTACACCCCTCCACGCAAGGGTTCAGGGGGTGCCAATCTCCCCCCCCCCCCCGGTTGGGGGGTCCGGGGCCCATCGGTCCCCCGGCGGGGGTTTTGGGGTCAGAGCCCCTGAGGCTAAAAACAGATGTAAAATTGTCTTGTAAAAGTATAGTAATTTCTAATCAATCTGGACCGTTCATTAGGCAGATGATCTGACGATAGAAATTATGTTTAGTTTAGGGTTTTTTGCCCTAGAAGACAACTGCTCTCTTTGTATGAGGGTATTATATTGAGGCTGTGTAATAGATGTGTATTCTCCGAGCGAGAAACAGAGAGGTGATACTATGAGAGGAAACAGAGGATATTATAGCGGGTCTGTTGTAGGTTGTGTCTCTTCATTTTGATGGATAATAAAAAGGAAGGACTAGCTGTTCGAGGTGGACGTAGCCCAAACTGGGTGAACCACGTATATCTATGTCTCTCTGGTTTTATGCATTTTTCTGTGTTTATATTTATGAAATATTCTATATGTTCCATTGCTCTGTAATATATAATTTTCTAACAACTGGTATCAGAGCCATGTTCTATTTGGATAATAAACTCACAGGAAAGAAGGGTTCCTAGTTCGAGTGGGAGCAATGGCGGAAGATGGTAAGTTTAGGGTCAAGAAATTTAACAGCCAAAACTTCTCGCTGTGGAAGATGCAGATGGAAGATTATCTATATCAGAAAGATCTGTACCTACCATTGGGAGGAAAAAAAAAGATGACGACAGGTATGACAGATGAAGAATGGAACCTTCTCGATAGGAAGGCACTCGGAACAGTACAATTGTGCCTCGCAGCATCAGTCGCCTTCAACATTTCGAAGGAAACAACAACAGAGGGTTTGATTAAGGCATTGGAGAAACTATATGAAAAGCCCTCGGCCTCAAACAAGGTATTTCCTATGAAACAGATATTTAATATGAAGATGTCAGAAGGTGGACCTATTGCAGACTATTTAAATGATTTTAATACTATTACAAGTCAGTTAAGTTCTGTAGGGGTAAAATTTGATGATGAAGTTAGAGCTCTGTTATTCTTGTGCTCATTGCCAGAAAATCGGAATGGTTTAGTAATGGCCATTAGTAACTCTGTTTCTGGATCTAGTATTTTAAAGTTTGATGATGTTGTCGATGCTATCCTGAGCGAGGAAATGCGACAAAAAAGCTCTGGTGAGACATCGGGTAATGCTTGAGTGCAGAGTCTAGGGGAAGAAAAATGGAAAGAGGAAAGAGCTCAGGATATCATAGTAAATCAAGGAAAGACAGATCCAAGTCCATATCGGGGATAATGTGCTGGAAATGTGGAAAGAAAGGACACCTAAAGAAAGACTATAGATATCGGAAGGGAAAAGAAAGAGATGCACAACAAGAAAACAATCATGAAGCAAATGTGACAAGTGAGGTGTTACAAGATGCTTTCATTCTTTCTTTCGAAAATATTACTGATTCCTAGGTGGTAGATTCAGGGGCCTCATTCCATGCTACACCTGATAAGAAATATTTTCATGACTATGTTCAAGGAGATTTTGGACAAGTCTGTTTGGGTGATGATAAACCCCGTAAAATTGTTGGAATGGGTAAGGTTCTTGTAAAATAGTAGAATGGAAACCAATGGCTACTAAAGGAGGTAACGCATGTTCCAGATCTGAAGAAAAATCTGATCAATAGGGAAGTTAGGTGGTGAAGGTTGTGTGACAACTTTCATAGATAAAGCTTGGAAGGTCACCAAAGGAGCCCTAGTAACAACAAAAGGTGAAAAGGTCGGTACATTGTATTTGTGCAATGATACTTCTAACTCTGTTAATGCCTTAACTTCCAAAGGAGCAGATGCAGCATTATGGCATCATAGGCACAGACACATGAGTGAGAAGGGGATGAAGATTCTTCACTCAAGGAATTTGTTGTTGAGTTTGAAGAATGTTGATTTGGACTTCTGTGAGAATTGCATTTATGGAAAACAAAAGAGAGTCAGATTTCTCAGAGTTGGGAAAAAAAAGAAGAGTGAAAAATTAGAGCTTGTGCATACAGATGTATGGGGACCTTCTCAGGTATCATCTCTTGGTGGCTCTCATTATTATGTTACTTTTATTGATGATGAAACTAGAAAAACTTGGATTTATTGTATTAAGAATAAATCTGATGTATTTGATACTTTCAAGAAATGGAAAGCTTTGGTTGAGATTGAGACAGGAAAGAAATTGAAGTGTCTCAGATCAGACAATGGAAATGAATATTACAGCAAAGATTTTGATAGGTACTGTTCAGAGCATGGAATTCGTAGAGAGAAGATAGTTCCAAAAACACCACAAGAAAATGGTGTGTCAAAAAGGATGAACAGAACAATCATGGAGCGTGCAAGGTGCATGAGATTGCATGTAGGATTACCTTTACAATTTTGGGCAGATGTTGTAGATACTGTTGTCTATCTAATAAATAGAGGGCCTTCAAGTTCCTTGGATGGTGGTGTTCCAGAGGAGGCATGGATAGGAGAAAAGGTAAACTACTCCTTTTTAAAGCCTTTTAGTTGTGAGACTTTTGTCCATATTAATAAAGAAAATAGAACAAATCTTGAGGCAAAGTCAAAGAAATGTACCTTTATTAGATATGGTGTTAATGATTTTAGTTATCGCTTATATGATTATGACAATCACAAAATCACTAGGAGCAGAGATGTAATATTCAATGAAAAGGTCTTGTATAATAATTATTTGCAGGAAAAGAAACACGAAAAAGAAAACAAGGAATATGCAGTTCTTGATGAAATCACTAAAAAAATAAAGGTGCATAAAAATAATAATAATCAACAACCACAATAACAGCAACCACCACAACAGCAACAGGCACCCCAAACACCTAAAAGTGGTGTTAGAAGATCTACTAGGATAAGTATACTCCCTGAATGATACTCTCCTTCATTATAGTATTTATTGTTGATTGATTCAGTGAACCCGAATGTTATGAAGAAGCAGTGCAGGTAGAAATCAGAAAGAAGTGGGAGCAAGTCATAAAAGAAGAGATGGACTCCTTAGCACATAACCAGACTTGGGACTTAGTCAGGTTGCTTGTAGGTAAAACTACATTGCAGAATAAATGGGTTTACAGGCTGAAGGAAGAAGATGGAGGAAAACAAAGGTACAAAGCTAGACTTGTAGTGAAGGGGTTTGCACAAAAGACAGGTATTGATTTTGATGAAATATTTTCTCATGTTGTTAAAATTACTTCAATCAGAACTATTTTAAGTCTAGTAGCAGTTGAAGATTTGCATCTTGAGCATTTAGATTTAAAGACAACCTTTCTCCATGGGGATTTGGAGGAAGAGATATATGTGCAGCAGCCACAAGGATATGAGGTGAAAGGGAAGGAGAAACTAGTGTGTAGGTTGAAGAAGATCTTGTATGGCTTAAAACAGGCTCTAAGGCAGTGGCATCTAAAATTTGACAAGTTTATGTCTGAACAAAGTTATACTATATGTCACTCTGATCATTGTGTTTATTTGAAAAAACAAAATGATGGTAGCTATATTATATTGTTATTGTATGTAGATGACATGCAGGAAATAAATGTGCTCAAAAGAAAATTGGCAAATTCATTTGCAATGAAGGATTTGGGCACTGCAAAACAAATCTTTGGTATGAGAATAACTGGAGATAGGAATAATCGCAAATTAACATTGTCTTAGAATGAGTACATACAAAAGGTGTTGAAAAGATTTAATATGCACAATGAAAAACCAGTTAGTACACCTTTTGCTAGCCATTTCAAACTTAATTAGGAAATGTGCCCAAAGACCCAAGAAGACATGGATTATATGTCTAAAGTTCCATATGCATTAGCAGTTGGAAGCTTAATGTATGCAATGTTCTTCACAAAGCCTCATATTGCACATGTAGGGGGAGTTGTAAGCAGGTACATGAACAATCTAGGAAAGGAATATTGGATGGCAGTGAAATGGATTCTCAGATATTTGAAAGGTACCACAAATCAAGCCTTATGCTTTGGTGGTTAAAACAATTCTCTACAGGGATATGTTGATGCAAATATGGCAGATGACAGAGATAACAGGAGGAGCACTACAGGATATGTATTTACTGTAGGTGGAACAACTATCAGTTGGGTTTCAAAAATCCAAAGTGTTGTTGCACTTTCAACAACAGAAGTAGAGTATGTTGCTGCTATAGAGGTTAGTAAAGAAATGATTTGGTTACAAAGGTTTATGGGTGAATTGGGTAAGGAGCATGATATGGGCACATTATACAGTGATAGCCAAAGTGCCATTCATCTTGCAAAGAACTCAACATTTCATTCTACAACTAAACACATACAACTCAAGTACCATTTCATAAGATCAATGTTGGAAGATGGAGAGTTGAAGCTGGAAAAGATACACACTAGCCAAAATCCTGCAGATATGCTAACAAAAGTTGTAACCAAGGAGAAACTGAGAATATGCTCAGTTTCAATTAGTCTTCAAGGATGACGATGAAGATGAGAAACATCCAGGTCCAAAGAGGAGTCATTGTCCAGCAAATGAAGCAACGATG
Organism: Pinus tabuliformis; assembly: GCA_031772625.1. Classification (NCBI taxonomy): domain Eukaryota; kingdom Viridiplantae; phylum Streptophyta; class Pinopsida; order Pinales; family Pinaceae; genus Pinus; species Pinus tabuliformis. The sequence continues at coordinate 1,674,826,346 of CM062818.1, forward strand.
GAGTTGCTACAATCATTCTTCAAGTGGAAGATTTTTGGGTCTGGAGCATGATTATTTAGAGGTCTTTGTTTCAACCATATGTATACCCCAGAAAGTTTGTACACCCCTACATGCGGGGGTTCAGGGGGGGGCCAATCTCCCCCAGTTTGGGGGTCCGAGTGTTGAAAATGCAACAAGATGATGGAGCTTAGTGGAAAGAAGTCGCCTTCACTAAGTGGTCTCGCAAGGTATTTTTGGCGCAAACTCTATTTTTAGACTATGTCTATTTTTAGACATATGGATCATGGTCTATGAGTTGCAGGATGTTGTTTATGGATGATTGGTCATGTTGGGAAAAATATATGGACTTCTATTTTTGGTCACAGTGGAGTGATCATAGTCTAGTTTTAGACTGCTAGGCTAGAAATAGAAACAATCAAATATTATTAGCCGTTAGTAATATTTGGACTCTAAACATTATGTTATTCTCTTGGAGCACTTCAGTTCGAGCTACGGATGTGGCACATGCAGCTGACAAAAGGAATCACATGGTTTCTTATGTGTTAGTTGAGCTATTGCATGCAGGACTTCAATTAGAACTCATGTGGTTGAGTTTCAGTGGAGTTGATTGTGGAGTTGATGGAGTTGTGTTCAGTTTGACTTGATTAAACTAGTTGTAATTAGTCTAACTGCAAATAGACTAGTGATGAGTGATGTGAATTAATTGATTAAATTAATTCACTAATTATTAACTCATAAAGCAACTCAAGAATACATCAGTTAACTCAATGCATGTACAGTTCAACAGAGACAGGTGTTAGAGGTAAGTGAAAGGGTGAGTTGTGACTATCAGTTGTGCATGAGATTTGCACATGCATGGATTGAGTAATGCTAATGAGGATTGCGTAGTGTGGGCCAATACCAGGGCAATTGTAGCTTGTGCTCACATGATTTTCAATTTGGATTGTGCAGTGGAGGCAGGCAAAGCAGCGGAGGAGATTTGAGCCTGTGACTTGTTCAGATCTGAGCTAGTTTTGTGTGTAACAGGTGGAGATAGTACTAAGTACTTGTGAGGAGTAGTGTATTATGTATTGTTACATGTTCTCAATCATTATAATATACAGATAGTGTGGGGTTTTCAGCTGTATGCTTCCCCTGGGTTACATACTGTGTTAATGTGTGCATGCGATTGATGTTTATTTGTTTTTAATGCTGCTAAATTGATGATCAATGTAGAGGAGATTATGTATTGTGCATGTATTCCGCAATAGTGTATAATCGGGATAATCTCTATGAATAAGTGTCATATTATTCAAAATTTCTACACCGGGGGCTAGTGGTCCCCCAGCAGGGGTTTTAGGGGCAGCACCCCCGAAGCTAAAAACATATGTAAAATTTCCTTGTAAAAGTATAGTAATTTCTAGTCAATCTGAGCCATTCATTAGGCAAATGATTTGACGGTAGAAATTATGTCTAGTTTAGGGTTTTTTTCCCTAGAAGGCAACCCCTCTCTTTGTATGAGGGTATTGTATTGAGGCTGTGTAATATATGTGTATTCTCTGAGAGAGAAATAAAGAGGTGAGACTGTGAGAGGAAACAAAGGATATTACAGCGAATATGTTGTAGATTGTCTCTTCATTTTGCTGGATAACAGAAACTAGGTGAAACATGTATATCCATGTCTCTCTGGTTTTGTGCATTTTTCTGTGTTTATATTTATGAAATATTCTATGTGTTCCATTACTCTATAATATATAATTTTCTCACGTTCCTCTTGAGTCAATTTTTTTCCCTCCTAGATGCATCATAATCTATTAGTTCTCCCCTTTCTTCATCTCCAAATTTTTTATTAATAAAAATAAACTTTACATCACATAATATATTTTTATCATCATAGCATCAAATTTCATACCCAAACATTAAATGTTCTTAATTACATTACAATATTTGGGCTAATGAAAGGGTTGTCACAATCCCTCCCCCTTTAAGGGACATCATCCTCAGTGTTCTACTACATGTAATATCATTCTATGCAAAAGCACGGATATGTCACTTTCATATCACCAACACTTTCTATGCCCTTAATTGCAACTTTGAGCAACGCTATTCATTTTTCATGATCTAGTTACCTCTAGATCTCCTAGCATTCCAACATATTCGAGCATGGTTTTCTGTCGCTTCATAAGTCTTCAACAAGGAACAAGTGTAGCTCATTTTTTTCTTGATACACCTACTGAATTTATGGTCCTAATGAGTATGTATATGAATATTTGAAAACTAATTCATTCAAGTCTTCACTTCCTTGCATTCACACACCTTCCAAGTTTAGACATCCCCTTCTCTACCTCCCTAATCTCCTGTGTGATCCATTGCTTGGAAAGACTCCTTGCAAGGAAGAATTTCAAGACATATGGAGTCTTATAGCGAAGGAATTCCTCTATCTAACTCCAAATATCATAATACATTTGTCATAACATAAATAATAGTGATATATGTATGTTATCAAGTTCTAGTACCACCACAACGGTATTGGCTCTGGGATTTTAGCTTCACAAAAATCGTTTATCCTTATTCTATATATCATCATCTCACACATATCAAAAAAATCTCGTTTCCATGAGATTAACCATAATAATTTAAACAAAATATTCTTCCTTCCTTTTTTATTTTCTAATCTTTCTTCATATAATAATCATATTTCATCAATACAAGATTCTTCTCGTGATGTTTGACTCCACCATATGATATTAATTATCCTTCATTACCATAAAAAAGGAAATTTCAATTGCAATATATGATTTCAATAAGCCAAATTGTAGCAGGTATTCATATATTACATCTCTTTGATGCAAGTTTTTTAACATCCATTGATGTCATCTTAGAATTATTACACAAACACTAATTCAATAACTATCAATTGAGTTCAAAAAATAGAAAATGAAGCTAGCCTTGCATTATTTATTTCCATCACAATCATTTCAAGCATTCCATAAGGCATCTAAACGTTTATTCCAACAACCAAAGGGTCAAAATTAGAAGATTCATAGCTCTTAATTCATGAGTAATTACCTTCTAATTTTCATCGCAAGATGAGGGGTTCATGCCACTCATTCCACTACTCAACAATTCCTCAAATTTATTAGAAGATATTTATTTTCATTATATTCAATCATGCAATTGATTGACTCATACAAGCATGCATGCACTTAATGCATCAAGAATATGTACCATCCTGAGTCATAATACAAATTCCATGACCTAATAGTGCCATAGTAATTGATAGATTCATAAGAAAGATTCTAGCAATATTTACACAATGAAGGTTTCTTTCCTTTGTCATAACCTATAAGGTATTAATGAAAAACTTTCTTTCATATATCAACATTTCCATACAATTTTCAAATTAACCAATATAAATGAATCCTTCAATCACATGTTCCTAACCAACAAAATCAACATTATATGATAGAATAACTTGTCACAAGCTTAGAAAATATTGAGCCAATACTCATAGACTCATGAACACCATTGTAGTCCATCACATGCATTCCCAGCTAAGATAATTTCAAGTAGTTTAGGTGTCTTATTAAAATACTTGATATTGGAACTTTGAACAACCCCAGAAATTATCTCAATCTCACATATTAGTCACAACTCTATCATTTCATCTACTTACACCCATGTTTAAACTAATATTCATAGAGCGAATCTGCACTATGTATCCAATTCATATATGCAAACAATGCCTTCAGTTATGCACCCAAACATGTTCATATACATACTTTCATTGATAAGTCATAGCACATATTCAATGTTATTCATACACATTTCTTTTTAGATTTAATTTCTAGCCTCTCTTTTTTTCAATCATTCACATGACAAGTCTCATAAGAATAAGCTTAAGCTCACTACTTTTATTCATGTGGTAGTTAAGAACAACATATCACTCTTGCACACTTTTTATATGAACATTATATGTGACATGGAATTCACCAGGTAACTTGATTGTATTACCAAAAACATACCAAGTATGAGTTTGTATTTTCCTACCATTCACACATTCATATTATTTTCATAAATAAAACATTTCCTTCAATCACAATTTTTAGTTAAGGGAAACTCTCTTACTAATCCATTTTCATAGTTGTGAATTCATTTTCCATATGGCTCATATTTATGAAACCATCCTTGAATGATCATTTTCCCACATCTTCCTACTAATTCAAGTAAGCAAGGTATGGTTCCAAGATCATTAGTAATTTCATCGCATGGATAGATATATAAATTTTATTAAAAGAAGAAATGAATTTTCCCAAATTCTTAGCAAGCTCACAACCTAAATTTCTTCTTTGCAATGGTTATGGGGACCCTCCCCCTTACATTCAAGTTCTTATTAATTGTATCAACACACATTATACCAATACAATTTTCTTAAAACGTCATCATTCCCTCACGAAATATCTCAAGAATATAGTCATATCATGCACTTAATCAAGCATTCAAATAATGATTTAAGTATGCATAATATTTACTATTTGTAATTAATAATTCTGAGAACATTTATCTAGAGAAAACCATTGATGGGTAGAAAAAATCTTAGTTTCTCTAAGCCATAAGATTTGCTACTCTCTAACAACCTCCAATCAATAGTCTCACATCCCCTCATTTTCCTACTTGACCTATGGTAGTGAAGACCCCCTTTCTCTTAACACAACCATCCCTAGGGATGTGTCATTATCTTTCTAGGGTCTCCAATTTGTGTTTCAAAGGATGTATTAGATCCCTATGGATTATAAGAGTTTTAGTTTCCTTCATGACTCGATGTACTCTCTAGATCCCACAAAAATAATTGTCCCTAAAATCCTCCCTCCAAGGTTCCAACCTTCCATAAGGCAACTGAAGGAGAAGTTCCCTTACAACATTGTCACAACATGTACATCAACATGCATAGGTGCCACTTGTACAATTCTCTCATCATCACCTTATATTTCATAGCCTTGATTCCATGGGACTGCATGCAACACGTCTATTAGCTTCCCAATCATGCTAGCAACTTGTTTAGTTATGGTTGCATCACTTGGCCATAAAAATTTTCAACTCACTTGGGTTTCCCTAAAGAATCTAGTTAGAATACTACATGTTTATATTGTTGCATAAAACTCAATTTAGTCATAAAGAAACTTCAATGTATTCATATATACAACAAAACAATTTCAAAATGAAAAATTATAAAAAAAGTCAACAAGTCCTATTTGATGCATGCTTTTAGGATTATCCACAAAACTTGACTTCCTCTAATCATATATTCTAAAATATCATGAGCTATGATTTTAATGTAGGACTAGATGATTAGTAGGATCTCCCCTAACTACGATCCATGGTTCAACTTCTAGGGCCTCACAAAAGAAAAATTATAGCATAAATGTTAACATGGCCTATTTAATACATGATTTTAGGAGGATCTAGGAAGCTTAATTTCCTTTGAACAAATATGCTAAAATATCATGACCCAAGATCTAAAAATCAGACCACATGATTAATTAGATTCCCATCACTGTCGTCCAAGTTTCAACTTCTAGAATCTCCAAGAAGAAAAATTATAACAAAAATGTCAGCATGACCTATTTAAGGATGCATTTAGGAATCCCAGATTCCTCTGATCATATTTCCAAAAATTTCAGAACCCAAGATCTGAAAATTGGACCAAAGGATAAATCGGATTCATCTCATTATCATCCAAGTTTCAACTTTTGGAACCTCCCAAGATAAAAGTTATAGTAGAAATATGAACATGACATGTTTAAAGAAGAATCTAGGAACCATATCTTCCTCAACTAGTGTTGTTACAAAATTTAATACATATAAAATGATACATCCAAATAATGTAATGGCTACAACCATTACAACTTTGTTGACAGTTAAATTTTTGTACATATAAACTTGTTGAATAGATAAATTAAATAACCATGTGTAAGAGATACTTACCTTGAGTTAAATATTTTGCAATCTGGAACTAAAGAAAGGTGAGTCTCTCTCTAGCTAACCATAGGCTCAACAATTCTATAATATTTCTCATAGTTGGCCACCCTTGAGATAGATCTTGATTCCTTGAGGGAAAGGAAAAACTCATGCACTTAACACATAGATTTTAGAATAGATTTAACACAAAAAGTGAAGGTCATTCTTCTCCAAACAACATAAAGAATATCGTTGTTTAGCTTTTCCATTCCTTGAATAAGCCCATATACAATCACAAATGACACTCTAGCCTTTCATAACACAAGGGATTCCTTATATGATCTCTACAACCCCTCATATCTCCCTTCTACAACACTCTCAATGCCACACTCAAATACGACAACTATCGATTCTAAAATCCACCCAGTCTAAGGAAAAAGAGATAAAACAGATGTAATTCATGTTACACAATATGTCACCAATTTCCATGCCAATTATAATATTCATGGTGAGAAAGAGATGCATGGGAGATTAATAGATGAGATAAAAACTAGAATCTGAAGAACTAAGAAGAAAAATCCTTTGATTTCACCTCGCTCTTATTTTTATAATCACACCTTCGCCCTTCATATTCCCATGTTTTTATCTCCTTGGGAAGACTAACCATCACATTTGTTAGTGAAAAAATGCACCATCCCTAAGAATTTTCTTGTTATGCTTTCAAAGACAATGGAGTGAGAGAAGGCCCTTGAGGTCCAATGAAAAATTACACAAAGAGCCACCAAATAGAAGCCCACCAAGCACACTAAGAGAAATGGAGGAAGAAGGAATAAACAAAATATCAGCTACCAACACCAACGGAATTCACTAAGCGGGAGGCAATTTCCCCTCATACAATCCTTTGTTTCCAATGGCTACATCATGAGTGCCAAGTTCTTAGGATATTCCAATGGCTAAAAATTCTAAAGATCGTGGTTTATATGATTAGGATGTTGATGTCATAGATCCTATAATAACCACCCATGACATAATAAAATCTATACAATTGGTACACAATACCTTTGATATAATAAGGGACTACAACAATCTATCTCACTCAAATTTTGTCCTAGCAATGGTCTTGCAACTGTACCATTTCCCAAAAATGGTATCATGGTGGGTTAGCAAATATCTACCAAATCAGATAACCATTATTTCTACTCAAGGAAATAATTCAATCATCAAGGTCATGCCATAGGCCATTGCATATATGTTATCATTCCAAGACAGGGAATGAAAGGAGAAGTGAGATACATTAATACTAGAAAATCAATGGAAGTCCACTCCCAAGAGGTAAAGCAATAGATGATGAATGGAAATGTTAAAGAAGGAATAGTAACCCCTTCTAGGTCTCCTTCCTAATCTATTACTTCTATGCCCAAAATATATTTCCCCGTGATTGCTCAAGATCTTGGTATTCATATTGACGTCCATATAAGTGAGTCAGTCCTAGGTTTCTTAGTTACTTTATGTCACCTGGTCACCAAGGCCTGTAGAAAGTATGATCTTCCCTAGTTTGTTTTTTATGAAATCCATGCTCAATTGATAAATATTGAAGGGAGGTCTTTCCAATATCAATCCTATCTCGTCCATGCATTTATTGACCAAAATTATTCCTATCTTGAGGATCTAAATCCCAAAATGGTGAATGAACAAAAATACTATGTCTCCTATCTTTGAGTGCTTACTTATGGTAAGTAAATGAGAAAACAACTAGGGTTTTTCAATTATGTGTATTTTTTCATGCCTATTGTGTATACCATGTTGCATGGTGAGATTCTACCCAAAGCCCCTAAGTTTCTAAGGGAAAAATTGTAGTTCAGTCTCAATACTAGAGTTGGTGATTGGTACCTCTTTTAGGAGTATATAGACATCAAATTGTATGGATTTGAAGAAAGACCATACCAATTATGTGCATTTATAACTCCCCACATATTTGCACTATAGTATATAAGGAAAAGGTTCAGTAGTGACAACCTACACTTCACTTCTAAAAAGAATGTTGTGACATTCAACCTTCCTCATGAGGTGGTTCCATTTGTGGTCAATGCAAGGATCATACTAAAGAAAGTAGAGAATATACTCAAAAGCTTTAATTTCCCTCAAGAAATTGTCTGGAAATGTAATCCTCATAATATCATATATGAAAGAAAAAAGGATAGGTGAGACATATCAGTCCCATCAAACTCCCGATGTTCTAGAAAAACATGTTGAACTAATGACAATGCCTCATGATGCCAATAAAAGGTAGATTATACTCTCTCATTGAAAGAAATAATTGAATAAGAAGAAGGAATGTGAATTGGAAATCATAAAGATGGATTTGTAATAGAAGAAAGATGATTATCATGGGAATCGAAGCAGAAATGTATGTGCTAAAAAGGAACCACATGAGTAAATCCTCATTCAACGTTGCAAAAGGAATCATATGTCGTATAATAATTAATGTAATGGAAAATAACTTGGATCATATGCAACTCCACCAGGTGAAGATAGATACCATTAGAAGGGACAATAGGGAAATGAATGTAGTAAAGAATGTTATTGGCGACTCCCCTACCAAAGCTGATGTAATAATATATTTCCTAAATCATATGTCTAAGGAAGATGTCACAAAATGATCCATATTGCATCATTATATTGTTTTTCATCAATATGGATGCATTTGGAGTGGAAAAGTTGGAGGAATAAACTTACAAGATAGTTTTTACCAATGGGACCCAGTTTGGAAAAATGAGGTTTAAAACCTTATGGAAGCATTTTGAGGCATTAAATAACATTCTTTGGAGGTAAATTTTTTCCTTTTTTGCTTTGCACCATTTCATGCTATTCTACACACTGAGATATTTCGAACGATGCAAGAAGTTCAACAATCATCGTCTGTATGCAAAAGTTATGCCACTTAGAAGTTGAACTTCATGTTTTCACACGTATAGTTCAAGAGGATGTTGTGTCAACCCCCATTATTCATGGAAAAAAGGCTAACCATGTATTTGTGATGTAAAATACTCTAAAATATTTTATATTGTAACTATAGTTAAGAGTTGATGTAGTTAAAATTAACCACTAGTAGGCTATCGGGTTGTGTTATAACCGCACCACTGGGAGGAAGAGGCATTCCTTTCTTTCGCGAACATTTTGTTCCATAGCTGAGAGAATATAGCTAGGAGAGATAACAGGTAGAGCACACAGAGAGCATATGTGCATTGTAGTAGCCCATGACCCATAGGCATTACTTCTTTGTTCCTGCAACCATATTTCCAGATAGAGAGAGAACGAAGCAACCTCACATTCTAGTTGGGTTTTCTCCTTAAAGGGTTTCACAGAGAGAATATATTGTGTATTATGTGTGTGTGAGAGAGATTCTTTTTTCATTCTCCACTTTATGCATAATTTCCATTTCCATGCATGCACTAATTACAGTTAAATATACAAATCTAGAATTTTAATAAAATTGTAATAGTGTAAAATTTTAGTATTTTAATATATTATTATCATACATGTTGTGGCGAACTATCGAGTGGAATATCCATGATATTTTACGGATTATTTGGTATCAAATCATGTCTATTTGGGTATTTTTTGGAGATTGCAGGGATCTATATCAATGAGGCCAAAAATCATAAAACCCTAATCATGAGCGATGAATTTGTAAATGAACCTTGTGATCCTGAAGAGGTGAGGTTTACAAGCTACAAAAACAAGTCACAAAAATAAACCACAATTCAATCCTCCTCATGGAAGACTTGAATACCAAGATGGGGATAGTTGGAGAAGACAGTGACTCGAATGTAGAGGACAAATCAGAATATCAAGGAAAAATGGAGAACCAGTTGAAGAAAGGACCCAAAAAAGGTCAACTGAGCTCAAGTGTTCTAAACCAATCACAGTCCTTGTTTAAAATGGAAACAAATTAAATTTTAAGTCATATTATGGTGAGATCGACGCTCTAAAGCTGAACCACTGGTGGCAGCAACTAGAATTTTATTTCAATGTCCATTAGATTGAGGAAGGGAAAAAGATCTCATTCATGTAGCTGAAAATAGAAGGCCATGAACTGACTTGGTGGGAGAGCCACATGGAAACCCTGAGGTTGGCGAGAGAACCTCCATTGACTAACCATGGAGATTTCAAAATGCTCAATAAGTTACATTTTATCCCCTTTGGTAAATCACATCTTCAAGGTTCGAATCCATAAGATGAGGAGTTTATCTAACTAATACTAAACAAGAAACAAGAATATAGGCATCATCAACAACTTGCCTATAAAAGTGAAAAACTGATTCATTTGACTTCAAACAAACTCCTAAAGAAATGAATCTACCCTCTACAACTTTTTGACCATCATATTTACAAGCCATGACATCAGTTACAATAGTAAATAATCCACCATGAGAGATAATCCATGATCATAGTTAAAAACTAGAAAAAAAAGGCATCCTGAGCAAAATTTGCTCTAGGCGCAGTGCCATTAGATCAACGCACAATGCCACTTTCAGGTCCCTTCTGGAGGCCTTCTTGGCATCCAAATTGAGTACATGATATGTCATTGGAAAGGTATTCAAGTCTACTTTCCAGAACACCTAGAATTTCTTCATTTGGAGCTCATTTGACCCTCAAAACTTGATTCTCCCAACACTGCTACTGTGTGTCCAAAAAATGGCAGAAAGGTCATTTTTAGGATGTTTCTTGACCTTTTGGTGGCCCAGTTCTGCTCCAAAAAATTTGAAACTTGCTAGGGTGAATGTTCTCACTGCCTTGAATCTAAAAATTCAAGCCATTTCTCCATTGGGTTCCCCTAGGAAAAGTGTAGCGCTAGTGGCGCTGTGCGTCTAGGCCATTTTTTTGTGTGTCAAATTTCCAAAAATTGCAAAGGTTAAAATTTTCTCAAAATTTGTGTGAAGCCTCACCATAATATGCTCTAATGAGTCAAGGAAGCCTCAACCAACATTCTCAGTCTATCCTCCTCTTCCCTGCCCTTCAAGGCCCACCTTAACCTAGCTTTCATCTTCTTGATTCTTATGTTGCAAATCCTATTGCGAGTCCTGTAATGATAGGGCATGTGTCTAAGCATCTCATTATATCTGTTGGCATTTTGTAGCAGCTTCTCAAGGTGTAGGTTGACTCTCTCAAGCCAAGTTTCGCTATCCTCTTCAATTTCCTGCTCAATAGGGGTCAAAGTGACTTGTGTCTCTTTGCCACTTTGTCGTTTCACCTTGAGCATTTCTAGCTCCATGAGGACTTGTTTTCCACTGAACTATTTGTTTTCTTGCTCTAAGTATGTGATGACATACTTGGCCCTCTCCAAATTTTCCATCAGAGCCTGTACTTGGGCCTCCTTTTCCCGAATGATGATGTCTTTGATTGTTTCTTCATTGTGAGCCTCTAAATCAATGGTTTGAGTGTCATGCTGCTCATGCTCATCATACTATGCCAGATCAAAGTCTCTTTACTCCTCATCATCAAGGTCTTCCTCATGTCCATGCTTGCAAGGTCCAAGATTGTACACTCCTAGAAAAGGATAAAGGGAATGAGTGGGAGTCTTTTAGGAGTGAAGGGATGTACTAGGGTAGATTGGACAATGAAGGGTAAGATGTGAATTATGAGAGTGAGGGGGGGGCGGGGGGGGGGGGTGGGTGGTGCGGGGGGGGGGGGTGTGTGGGTGGTGCGGGGGGGGGGGGGGGGGGGGGTAGGATGAGAGGATATAATGAGGGGATAGGTAGTGATGTAGAGAGGGGTTTTGAGTTTTGAAAAGAGGGAAAAAGAAAGTAATTTGATGATTTTTTGAGGTTTTGAAGGTTTGAAGCCTTTCTCCTAAATGCACAACACCTTTTCGCAAACGCGCAGCGCCAGCCTCAACACGCAGTGGTAGTGTAAAATAACACTGTGAAATTTTGCCAAACGCATAGTGCCGGCCTCAATGCATAGTGCCACCTCCTAAATGCGTAGTACTTTTTTCAGGCCACTTTTAGAGGCCTTCCCAGTGTCCAAATTGGGCGTAGGATAGCTTATTGGAAAGCTTGTCGAGTATACTTTACAGAACATCTTTAATTTTTCAATTTGGAGTTCATTTTCCCTATCAAAAGCTCAATTTCCCAAGACCAGACAAAATGTGAAGAATGAGGCTGCCAAAATGAAGAGTGTTGTTTCAGTTAACTTTAGGAGGTCTTCCTCAACTCCAAATTGAGCTCATGATATCTCATTGGAAAGCTCTCTACGTATATTTATCATCTGACTCATCAAGAAAGTGATTTTTACACTCCATATAGGAGAAAAAGTTATTTCCCAAGGTCACACCAGAAGTGCAACAACTCTCCTGTGGCAAATTATTGTTTGGATATTTCTCCCAAACTGTGAGACCTCTGTAAAAAAAAATGGAGGCTTTTCATTTTGGGTCTATTATGGACAAAAATCTCTCTCACTTTTGTCAAATTCATTTTTTCTTTCTCACAAAAATAATTTGAATAAAATCTTTCCCGATGTGTGGAACAGGGGATGTGTAGAAATGAAGGGAAATGAAGGGGATGAGGGGCTTCTAATTTCTTGAGAAAATTTTGGGAAGTAGGGAGAGATGTTACGAAACAGGGGAAAGTTGAATTTCAAGGATCAAGTGAGGGGAAGGGGTCCAAAAGGGCAAAACACAGGCCTAACCTAGAAAAGTGTCAAATTATAGGGACAATGATTAATTTTAGGGATATTAGTGACGAGAAGTGTTTAAGAAGGTATATTCAGGATAGATGAAGGTGTATGAGCATCAGGATACAAGTTTTGTTGATGATTTGACCATCCAAGAAAAATTACCTTCAAAACCCTAGGAGAGGGAAATGAGCCTTACCTAAGCACCACTGAAGCACAAACAAGGTGTAAAATGACCCATTGGAACTTGAAATAATGGTGACAACTCTTTGAATGATGGTACACTCAGCCGAATGGTCACATGGACTGACACTTAGAAAACTTTGGAAGGAGTGAAAACAATCCTAGACCTAATACCTAGTGACCAAATTTTACTTGAAGACTCACTGAAATGACAAAATTTTGACTTTGACACCGCAAGACCGCTTTATAAGAGCATATTTTGATCACTGGTGAAAGGCTGCAATATTGATGCTAACACACCTGAGAAAAATGGAGTTGTAGAAAGAATGAACAAGACGTTGATGGAAAGGGAAAGAAGCATGTCGAGTGCTGCGGGATTAGGATAGGAATTTTGGGCAAAGACGGAGGAGACTGCATGTTACCTCGTCAACATATCACCTTCATTGGCGTTGGAGGAGAAGACTCCACAAGAGGTATGGACAAGTGATAAGCCTCATAATTGGGTAATTATATGGGCCTTAATTCACCTCCTAACCTAGCCAAACCAAATTTTCTCACAACTTATTACATGTTTTCAATTATATTTTGTTTATGAGATGAGTTAGAGTTGGATATTATGCCTAGTGGACTAATATGCATTGAATGCAGGATTGGAAGAGAAAATCAAGGAATTTTGGCAAAGACTAAGGTTAAAACTCAAATGGGACAAGGGACAGGGATTGCGGGAGTTAAATCCTCCTCATTTGCTTCTCCCCCATTCGAATATTCCTACATTTATCACACCAACTCGGAGTGCAAGCAGCCAAGTCATGAGGATTAGAAGGCAGGAGCAAGTGAGAGGCATATAGCTAATTTATCTCGAGTTTGGGAATCGAGCCTCCCTAATTTTAAATAATTCATTGGGGACTTCAATTGTATAAGTAGAGAGGCCTAGATCCTCATTAGGATTTGAATTTCGGTTATGAAACTCTAAGTTATTTTCGAGCTTTAGACTTGTGAAAGCTTTATTGATGTAATTTTATGTTTTGGTAATAAGAATGAGTTTTGTTTTCAGCCAGCACTGAGTTAACTCAGAGGGCTGAAGCTCTTGGGTTAGGGCCCAGCCCTAGCATCCAAGGCTCCTCTTTGTTGTATCTGTATGTTTAGATTAGTCTAATAGCTTCATTATTAATTTGCCTTTAGATGTATTTTCATTGCAAGTAGTGTAGATTGGATTGGTTGTTTATTAGTTTGCTTCAATTTCTACCTTACTTCAGTAGGAGGCTAGCAGGGATAAAAAGGTTACCACAAGGCTATAATTAGGTGTCTTGGTCTCATTTATTCCCTTTGAGATCATGATTTGACGAAGGGACCCTAATGCAGCCCCAAAAACATAGATTTGTATTTCTTGCATGAGCTTTAGAGTTCATTGTATTTAAGTTAGCATTTGATCAGTTTTACAAAGTAGGATTTCATTTCCATCTATTCTATCTTCATTCTTGCAGTGAATCTCATCCATGATTTCATTCCTTTCAGCAACTTTCCTCATGCATAATGTAGGTAGTTAGTTCATTAATTCTGCTTTTCTAGCTTAAGAGAATGCTTCGTGTTCACATAGATTTTTGGAAATTATACATGTTTTATGTAGAGCAAGTGCTTCAGGAGTAGACAAAGACTTCATAGCCAGCAACCACCATCCACTTCATCCACCATAGTGATTCCTTGTTTTCACCATTGCCTTCACTAGTTTTCATCATTTCACATAGAAATTCTTCCAAGCACATTGAGTGAATCCAACCATCTTCTATCCTTTTTGTTGACTTGTGAGTGATCCTAGACGTTTCCTCATTTCATTCCACCCATATACCACCTTCCCTAAGCCTTACATCACATCCAAAATGTATAATTTTTCTCTTGGTTGTATCCTGTAGATTTAAAGGGAATCCTGTAGGTTTCTAATACATCCCGTAGGTTTACCTGAAATGGCCTGTTTTAAGGCTGAATTGAGGGAAAACCTCTAGGAAGTCAGCGAAGGTCTCCCAAGGGTCTCCCACACCTTCTCACCATCTCCTAACCCTTCCATCCATCCTCCAACATCCTTAATTCACTGGCCACATCACCTGGAAAAGAAATTAGTTTTCATACTTGATTTTGCATGAAAAGACAAAAACAGAGTTATTTTAGTCCCTTTACTTGCACATTAGTGATGGTTGATGATTTTTACTTCCATGCTTAGATAATAGCATTTGGTTCATGTTAATTTAGCATTATTGCAAATCATAGTTTCTTGGCAGCTAATTAGGAAATGGTGTGATTTAGCATTGAAATTCGGTATTTTTTGTTATTGCAGTAGAGTAGCTCCCCCTTAGAGTAGATTTCCCTTTCTTCCATCAAGAAACCAAGCTTCTTCTGACTCCATAGAACTCTAACTTGAAAACCCTAGTGGTTTCTCTCCAGGTGAACCGTGACAAAAGGCAGAACTATCACTTTTACTTGTGTATATAGCATTGTCACCTCCAAGTTTGTAGGAACCCTGGGTTGATAAAGTAAAGTTGGTAGCCTAGGAGTTGGAACATTCTTGCTGCAATACTAGTGCTCATCAACTGGTAAGAAACCATCTCTTTCACATCTAAGGGTATTTGAATGTGATGCATATGTACATGTTCCAAAGGAGAAAATAACAAAGTTGGATAGTAAATGTAAAAAGTGCATCTTTATTGGGTATAAGGATGGTTTAAAGGGTTATAAACTTTGGAACCCAGTAACAAGGAAGGTGTGTACAACCAATATGTGGTGTTCATAGAGGTGAAAGATGTTATTAAACATGAAATCAAACCAAAGGAACCTTAGAAGATGGAGTTTGAGCTAAAGGAGGAAGAATTAGACTCTACAACATAAGAGGAATCAGAAGATGAAGAGCCACAAACACCGGTTGTGAGAAGATAAGTTCGAGGAAGAAGGCAGCCAGAAAAGTATAGTCCATCTACTTTCTATTCAAATTTTTCTTATCTATTACTGATGATGATCCCAAAACTGTGAAAGAAGCAGTAGATTCAGAGGATAGCAAACTCTGGAAAGAGGTCATGGTTGATGAAATGGAATCTTTTCACAAAAATGAGGCTTGGGATCTCATGGAGTTGTCGGCTAGAAGGAAACCCATTGGCAACAAATGGGTGTTCAAGAATAAGACAAATGCAAAGGGAAAGGTGTAGAAATACAAAGCTTCGTTGGTAGAAATAGGTTATTCCCAGGTGTAGGGAATTGATTTTGGTGATATTTGTTCTCTTGTTGCCAAGGTAGCCTCTATTAGATTACTTTTATCTGTTGCTACAGCTTTTCATTTTGAGGTAGAACAGATGGATGTGAAGACAACATTTCTTCACAAGGATCAAGAAGAGGATATCTACATGAAGCAACCTAAAGGCTTTGCGGTGACAGGTAAGAAAGAATTGCTATTCAAGTTAGAAAAGTCTCTGTATGGGTTAAAATACCCACCAAGGATGTGGTGTCTAGAATTTCAAACATTTTTACAGGTACCTAGCTTCACCAGAAGAAAAGCATATGATTGTGTGTATTTTAAATTAATTGGTGACATGTTATTTATCTGGTCTTGTATGTGGATGATATGTTGTTGCTTGGAAATGAAAATGAAATTATCCAGGATTTGAAGACCCAATTGTCCTCCAAATTAGACATGAAATATCTTGGTGCTGCAAACTATATTTTGGGCATGGAAATTAAAAGAGATCAAGCAAAGAAGAAGCTTTGGTTAAACTAGAGGAAGTATGTTGAGACAATACTGCAGAGGTTTAATATGTGGGATAGTAAACCGGTGAAGGTTCCTATTCCTATAGGTTTAAAGTTATTTGTTGAACAGTGTTCCAAGACATAAGATGAGGAAGAGGACATGTCCTGCGTTCCATATGCGAGTGTAGTCGGTAGCCTAATGTATCCAATGGTCTATACTAGACAAGACATTGCACATGCATTGGGAGTATTGAGCAGGTTTATGTAAAAACCATGGAAGGAGAAATGGAAAGCAGTGAAGTGGATTTTCAGGTATTTGTGTGGTACTAATGATTATGGTTTGTGGTACCAAGGAAGACCAATATTGGATAGTGTTTTGGATATTTGTGGCTTTGTTGATGCATACTGGACTGGAGATTTGCATCAGAGAAGATCTACAAGTGGGTATGTGTTTAACCTATTTGGAGGTGCAGTCAGTTGGATGAGTAAGAAACAACCTGCAGTGGCACTATCAACTATAGAGGCAGAATACATGGCAGCCACTCATGCAGGCAAGGAAGCAATTTGGTTGTAGAGATTGTGTTCAAGTATATGGTTAGTATAGTGAGATATAAGGATAGACTGTGAAAACCACAATGCAATTTTCTTAGCAAAGAACCCTGCTTACCATTCAAAGACAAAGAACAGTGATGTTCAATATCACTTTGTGAGGGATATGATAGAAAACAAAAATGTGTTGCTCGTAAAGGTAGACACTTTGAAGAATATTACATATGCATTGACAAAATATGTGAGCTCTGAGAAGTTCTCTTGGTGTAGATAAAAAATGGGCATTATAGGGCTGGATAAATGACTAATCTCTCGTGTGGGCTGCTATGGAAAGAAAACAACAAGTGGGAAAATGTTGGGTTGTGTTATATTCTTTCCATGACTATCCCACCTAGTTAGTGGGGGGGTAGAAGGGGGTGAAAGCCGCCCCTTCGTTGTGTTGATTGCAAAGGGGGGGGTCAAAGAGGGTTTGAGGTGGGTAGTTAGCCCCCTTCTACTGTGTCTAGGGCAACGCCACGGGGAAATTTTTTTGGACCCTATCTTAGGTGGGTGGACCTACGTATGGTTTTGTGCATGGTTTTCGCACATGGTTTTGGGCGTGATGCTTTTCGTTCCATGGTATTGGATGCTTCAGCATGTATTGATATGTATTGTAACATTGGAAGGAACATAATGAAAAATCAAGGTGGTAGTATCGGTTTTTGGATCTAGGGGAAAATATCTATGTATAAGTGTTTTATGTGTTATGCTCTCAGTATTGTTATTTTCCGTGTTGTAAAATTATTATGTTGGTAATTTTTGTATGGGGTTAAAACCTACAAACACGAATGTTTTCCCCTGGTGCTTCTTTAGGGCTAGAATCCATCATCGCTTCTTCAATCTGTTCCTCAGCCAACACCGATCCTTGTGTATTAGCGATGATTCTCATGTTTCCAAAGTTCTCTATCTATGCAATGATGGGCATCTGCACTTAAGTGACCACCTCAACCAGTGAATCAAATCTTGTACAAACAAATTTTAAAACTGAGGGAATAATTTCTTCCTCCTTCGAGCACCGAGGAGTTCAATATTTCCTCGCCCCTCTTGGTAGAGCTGCAGGAATGGAAGAATGAATAACATCTTCTCTCATTTATTTCTGGATTGTACTCCCTAGGTCATGCCGCTCAGCTTCTAAATTTTTTGTTTGGGTCGAGTCTCCTTGTGGTTCTTGAAGAACCATGTCAAGTGTAGGTTATTTTTCTTTTACTAATGCCAGGGTTTCTTCTCTTAGTGGTGTTGGTTCTTATGTGACAGTACGACTTACATTTTCTACTTCGGACCCCATGTTTTCTTAGATGGGTGGTGTTGGTTCTTGTGTAACAACACCACTTACACTCGCTTCTTTAGACCTAAAATTTTCTTCAACGAGTGGTGCTAGTTCTTGTGAAGCAGCACCACCTACACTCTTTCCTTCAAGCCTCAGGTTTATTTTTTCCAGTGATGATGGTGGTAGTTCTCAAAAAATATTATCAACTAATGTTGAAGCAGCATCAACCATGTCCTCAATTTCCATACTTTCCACTTCAACTAAGCCAACAGGCAATGCTAGTTATTGCGAGGGAGAATCGGTTGTAACATCTTCCATCTCGACTGATTCAATGGGTGATGTTGTTTCTTGTGGGACAACATCGGCCGTGAAATCTTCCATATCAACTCATCCAACAGGCGATGCTAGTTCTTGTGGAGCAGCATTGATCCGAATTGGATCCATGAAAATTATCACAGTTCTATGAATGTTTCAAACTATGACAAACTTCAAAACCTTGTAAACAAAGAGCTATTAGGAAGGAACTCTGGATAGTGGCAGTTTGTAGACAGCACGGAACAACGAGGACCTCGGTCAAAGAGCATTGAACGAGGCCCATGCAGACCGCGCAGTGGCGCAAACTAGTAATTGGGAAATCTAGATTAGAAAACAGAGGCCATTTCTGATGTGCATCGTTGGGAAAAACCCCTCGAGAAGGAAAAGCCCCAAGTGATTGGTCACAAGGGAAAACAGGAGAACCGTGGGAAAAGCACTAAAATTGATAGGCAGGTCCCGTGCTCCAAAACCAGCAGAATATCGAAGGCATTTCAAGTGGTAAGCGGGTTTGACCGAAGACCCCGTGATTCCATACATTCAATGACGCGTGTCCTGTGGATGAGAGAGAAAATTGCTCTCATCACAGGCTAATGTTTGAGCAAGTCAACTGCACGATAAGAGCGATGGCCATAGGATTTGGAGGCCCCTGATCTTACGATATAGATTACGCTCGATGGGAGACCGGATTTGGCAGAAGAATAGGTTGAGGCACATAAAGGTTTGAAGTCTGATTTGACCGCTGACCTAGCAGATGAATCATTTCACAAAGTAATCGAAATAACGAACCGTTGAGGAAGAGCTGGCACTCAGTTC
Organism: Pinus tabuliformis; assembly: GCA_031772625.1. Lineage (NCBI taxonomy): Eukaryota > Viridiplantae > Streptophyta > Pinopsida > Pinales > Pinaceae > Pinus > Pinus tabuliformis. The sequence goes on from CM062818.1 coordinate 1,674,845,850, forward strand.
ATGAGGGGATAAGTGGACACCTCCCTATGAAACGTTGCATAGTCGTGATGATGCAAAATCAGGGAATTCTAAGAGGATAGAGGCAGGTGATCCGAAGAGACGGAAGAGGAAACGAACAAACAGAGAACAGAAATAGAGGAGACAATGAGACATAGAAGAGAGTGAAGCAAGAAGCAGAGAACAGAGAGTCGAGCTAACCTACAGAACTAAGGCAGCATCGTGTAGAAAAAACCAGGCTTGAGAGGTTCAAGCAATCCCTAAGAGAATATATGTTGGGAACTGAGTACCAAGTTGGACTCATCCCACTAAGACCAGTTGAGGTCGAAACTTAGTAAGGGGGAGTCTGTGCACTCTAGTGCCTTGGGGAATGCAAGAACCACCCCACTAAGCATTATCTATTTCAGGAGACTCAAATTGAGCTCCTCATTATAAAAACTTTGCTTAAAGACACAATAAGGAAAGGCCACCACTGAAAGCTGGACCAGGAGATGTAGCCCAGGAGAATTGGGTGAACTCCTTATTAAATTGTTGTGTTTTGCATTCTCTTATTGTGCTTCTCTTACTATTTTCCAGTGTCTGTGTATTGTGCAATCTTATCGATTCGTTGCCTAAGATAACATAGACACACACCCCAGCACATGAGTCTGTAATACCTTCATTAATTAATTAACTGAGATCACTCACGAGTGATTTTTCGATCAAGTGGTGTCAGAGCTCTAGGTTGTTAAGGTTAGACAAGCTTGTGCTGGATTTAGCTATTGAATGCTAACTAGATCAAAGCTCAAATTAGGAAAAGGAGAGTTGGCCGAAACTAATCCTGAAATTGGGAGAGTCTATCCTCAGAAGACAATGTCACAGGAAGGTTTTGTGGGGCTAGACCCTCAATTTATAGATAGTTTCCTAGACATGAGGTCCATGGTAGAGGAAATGTATAAGGACTTTAGAAAACACAAGGATGAAGATTCATCAGGCTCCAAACAAGATAAAGGAGAAGAAGAGTCTCTCCTCCATGACCACTCAAAAGGCAAAGGGAAAGAAGAAATATTTTTCACACCTCCTAATAGCCCTAAACATAAAAAGAAGACATCTTTGATTAAACTAGATGTTAAATTTGATTCACCAATATATGATGGAGAGTTGAATGCAGAAAAGCTGGACAATTGGATTAGACAAATTTATGTTTATTGCAGTGCAGAGTATTGATTTAGACAAGAGCAAGATTCAGTTGGCAAGCCTACGCCTTGGAGGCACTGCCTTTGTTTGGTGGGAAGGCAAGACCCAAGCTGACCTGAAGAGATATGGTAAGACTATTTCTGTCTAGATTGAATTCGTCTCTGCAATCAAAAAATAGTTCTATCCACTGGCCTACATGCAACAAGCCATGATGAGCTAGCAAACTCTTCGACAATTGAAAGGCAAAGTGTACAAGTTTACACCCAAGAATTTAGGAAGAGAGCATTGATTCTAGGAATCTCATTAGACTCACTTGAGACACTATTGAAGTTCATCAGTGGTCTACACAGCTACATGAGGCACACCATCCTCATGTTTAATCCCACTAGTATAGATGAGGTATATGTTCAAGCTACACATCTAGAAGCTAGAGGAAAGAATGGAAGTCTAGAAGTTGGGGGATCATCCCAACTGAATAAAAGAAAGAATAAGGAGGAAAGAAAACAGAAATGGAAAGCAAGGAAGGCCAACACTGCATAGAAAAGCAAGGCTTCATGCACTCATTTTAAGAAAGGTGGGCATGATGATGAGCACTATTGGATTCTACATCCAGAGTTGAGACCTAAGAAGCTCGAGGGCAAGAGGAAGACGACTGCTACAGCTATTCAAAAATATTTGGGGTTGGACTTAGGAGATAAAACAACCATTGCAGCCACAGATATAAAAGGTAAGAATTCTGAAGCATCTACTAGTAATTCTACATAATCTACTATTGATGAAGAAAATGAGAGAAAAATACATGAGCTTTTCCATACTCGAGTTATTTCCAAACACCAAAAGATTGATACTTTGTTTAATAGTGGCTCACAAGTAAATTTAATTTCTGAAGCAATTGTAAAGAAGTTGGGATCATTGACTACACCTCACAAGAAACCATACCCATTAGGATGGTTAAATGATAAAGCACAACTACAAGTGACTAGACAATGCAAACTCAAGTTTTCTTTTGGGTCAGCATTTGTAGATGAGGTTGAGTTAGACATAATTCCTTTGGATATATGTGGAATTGTTTTAGGAAGTCCTTACTTGTATGACAGAAAACTATTTTCTATATAGCTGAGAACAAGTATCTACTCGTTAAAGATGGAATCGAATACTTTGTAAGAGATCATAAGCTCAAAAATAATTACACTCTCATAAACTCAGGTCAGATGAAGGAAATGATAAATTCATATAAACAATTCTTATTGATGGTTGTAAAGGAAAACAAACCTGATAAAACCAATGTATTTGAGGGCTGTGATGCTAAACATCAAGCTGATTTAGAAAAAGTTGTTTTAGAGTATGATATCTTGTTTCAAGAACTTAAAGGTCTGCCACCCAAAAAGGAAATAGTGCATGATATTATTTTGCAGCAAGATGCTCCATTGCCTAACATTGGGATGTAGAGGTTGTCCACTTCAGAGAATAAAGAAATCAAGAAGCAGGTGCAAGAGTTGCTTGACAAGGGGTTCATTAGACCTAGCACATCACCATGTGGGTCACCAATCGCTTTGGTGAGAAAGAAAGATGGCTTGTGGAGAATGTGCATTGATTACTGATTATTGAATAAGATAATAATCAAAAATCATTATCCCCTTCCTTGCATAGATGATCTGTTAGATCAATTGAAAGAAGTTGATTATTTTTCCAAGTTAGACTTGCATAGTGGATATCATCAGGTCAAGTTGCAGAACAAGATGCATGGAAGAATGCTTTCAAAATAAAGCAGGGATTGTATGAGTGGTTGGTTATGCCTTTTGGCTTAACTAATGCTCCAGCTACTTTCATGAGAATAATTAATGATGTACTCAGACCTTTTCTTGATGATTTTGTTATTGTATATCTGGATGACATTCTGATATTTAGCAAAACATGGGAAGAACATTCAAAGCATGTTAAGCAGACACTAGATGTTTTGAAAAGAGAAAAGCTTTATGTGAAACTCTCAAAATGTGAATTTGGCAAAACATCTTTAAATTATTTGGGACATATAGTAGGGGGTGGTGAATTGAAGATAGATCCCTCTAAGGTGGTAGTCATTGTAAACTGGCCTAAACCCAAATCTGCTACAGAAGTTAGGAGCTTCTTAGGAGTAGCACAATATTGGAGAAAGTTCATTTCTAACTTTTCCTAAATTGCAACTCCCTTACATGCTTTAATAGGATTGAACAAGGTGTTTCAGTGGGGAGGCAAATAGCAGAAATCCTTCAACACCTTGAAAGAAAAGATTAGTACAACACCAATACTAGCATTGCCTGATCTTCAAAGACCATTTGAGATCCAAATGGATTCCAGTGACTATGCCATGGGAGCAATGTTGATACAGTACGGTAAACCCATATGTTATCATTCTGAGACATTTAATTTTGCAATAGTTAACTATCCTACATATGATAAATAATTGTATGCATTAGTACAAAGTGTGAAAAAGTGGAAACGTTACTTAATGGGCAAAGAGACAGTAATACATATTGATCATCAACCACTTCAATATCTACACTCCCAAACTAAGTTGCAGCAATCAAGACACTATAGATGGATGGGTTTTCTACAGCAGTTTCATTTAGTCATCAGATATAAAAATGGCATACACAATAAAGTTGCAGATATGTTATCTAGACCCATTATAAATGCATCTACTATACTTAAGCATAATTCTGTGTTACATGAGAGCTACATTAAACAATATGCTCAAGATATAGACTTTAAAGATGTATATGGAACTTTAAGTCAAGGCAAACGAATAGAAGAATTGGATTATCATGTAAAGGACCGACTCTTATATCATTGTGGAAAGCTATGCATTCCACAAACTGAAAGAGTAAAGATAATTTGAGAAGCACACACTTCTATAATATCAGGTCACTTTGGGGTAAGTGAAACAATTGCACAGCTACAAAGATTTTGTTATTGGCCAAAAATGAACAAGATAGTTTCTAGGTATGTAAGAGGGTCTACTATGTGTGCTAAAACCAAGCCCAGCAATAGAAAACTAGGCTTGTACACTCCATTACCAGTTCCTTCTCATCCTTGGGAAAGTGTTTCCATGGGTTTTGTTGGAGGACTACCTAAATCTAGGAAAGGTCATGATTATCTGTATGTTGTTGTGGATAGGTTCAGCAAAATGTGTATTTTGATACCTTGTAATAAACAGATTACAGTTGAACAAACTGCAAAACTGTTCTTTCAACATGTATGGGTTCATTTTGGATTACCCACTTCCATTGTATCTAATCGAGACACCTGATTTGTGGGGAAGTTTTGGGCATGTCTGTGGGAACTGATGGACACAAAACTAAAGAAAAGTACAACTTTCCATCCGCAAACCGATGGACAGGAAGAAGTAGTCAACAGGACAGTGATCTAGTTGCTCAAGGGATATTGCAACAAGCATCCTAGGCTTTGGGATGAACATTTGTGCTATGTGCAGCATGCTTACAATAGAACCAAACATTCTTCTACACAGAGATATCCTTTTGCGACCTATTTTGCTTTCACACCAAGGTCTCCTTTGGATTTTGTCTTTGGTAAGGACACAACAATTGAGGGACACAACGATGTGGACAGGGCAATTAGGTTCATTGAACAAATAAAAGAGATCCACTAGGAAGTATAAGAATAGTTGGAAAAGAACTAGGTCAAATATAAGGCAAGGCATGACAAGCATCAGATGGAGCATAGTTTCCAAGTTGGTGATCAAGTCTGGTTGTACATTAGCAAGGACAGGATGCAAGGTGAAGGTAAAAAGCTAAAGCCTATCAGGTATGGACCTTTCAAGATACTTGAGAAAATTGGTGAGAATGCTTTTTTCCTTGATCCACTAGCATACATGCACATCTACTCAGTCGTAGATGCAAACAGCTTGAGACTATTTAAACCTTCGTTAATTGAAGATCCTGAAGAAGAGAGTCAATTGCCTTCTATTGATGACCTGCTACCTAAATATCTTAATGAAGTGTAGGAAGACACAGTTTTGGACAAGAAGGTGAGAATGATGCACAGGGGAGATGTTGAGTACCTCAAAACTGGACTCAAGGGTTCAAAGCCGCGCAGTGCAAAATGGATAGAGATTGGACAAGTGAGACAATTGTACCCTCACTTAGTTGATGCTTGAAAACCAACTTTTGGTGGTCCAAAAGCTTTTTCAGTGGGAAGGTTGTGATCTGAATTGGATCCATGAAAATTATCAGAGTTCTATGACTGTTTCAAACTATGACAAACTTCAAAACCTTGTAAACAAAGAGCTATTAGGAAGGACCTCTGAACAGTGGCAGTTTGTAGACAACATGAACAACGAGGACCTTGGTCAAAGCATGCTGACCGAGGTCCATGGAGACTTTGTAGTGGCACAAACTAGCAATTGGGAAATCCAGATCATAAAACATAGGCCATTTCTGTTGCGCGAATGCTGGGAAAAACCCCTCGAGAAGGAAAATCCCTAGGCGCTCGCTCACAAGGGAAAGCCAGAGAACCATGGGAAAAGTGCTAAAATGGACAGGCGGATCCTGCGCTCCAAAACTGATGGAATATCGGAGGCGTTTCGGGCAGTAAGTAGGTTTGGCTGAAGACCCAGTGATTCCACAAGTTGAATGATGCGTGTCCAATGGATGAGAGAGAAAACCACTCTCATTGCAGGCTAACATTCGAGCAAGTAAACCACGCGATAAGAGCGATGACCATAGGATTTCGAGGCCCCAGATCTAATGGCAGAGATTGCGCCTGATGGGAGACCAGATTTGGAAGAACAATAGGCTAAGGCACATAAGGGTTTGAAGTTCGATTTGACCGCTGACCTAGTGGAGAATCATTTCACAAAGTAACCAAAATAACAAACCATCGAGGAAGAGCTCATGCTCAGTTCGTGAAGGGACAAGTGGCCACCTCCCTATGAAATATTACACAGTGGCAATGACGCAGAAGCAGGGAATTCAAAGTAGACAGAGGCAAGCGATTCGAAGAGACAGAAGAGGAAATGAACAGACAAAGAGTAGAAATAGAGGAGACAGTGAGACAAAGAAGAGAGTGAAGAAAGAAATAGAGAACAAAGAGTCGAGCTAACCTGCAGAGCTAAGGCAACATCGAGTAGATAGAACTAGGCTTGAGAGGTTTAAGCAATCCCTGTGAGGATATCTATTGGGAAATAAGTACCAAATTGGACTCATCCCACTAATACCAGTTGAGGTCAAGACTTGGTAAGGGGGAGCCTACACACTCTAGTGTCTTGGGGAATCCAAGAACCACCCTACTAAGCATCATCGGTTTCAAGAGACTCAAATTGAGCTCCTTATTGTAAAAACTCTGATTAAAGACACAATAAGAAAAGGCCACCATTGAAAGTTGGACAAGGAGACATAGCCCAGGAGGATTGGGTGAACTCCTTATTAAATTGTTGTATTTTGCATTTTCTTGCTGTGTTTCTCTAACTATTTTCCAGTGTTTGTGTATTTTGCAATCTTGTCTATCTGTTGCCTAAGATAACATAGACACACACACCAGCACATGAGTTTGTAATACCTTCATTAATTAATTAACTGAGATCACTCACAAGTGATTTACAGATCAAGCATCAGTTGTGGGGTCTTTCATTTTGATCGAGTCAAAAGGCGATGTTGGTTCTTGTCGAGCAGCATCGGCTGTGGTGTCCTCCATTTCAGCTGAGCCCTCGCCATCCTCTTCCTCTATAGGTATAATGCCCTCAAGTTCTTCTTCCAACAATTCAACAAACTGTGGCTAAGAAACAGGAGTTCGAGCCAACGCTTGAATTACTAGTAGCCAGACCAACCCATGATTTGTGAGGACTGCTAATACTTGTCGAGAGCAACATGTAGATTGCGCCATAAGTTGAAGAATTTTCTAGAGGAAGAAAGGCATATTAAGTTAATGAATTTGCGCATGCCAGAACCGAAGGGTCTCTAATAGTTTAAAATGAAACTTGAACATCATTGTAAAATTTCCTTGGTAAGTAATGTATCTTAACACAAAGTATGCAACTTCACCCCGAGGATAAGGTAATGGCGTACGCTCATACCCTCTTCCTTTTTGAATTTTTGTTTCTCCAGCTTGTAAAAATATTTCTAGGAACTACGTCAAGGGAGCCTTCCACAAAAACCATTTCTTCCCTTCCTATGGTAGTCCACTGATGCCTGAGATGGCTTCCTCTATGACATGGATATTGAGACCCCGAACTTTGGAATGATCCTTTTCCAAGTTCAACGCAAATTCAGTTGTAACAGTATCGTCACAATCTCTCAAAAATATATGTCCCAACCTACATTTACAAACACCTACCATACATCTGTGTTACTGTGGACCAAAATTGTGCTCTCTGGTTCATGTCTCACAGCCACTCCACCCATTCTGCCATAACTTAGTAGAAACACTTGAGGGTAGAAGATTTCTCATTAGGATGGAGTATCAGCAGATAATCTGTGTAGAAAGGCATAAGAAATGGTGTTAGAGGGGTGTACAAATGACGATTTTTAGAAATACGTGAAAAATCCATGACAGGTTAGGGAAATAATGGGGGGGCATTATGGTAATTACTCCGTAGACTCCAAAAGGACCAATTCGTTAAATCTAGTATCTATTGATAAATGTGCAGATTAAAGAATCATGGAGTGGATGTTGGAAAAGTTTTTTTTTATGATGATGTTGACTAGGGAAATGAGCCTTACCTAAGCACTACTAAAGCACAACCAAGGTGTAAAATGATCCATTGGAACTTCAAACAATGATCACAACTCTTTGAATGATGGTACGCTCAGTCGAATGGTGACATGGACCGACACTTAGAAAACTTTTGAAGGAGTGAAAACAATCCTAGACCTAATACCTAGTGACCAAATTTTACTTAAAGACTCACTGAAATGACAAGATTTTTACTTTGACACCCCAAGGCTGCTTTATAAGAGCATAACGGAAAGGCTGCAAAGGCTGACGCTAACACACCTGAACAAAATGGAGTTGCAGAAAGAATGAAAAACACATTGATAGAAAGGGAAAGAATAATGCTCGGTGGTGCGAGGTTAGGACAGGAATTCTGGGCAGAGACGATGGAGACTACATGTTACCTGGTCAACATATCACCTTCATCAGTGTTGGATGATACGAATCCTCAAGAGATATGGACTGGTGATGAGCCTCATAATTGGGTAATTATATGGGCTTTAATTCACTTCCTAGTTTAGCCAAACCAACGTTTTTCACAACTTATTACATGTTTTCTACTATATTTTGTTTATGAGATGAACTATAGTTGGATATTATGCCTAATAGACTAATATGCATTGAATGCAAGATTGAAAGAGATAATCAAGGAATTTTGGAAAAGACTAAGGTTAAAACTCAAATGGGACAAGGGAGAGGGATTGTAGGAGGTAAATCCTCCTCATTTACTTCTCCCCTATTTGAATATTCCTCCATTTATCACACCAACTTGGAGTGTAAGCAGCCAAGTCATGAGGATTAGAAGGAAGTCAAGCAAGTGAGAGGAAAATAGCTAATTTATCTCGAGTTTGGGAGTCAAGCCTCCCTAATTTTAAAGAATTCATTGGGGACTTCAGTTGTATAATTAGAGAGGCCTAAAGTCTCATTAGGATTTGAATTTTGGTTGTGAAAATCTAACTTATTTTCGAGATTCAGACTTGTGAAAGCTTTATTAATGTAATTTTATGTTTTGGTAATAAGAATGAGTTCTGTTTTCAGCCAGCACTGAGTTAACTCAGAGGGTTGAAGCTCTTGGGCTAGGGCCCAACCCTAGCATCCAAGGCTCCTCTTTTTTGTATCTGTATGTTTAGATTAGTCTGATAGCTTCATTATTAATTTGCCTTTAGATGTACTTTCATTGCAAGTAGTGTAGATTGGATTGGTTGTTTATTGGTTTGCTTCCATTTGTACCTTACTTCAGTAGTGGGTTAGGAGGGATAAAATGAGTACCACAAGGCTATCAGTGGGTGTCTTGGTCTCAGTTCAGTTCCTCCCTTTGGGATCATGATTTGAGGAAGGGACCTTGATGCAACCCCAAAAACACAGATTTCTAGGCTCTTGCATGAGCTTTAGAGTTTACTGTATTTAAGTTAGCATTTGATCAGTTTTTCAACGTAGGATTTCATTTCCATCTATTCTATCTTCATTCTTGTAGTCGATCTCATTCCTTTCAACAAATTTCCTCATGCATAATGTAGGTAGTTAGTTCATTAATTATGCTTTTCTAGCTTACGAGAATGCTTCTTGTTCACATTGATTTTTGGAAATTATACATGTTTTATGCAAAGAAAGTTCTTCAAGAGTAGACAAAGACTTCATAGCTAGTAACAACCTTCCACTTCATCCACCATATTCATTCGTTGTTTTCACCATTGCCTTCACTAGTTTTCATCATTTTACATAGAAATTCTTCCAAGCACATTCAGAGAATCCAACCATCTTCTATCCTTGTTGTTGACTTCTGAGTGATCCTAGACCTTTCCTCATTTTGTTCCACTCATCTACCACCTTCCATAAGCCTTCCATCACATCCAACACCTATAATTTCTCTCTTGGCTGTATCCTGTAGGTTTACAACGAATCTTGTAGGTTTCTAGTACATCCTGTAGGTTTTCCTGAAATGGCTTGTTTTAAGGCTGAATTGAGGGAAAACCTCTATGAAGTCACCAAATGTCTCCCAAGGGTCTCCCACGCCTTCTAACCATCTCCTAACCCTTCCAACAATCCTTCAACATCCTTAATTCACCTGCCACATCACCAAAAGAAATTAGTTTGCATACTCGATTTTGCATGAAAAGACAAAAAGACAACAATAGAGTTATTTTAGTCCCTTTACTTGAACATTAGTGGTGTTTGCTAATTTTTACTTCCATTCTTAGATAATATCATTTGGTTCATGTTAATTTAGCATTATTGCAAAGCATCATTTTTTGGAAGTTAATTAGGAAATAGTGTGATTTAGCATTGAAATTCCATCTTTTTCATTATTGCAGTAGAGTAGCTCCAGATTAAAGTAGATTTCCCTTTCTTCCATCAAGAAACCAAGTTTCTTCTGACTCCATAGAAGTCTGACTTGAAAACCCCAATGGTCTCTCGCTAGGTGAATCGTGACAAAATGCAGAACCATCACTTTTACTTGTGTATATAGCATTGTCACCTCCAAGTTTGTAGGAACCCCAGGTTAATAATGTAAAGCTGGTAGCCTAGGAGTTGCAGCATTCTTGCTACAATAATGGCACTCATAAACTAGTAAGAAACCATCTCTTTCACATCTAAGGGTATTTGGATGTGATGCATATGTACATGTTCCAAAGGAGAAAATAACAAAGTTGGATAGTAAATCTAAAAAGTGCATCTTTATTGGGTATAAGGATGGTTTAGGGGATTATAAACTTTGGAACCCAGTAACAAGGAAGGTTGTGTACAACCAATATGTGGTGTTCAGAGAGGTGAAAGATATTATTAAACATGAAATCAAACCAAAGGAACCTCAGAAGATAGAGTTTGAGCTAAAGGAGGAAGAATCAGACTATACATCATAAGAGGAATTAGAAGATGAAGAGCCACAAACACCTGTTGTGAGAATATCAGTTCGAGAAAGAAGGCAGCTAGAAAATTATAGTCCATCTACTTTATCTTCAAATTTTTCTTATCTATTAATGATGATGATCCCAAAACTATGAAGGAAGCAGTAGATTCAGAGGATAGAAAACTCTGGAAAGAGGCCATGGTTGATTAAATGGAATCTTTGCATAAAAATGAGGCTTGGGATCTCGTGGAATTGTCAGCTAGAAGGAAACCCATTGGCAGCAAATGGGTGTTCAAATAATAAGACAAATCTAGAAGGAAAGGTGGAGAAATACAAAGCTCGATTGGTAGAAAAAGGTTATTCCCAGGTGTAGGGAATTGATTTTGGTGATATTTGTTCTCCTGTTGCCAAGGTAGCTTCTATTAGATTACTTTTATATGTTGCTACTGATTTTCATTTTGAGGTAGAACAGATGGATGTGAAGACAATATTTCTTCACAGGGATCTAGAAGAGGAGATCTACATGAAGCAACCTGAAGGTTTTGCAGTGAAGGGTATGAAAGAACGGGTATGCAAGTTAAACAAGTCTCTGTATGGGTTAAAATAGCCACGAACAATGTGGTATCAGAAATTTGATACATTTATACAAGTACTTGGCTTCACCAGAAGAAAAGCATATGATTGTGTGTATTTTAAATTTATTGGTGACATGTTGTTTATCTAGTCTTGTATGTAGATGATATGTTGGTGGTTGGAAATGACAAAGAAATTATCTAGGATTTGAAGACCCAATTTTCCTCCAAATTCGACATGAAATATATTGGTTCTGCAAACTATATTTTGGGCATGGAAATTAAAAGAGACCGGGCAAAGAAGCTTTGGTTAAACTAGAGGAAGTATGTTAAGAATATACAATAGATGTTTAATATGCAGGATAGTAAATCGGTGAAGGTTCCTATTCCTGCAGGTGTAAAGTTATTTGTTGAACAGTGTTCCAAGACATAAGAAGAGGAAGACGACATGTCCTTCATTCCATATGCAAGTGTATTCGGTAGCCTAATGTATGTGATTGTCTATACTAGACCCGACATTGCACACGCAGTGGGAGTATTGAGCAGGTTTATGTCAAAACCATGGAAGTAGAATTGGAGAGCAATGAAGCGGGTTTTCAGGTATTTGCATGGCACTAATAATTATGGTTTGTGCTACCAAGGAAGACTAGGATTGGATAGTGTTTTAGATATCTGTGGCTTTGTTGATGTAGACTGGGCTGCAAATTTGCATCAAAGAAGATCTACAAGTGGGTAAGTGTTTAACCTATTTGGAGGTGCAGTCAGTTGGATGAGTAAGAAAAAAAATCTGTAGTGGCACTATCAACTATAGAAGCAGAATACATGGTAGCCACTCATGCAAGCAAGGAAGTAGTTTGGTTATACAAATTGTGTTCAACTATGGGGTTAGTACAGGGAGCTATAAGGATAGACTGTGAAAACCAAAATGCTATTTTCTTGGTAAAGAACCTTGCTTACCATTCAAAGACAAAGCACAATGATGTTCAGTATCACTTTATGACGGATATGATAGATTGTTCCAAGACACAAGAAGAGGAAGAGGACATGTCCTTCATTCCATATACAAGTGTAGTCGGTAGCCTAATGTATGTGATGGTCTATACTAGCCCTGACATTGCACATGCAGTGGGAGTATTGAGCAGGCTTATGTCAAAACCATGGAAGCAGAATTGAAGAGTAGTGAAGCGGTTTTTCAGGTATTTGCGTGGCATTAATAATGATGGTTTGTGCTACCAAGGAAGACTAGGATTGGATAGTGTTTTAGATATTCGTGGCTTTGCTCATGCAAACTGGGTTGGAGATTTGCATCAAAGAATATCTACAAGTGGGTATGTGTTTAACCTATTTGGAGGTGAAGTCAGTTGGATGAGTAGGAAAAAATTTGTAGTGGCACTATCGACTATAGAGGCAAAATACATGGCAGTCACTCATGCAAGCAAGGAAGCAGTTTGGTAGTAGAGATTGTGTTCAACTATGGGGTTAGTACAAGGAGCTATAAGGATAGACTATGAAAACCACAATGCAATTTTGTTGGTAAAGAACCTTGCTTACCATTCAAAGACAAAGCACATTGATGTTTAGTATCACTTTATGAGGGATATGATAGAAGACAAAAACGTGTTGCTAGTAAAGGTAGACACTTTGAAGAATATTTCAAATTCATTGACAAAACATGTGAGCTCTGATAATTTCTCTTGATGTAGATAAAAATGGGCATTACAGGGCTAGATAAATGACTAAGCTCTCATGTGGCCCCCTGTGGAAAGAAAACAGAAAGTGGGAGAATGTTGGGTTGTGTTATATTCTTTCCACGACTAGCCCACCTAGTTAGTGGGGGGGTGGAGGGGGGCAAAGCCCTCCCTTCGTTGCACCGATTGTGGAGCAGGGCAGTCAATGGGGTTTTGAGGTGGGCAGTTAGCCCCCTTCTACTAGGTCTAGGGCAATGCCATGGGGAAAATTTTTTGGACCCTATATTAGGTGGGTGGACCTACCTATGGTTTTGTGCATGGCTTTTGCACATGGTTTTGGGCGCAATGCTTTTCATTCCATGGTATTGGATGCTTTAGCATGTACTGATATGTATTGTAGCATTAAAAGGAAAATAATGAAAAATCAAGCTGGTAGTCCTAGTTTTTGGATCTAGGGGAAAATCTCTATGTATATATGTTTTATGTGTTATTCTCTTGCTATCGTTATTTTCTGTGTTTTAGAATTCGTATGAAGGTGATTTCGGTATGGGGTTAAAACCTAAAGACACAAATGTCTTCCCTAGTGGTTCTTTAGGGCTAGAATCCATCATCGCTTCTTCAATCTGTTCCTTAACCAACACAGATCCTTGTGTATTGGCGATGATGCCCATGTTTCCAAACTTCTTTTTCTATGCAATGACGGACGTCGGCACTTGAGTGACTGCCTCGACCAGTGAATCAAATCTTGTACCAACAAATTTTAAAACTGGAGGAAAAAAAATTTCCTCCTTCGAGCGCCGAGGAGTCCGATATTTCCTCACCCCTCTTGGTAGAGTTGTAGGAATGGAAGATTGAATAACATTTTCTCTCATTTCTATCTGGACTGTACTCCCTAAGTCATGCTCCTCAGCTTCTACATTTTTTGTTTGGGTCAAGTCTCCTTGTGGTTCCTGAAGAACCGTGTCAAGTGTAGATTATTTTTCTTTTACCGATGCTAGGGTTTCTTCTGTTAGTGGTGTTGATTCATGTGTGACAGTACCACTTACATTTTCTACTTTGGACCCCATGTTTTCTTGGATGGGTCGTGTTGGTTCTTGTGTAACAACACCACTTACACTCGCTTCTTCAGACCTCAAATTTTCTTGGACGGGTGGTGTTGGTTCTTGTGAAATAGCACCACCTAAACTCTCTTCTTTAGGCCTCAGGTTTATTTGTTCAAGTGATCATGGTGGTAGTTCTCCAAAAATATTATCAACTAATGTTGAAGCAACATCAACCATGTCCTCAATTTCCATCCTTTCCACTTCAACTGAGCCAACACGAAATGTTGGTTCTTGTGGGGAAGAATCGGATGTAGCATCTTCCATCTTGACTGAGTGAATGGGTGATGTTGGTTCTTATGGGACAACATCGGCCATGAAATCTTCCATCTCAACTCATCCAACTGGTGATGCTAGTTCTTGTGGAGCAGCATCAATTGTGGTGTCTTCCATTTTGACCAAGTCAAAAGGTTATGTTGGTTCTTGTTGAGTAGCATCGGCTGCGACGTCCTCCAACTCAGATGAACCATTGTCATCCTCTACCTCTGTATGTGTAATGCCCACAGTTCAATAAACTATGGCTAAGAAATAGGAGTTTGAGCCAATTCTTGAATTACCAATAACTGGACCAACCCCTGATTCGTGAGGACTGTTAATACTTGTCGAGAGAAACGGGAAGATTGCGCCATAAGTTGAAGAATTTTCTAGAGGAAGAAAGGAATATTAAGTTAATGAATTTGCATGTGCTGGAACCGAAGGGTCTCTAATAGTTTAAAATGATACTTGAACATCATTGTAAAATGTCCTTGGCAGGTAATGTATCTTAACACGAAGTATGCAACTTCACCCCGAGGATAAGGTAATGACGTATGCTCATACTGTCTTCCTTTTTGAATTTATGTTTCTCCAGCTTGTAAAAATATTTCTGGGAACTACGTCAAGGGAGCCTTCTGCAAAAACCATTTCTTCCCTTTCTGTGGTTATTGACTGATGGTTGAGATGGCTTCCTTTGTGATAAGGATATTGAGACCTTGAAATTTGGAATGATATTTTTCAAAGTTAAATGCAAATTCAGCTGTAACAGTCTCGTCACAATCTCTCAAAAATATATGTCCCAGCCTACATTTACAAACACCTACCATATATCTGCATTACTGTGGACCAAAATTGTGCTCTCTAGTTCATGTCTCACAGCGGCTCCACCCATTCCGCTATAGCTCAGTGGAAACACTTGAGAGTAGCAGATTTCTCATTAGGATGGAGTATTGGTAGGTAATTTTTGAAGAAAGGCATAAGAAATGGTGGTAGCGGGGTGTACAAATGGCGATTTTTATAAAGATGTAAAAAATCCATGGCAGGTTATGGAAATAATGGGGGGGCATCATGTTACTTACTCCGCAGACTCCAAAAGGACCAGTTCATTAAATCTAATATCTATTGATAAATGTGCAGAGTAAAGAATCGTAGAGTGGACATTGGAGAAGGTTTTTTTATGATGGTGTTGATGAATCATTGTTGAAATTGATTACACCACTGTTTTTAAATATAGTTCTACCTCCTCCCGAGGCACTTACCTGGTGGAGCAATAACATAAAGGAGTAACTGCATTGGTGGTGTAACGGCATTTGAGGAGTTACAACATCAGGTCCTTAGAAAATTTTCGCCACGGAGTAGTAGAACTGGAGGAGTAACAACACCAGGTACTTAGAAAATTTTCTTGCCTCCATAGGATTTAAATACCAGTGGTAGTACCTGCAAAAAAAATATTGAGTCGTAAGAATATATATATATATATATATATATATATATATATATATATATATATATATATATATATATATATATATATATATATATATAGATAGATAGATAGATAGATATAGATATATATATATATAGATAGATAGATATATATATATATATATATATATCTATATATATATATATATATATATATATATATATATATATATATATATATTCATATGTATATATGTATGTATATGTTTTATTTCTTTATTTCTTTAAACCAAAGAATGCAGAGGAGTTATTATTTGCACTAACAACCTTCAAACCAGATTTATCATAGAGATGTTTGATGAAGGCATCTTTAGAGGCCGGACAGTGATACAGCCTGAGACGATGTCCATTTACAATAAAATAAGCATGTGTATCATCAATCGTGACAATTATGACAATTCCATTATCAAATACCTCATCAATCTCATAAGGCCCCATCCAATGAGAGAAAAGACTCCCCTTAAAGTCTTTAAAATGAGAATCATATAGTAATTCCCAATCCCCTTTATGAAACACCTTATTCTTAATAAATTTATCATGCAATTTTGTTATTTGCTGCTAAATCGCAGTAGTTCTCTGGACAACCATTAAACGAATTTCATCTAGTTCATTTAGTTGTTCCAGTTGGTGTTTCTAAGCTTCCGAAAGTTCCAATCCTACTTCGAGAGTTGTTGTAGCATAGATATTATAGCTTCCTTTTCAATGATGAATATCCACTCACTTTACCATAGATATTATTAGTGTGTAACTAGATGACTCATCAATACCACATCCCAAAAACCATATCTCATTTTACAATTAAAATATTTTATTTGAATTCAATTTTATAGTAATAAAATCTAATATATAGTCATTACATATAAGTTAAGATCTATTTTACCTTATAAATTAAAATAATGATTTTGTAACTAGAATTTAAATTAAATTAAAAAGAATAAAAAAAGATTAATACTTACAATAGACTTAGACTTACAATATATATATATTTTCAATCATAAATAGTCATAGTCACTTTACCATGGATATTATTAGGGTGTAAATAGGCTTTGTTACAGGACCATCATTATTGGACGACCATAGATACCATGACTTATCAACACCACACCCAAAAACCATATCTCATTTTACAATTAAAACATTTTATAAATATTTTATTTAAAGTCAATTTTATAATTATAACTTTCCAGACAACTCCTCTGCCTCGTTAGACTATGGGTATAATCATTAGTTATAAGTTAAGATCCATTTTACCTTATAAATTAAAATAATGGTTGTGTAGCTATATTTAAATTTAATTAATAAGAATATAAAAACTTTAATACCTACAATAGACTTACAATATAACAATATTTTCAATCATGAATATTCACACTCACTTTACCATATTAACATGTAATAAGCTTTGTTACAGGACCACAAATACCATAACTCATCAATACCACATCCCAAAAACCATATCTCATTTTACAATTAAAATATTTTTAAAATATTTTATTTGAATTCAAGTTTATAGCAATAAATCTAAAAGGAAAAATAAAATTATAATTATTTTTGAGATTTATTTAAACTATTTATCACATTAAAATATATATTACATCCCAAAAATCATGGCTCATTTCACAATCAAAATATTTTACAAATATTTTATTTGAATTCAATTTTAAAATAGCAAAATGTAAAAGAAAAAAAATAGTATAACTATTTTTAGATATATGTAAACCCTTTATCACATTAGATTATATAAGATATAAATAGTATCTATAAATTACGATTAATTTTACTATAGAAATTAAAATAATAATTTTTTAATCATATTTAAATTTCATTAATAAGCACATAAAAACTTAATACTTACAATATCCATTTTAACTTTGAATTCACCATGTGTTGAAAGCGATAAGATATTTGAGATGCAAAATATCTTAGGATACAAATACCATGAGTAATACCATGAATTGTCATAAACTTGGAGCAAGTAACAAAGTTTACCTTAACTACCCAACAAAAAATAATTAAAAAACAATAACTTAGAATTTTTATTTTAACATAAGGTTATTTTTATTTTTATTTCAAATTTCCATTAACTACACAACAAAAAATGATATAAAAAATAACATAGAAATTATATCTTAATATAGGATTATTTTTATTTTATTTTATTTTGAAGAGGGTGGGCAACAAGATTTTTAACTATGGATGTTCACTCACCCCCACTTTACCATAGATATTATTAACTTGTAAATAGACTTTGTTACAATACCATAACATGGGCCAATACCATCACTAGTCAATATCACATTTCCCAAAACCATTTATCACTTCACAATCAAATTATTTTATAAAAATATATATATTTAATGTGATTTTATTAGTTTTTTGTGGCAAGAGAGCATAAAATGGAAGAGATGTTGTAATTTCCTATTATATTATGTTATCTAAACATTTTGACTTGGTCAAAGTATATATACATTAATTAAAACATGTTTTAAGGTTATTTAGTAAACTTCTATAAGCATCAAGACACTTCACTTATGGTACATTACATATTTCCAAGATTTAAAATTATTAAAAAAAATAATTTAACTTTATTTTACATTATTATTATTATTATTATTAATTATAAAAAAAATTGATATATGATTTAAAAATAAACATCTAACAATTTTTTTTTACCATATTATCAGTGTTATTCAATTTTAAGGTCAAAATACTGCAAGTTTCAATACCATATACTAAAAAAAATTATAACTCATCTTTGTATTAGACGCTTAATTAATTAATTTAATTATAATAATAAAAATCACCTTAACAACTTATATATATATATATATATATATATATATATATATATATATATATATATATATATATATATATATATATATATATATATTTGTAAATATTAAATTCTACCCATTTACCATTGGTAATTAGTGAGGTTAATGCCTCACTCTATATTATTATTATTATCCAGTTTTAAGATCACAGTCACGCACATGTATGAGACCCCTTGTTTGTACGACAAGGGACCCATCTTAACTGAGTGATTTGAATACTAAATCTATAAATCTATAAATGTATGACCCTGAAAAAACACATGATTTTATAACGTCATGGATCTCTGAAGCTTTGAAACACATTGTTTTATAGTCTTGGATCTCTAAAGCTTTGAGTAAAGCCCATTGGGAAACAAGTGCATTTGAAATGGTCTAATGGAGATTATTCCAAATGATATCGTTCTTGAGTGCTTGTTGAGAGTACCTTACAAATCACACTATATGTTGAAAGGTGTCTATAGAAGTTGGGAGGCTACGGTGAGTAGCCCTAAATTCTATGAAGATAGAAAAATATCACGAGTAAGTGAGTACCTGCTCTACTTGATTCAAAAATACCAGATCGCTTGTCACGATCACCATTATGCATGCTTAGTAATGGTATATGACCCTATGAAGCACACCTGGGAAAACCTACATCATCCTCAGTGTTCTACTAGTATCATTCTATGCAAAAGGAGGGATATGTCACTTTCATATCACCAACACTTTCGATGCCCTTAATTGCAACTTTGAGCAATGCCATTCATTTTTCATGGTATAGTTACAAGGAAAATTTTAAGAACCACCCTAAATTTATATGTATAATAAATGTGCTAATCCCCATGATACATAGGAAAAATGGGAGGCAATTCAATAATATAATATGTATATATAATTTTTTTGACGAATCTCTCACTAGATTATATTATCTTGTACAGTGATGGAGAACCTTTCACTGAATTATAAAATCTTGTAAGATCTTGGAAAATCTTTTACTGAATAATAAAACATTGTGAAGCCTTGGTGAATGTTTTGTTAAAGTATGAAACCATATATGATAATAAGAAAACATATTCATTAAACTGTAATATACTAACATACATGTTTGGAAAAAAGAAACATAATTTTCTCTTCCTACAAACAATGTTGCAAGTTTTAGTGGTCGTGTTTGTCAAGGTTCTTACAATACACTCTTTCATATCCTTATATTAGTTTTGATAATATTCTACAACAAAGTTCTTGTAGGTGTTGATATTGACAATGAGTTCTGTCAAGGTAGGAGACATTAATCTTTTCTCTACAACATTTGTCAAGCTAACACCTTTTTCAAGTTATCAAATTTCTTTCTTATTCCATAGACTCCAACTACAAGATAAAAAGAAACACATCAAGTTTGTTTACCCCAACATGCCAACAAGTAGCAAACCCCAACTATATAATATAAGAAAGTATTAGGTATCCCAAAGGCTTGAAGGGGATCTAATTGAAAGAAGTGACGATTGTGAGAATCCTTCCAATCAATATATGAATATATAAATGTAGATATATTATTATTTTAATTGGAAATCTTCAATTAAATAATAAAATTTAATTATGTCTCTCCCAATCTAAATTGTTTATTAGCATAATTCACTACCCTCATAGGTCTCACATTTTTTAACAACGTTTTAACATGTAGATTAATTTCCTTTTTGGTGAAAAATCTCCACTTTTAGGAAAATATGGTGCAGTGGCTCCAACCCCTACAGATCATTAGGACACACTAAGAATAGCACAGAAGAAGATGAAAGGTTGTACAAACCAGCTTATTTTTCAAACAACTAATCCAACATCAGTACCTAAGCTTTTTCATCAAGATATCATATTAAGAATGTTTGAAAATGGTGAGAAATCTTCTGCAAGGGTGATGCGGAAAGGGTGATAAGGTTTCATTGTTTTGAATTTTTTTTGTTAAATCAGAAAAAGTTAAAAACCAATATTAATGGAGATATTGGTATTTTTTAATAATTTTGTGAAGTGACTAAATGTAGCTTTAACCATTCACCTTAAGATGTTTTTACAATATAATTTCCTAAGTCTATTTAATATCTTCATTATCATAAAAGCCAACCTATATTCATCTTAACTCCACATCTACCACCCTTAGGGGAGTGAAATCTATTTATCCCTTTGAGCACTTAGTAGACCCAGAATTAAGATGGATCTAAGATGATAGAATTTCCCCTTTAAATAGTCTATGCTCACATGAATACCATGGTATTACCATGGGTTATCATAAACCTGGAGCTTAAAAATTACTATTAGTAATTTATAAAAATTAATAAAATTAATAATTGATTTTTATTTTATTTTTTATTTTAACCAAGTTAAAATGTTTAACATACATTAAAATACAACATCCATTTTTACTCTTGATCCAAGAGAGGGATCAAATATTTTTTCACTCTATGCTAGTTTTGCATATCACGATATTTGATCCCTCTCGGGGCTTAGTGGATGCAGAGTAAAGATGGATCTGTGCTGGTTTAATTCCCCCATATAAATAGGCTACATTCCAGGTGAATACCATGGGTCAATACCATGTGCCATTTTTATTTTTATTAATACTAATATTAGGGTTAATAATGTTTTTTTGCATGGTATTAATAATAATCTAGCCCATGGTAATAGTCTATGCTTACATGAATACCATGGTATTACCATGGGTCAATACCACGGGTTATCATAAACCTGGAGCTTAAAAATTACTATTAGTAATTTATGAAAATTAATAATTGATTTTTATTTTATTTTTTTATTTTAACCAAGTTAAAATGTTTAACATACATTAAAATACAACATCCATTTTTACTCTTGATCCACGAGAGGGATCAAATATTTTTTCACTGTATGCTAGTTTGCATATCAAGATATTTGATCCCTCTCAGGGCTTGGTAGATCCAGAGTAAAGATGGATCTATGGTGGTTTAATTCTCCCATATAAATAGGCTCCCTCTCAAGGCTTGGTAGATCTAGAGTAAAGATGGATCTATGCTAGTTTAATTCCCCCATATAAATGGGCTACATTCCACGTGAATACGTTGCGTCAATACCATGTGCCATTTTTATTTTTATTAATACTAATATTAGGGTTAGTAATGTTTTTTTGCATGGTATTAATAATAATCTAGCCCATGGTATTTGGCCCATAGTATTTTTCCCATAGGTTTCACCTAAATATAATGTATTTTTTGAGTGTTCGTAAATATAAGGTGACTTATGGAGTAAATATAAAAAATGTTTTATTTTTTTACCATACCTCGTTTATTTATATTTTTATTAATTTACCATACATCTTTTACAAATATTGTATTTGCCCTATAGGATTCACTTAAATAAAACCTCTTTTTTGAACCTTCATAAATAGAAAGAGGGTTATAGACTAAATATAAAAAGAGGTTTTATTTATTTACCATATGACTAGTTTATTTATATTTTTATTTATTTACCATACCTTTTGAGTAAGTATAAAAAAAAGGTTTTATTTATTTACCATACCTCCACTTTATTTATATTTTTATTTGTTTACACCCTTGCATGTATATAAGGTGACTTATGGAGTAAATATAAAAAATGTTTTATTTATTTACCATACCTCTCATTTATTTATATTTTTATTAATTTACCATACCTCTTTTATAAATATGGTATTTGGCCCATAGGATTCACTTAAATAAAACCTATTCTTGAAAATTAGGGTGAATGGAATGTTGTAACTCCTAATTTGAAGGGCTAAATTTACCTTTTTTAACCTCTCCCTTAAAATAAGGTGGGCTATTTGAGGCGATTTGTAAAAATGTACTATGATACAAAATATTCACCCACTAAAAATTTAAAACCCCTTAATTTCTCCAAAGGGCGAACATTCGCCCCTAAAATTTTCCATAGACTAGTTACCTCTAGATCTCCTAGCATTCCAACATATTTGAGCATGGTTTTCTGTTGCTTCAAAAATCTTCCACAAGGAACAAGTTGTCATATCCCTCCCCTCACGTAAACGTAATTAACTCAACGTGAAATAAGTTACGAATTAGTTTGTAACTAATTCTTGATAACTAATTATGGGGAACGTGCTGGCAAATTGTGTGTGGAACCAGTGATAACTGATTCTTGATTTTGGGAAATCGGATGAGATCGAAGGGTTCCAGTTTCATCACGTGAGGATTGCCAGCCATGATGGCGGATATCAGTTACAACTAAGTCTTGATAACTGATTTGGGAAATCAAGAAAGGGAACGGGGAGTTGCCTTGGAGGGGGATTTCCTCTTGTAAGAATGAGGCGGAGGGAGAAGGCGTGAGGCTGGAAAGGCTGTAGCATGTAATCGCCTCCATTTGGAATCTAAGTGTTCCATGTGCTTAACTACCGAGTGTTTAAATCTGTGTCTTAAGAACTCAAGCCCGGTCGTGTTTTCGTATCGTATTATTGGAGGGCAGAGAGCTATGAGAATTGTTTGTGACCGCAGTGTTGGAAATAATCCGCCTGCCAGATTAATCACTAAACACCGCCTCACCGCCATGACCTGTGGAACGTCGAAGAGGCGCCACTGCCATGCCTATTGAGTTTCGAAGAGGCGGTAGCGGCTGGATTCATTGAGTTTCGAAGGGGCAGCACCGCCTGGATTCATTGCAATTCGAAGAGGTCTGGGGTTCGAGCTCCAGGAGCATTGCCTAGTTGTAGCGGCGGCGACGGCTAGTCTGTAAGAGAGAAACTCCTGCCATGAATAAGATAAGTATCATACAAGCATGTTTTATTGGGTATGGTTGAAATATTACCATGCGCTCAATGCCAGTCACTTGTTGTTTTCGTAAAAAACAGATATAAGCTTAAAAGCTTGTGTGTTAGCTGATTTTAAAGTTCTGGAAAATATAGATATGCATGCATGCATAATAGAAAAATTGCTAATAAGCTGAAATTCTTTGTGTTGTTAGCTGACGTTGAAATTCTTGAGATAGATATGCATTGCATGCATGGTAGAAAATTTCTAATGATGTGCTTCCAGATGAATAAGTAATCATACTAACTTTCTTGAAGAAAGTGTGTTTTATATACATAATAAATATGGTTTCTTTCTAGAAAAGAACGCATACTTCAAGTATGATGATGAAGGATTCCAGGAAGGGTTTTCTTGGAAACAAATTAGAGATTCTTTCTTTTAAAAGAATAAATAAAAAGTGCTTTTACTATAGTGAGAACCCATACTTGTATCATTTCAAGTATGATGATGAAGGATTCCAAGAGGGGTTTTCTTGGAAACAAATTAGAGATTCTTTCTTTTAAAAGAATAAATAAATAGTGCTTTTACTATAATGAGAACCCATACTTGTATCATTAAAAGATTTTGTGTACTGTATATACTAAAGAAGGGATATTAGGATAAGCTAATGGCTCAAAGAACAGTCATCGTGTTATGGAGATGTGTTCTTTGTATGTTAGCAAAACTATGATAAATCTTGACCATTGTGTTGTATGTTTAGAGAAAGAAACATGGACTTGTAAACTATTGGTTAGATCTCTTAGAGAGAGATATGCACCAGTGTGAATAAGCTTTGTGTAAAGTAGAACAAGAATTTACTTGAATAGACGTACTAGTGAGTTAGTATGTTATGCGTGCTCATACAGATGAGTAGATGAAAAAAAGATCCTTTTTAAAGGTTGTTTAATGAATTTTTGATAATGTATCTAATATTGTTGCCAAGCTTGTTGTTAACAGCATTGACAGGAAACGATGGCGGTTGGTGCCAGAGGAAAGTGATGTTTACCATTGGCAGGATAAGGATTATTTGTCCATGCAGATGAGTCCAAATTGCAGTATTTATGCCACAAGGATTATTGCATGTGGCGGTATGTAAATAAAAGATTACATGAAAGTTGTATTAGCTTTTAGCTAGTTATGTGATAGCTTAATGATAATTCATTGTAAATATTTTAATACAATGGTTAAGGGATGGAATCCCTTATAAGCCATTGAGTGAGGGGTGAAAACCCTCACGAGCGTTTAATAATAAGATTAAACGTTTGCTAGTTTTCACCCTACGGGGTTTCCAGGGTATATCCGTGTTCAAATGGTGTGATAGATGTGATTGCCTTATGTGTCCATTGATAATGATGGGTTCTTAATGATGATGGTTCTTTATTTGATGTGACAACCATAATGTCTTAGTACATGATTACCTCACATGGTTAAGGATATCAAGAAATTGATGCATGGATTCATAAGACAGTTTATGTTATTACAGTGATGGTAAAGGTTATGCAATGGTTATGAAACTTACTGTCTTTGATGGCAATTTACTTGATGTAATAATGAATAGTATATCTACGGTTAATGATGATTTGTGGAGTTGTGAATTGATTAATTACTTGTGGTAATTGCATAAAAACTTCTAACTCCCTACTTTTACCTACGAGGTTATCGGGGTATGTGACAAGTGGTATCAGAGCAAAAGGTTGCAGTACTGGCGCCTTTGGGAATTGGTAAGTGGAAAGGATATTGAGATACGCCATCAGTAGGCATTAACTCAGGTACGAGTTTAATCATTCACATATTCATTTATGTAGTACACTACTTTTGGCATGATAGGTGTGACTCATGTTTATAACTGCTTTAAGTAGTAAGTAATAAGTTGTTGCATAACTACGTTCATAACGTTAAATTCCTGATGAGGATAAAAGACAATGGAACTTTTGTCACACCTAAGAACAATATTGAGTACTCATTACACTTAAGAACAATATTGAAGACTCATTAAGGAAAGTGACCATCAACTACCAAATTTGATTTGCAAATATGGCAATAACAATGATGTATTTAATGAACAAAATTGAAGTTACAATGAACAAAACTTAATGAGCCAATGCATGAATATAAATTAGGGGAACATCCTTGAATAGGATGAAAAATTGTTTAAAAAAAAAAAAACATTAGAAGAACCCCTTTAGATATTGAAAACATGCAATGAGTCAAGTGGCGAGACTTGATTGTCATAACTAACTTTTGATTCAGTCTTGTCATGGATGCATGAAGACGATTGGTAGTTGAAATTGGTTAGTGTTGTATGACTGACCCATAGAACTTATATGCATTAATTGAATTGGACTTAAGATTATTACAATTCAAAAACAAGTGAAGGTTGATTGATGTCGCATGCATGGAGTGTGTGTATGAAGATTCTTACTCTCTCTGTGCTATAGTTCTAGTTGTTTTTGAGAAGAGTTCTTAATTTTATTCACCATGAGAATGCATGATGAATAGCATATGCTTATGTCTTAATAGATTTAGTGATGATTACCCTCTAATTAAGTGAAATCCATTAGCATGGTATGTGTTTATCATTACTTGTTGAGAGATAAAAACCATTGGAGCCTCGATTTAATGATGGTTGAATTTATCTCTACTATGGGAATGATGGATTTCTTATGCATGTTGCATTCCAGTGTGAACTTAATTGGAGAGGCATGTTCAGTGGGTAACATTTCTAGGACCCATTCATGGTATAATTACATGTGATAATTACTCATAAATAGACTACCTGTGTTAATACAGTTGTCAGTAAACTCTAACTACCTTCCCCAGCTATAGATGCTTCCAAAGGAAAAGGAAGCAAGGAGAAGGAAGAAGACCGTGCTGTAGGGACAGACGGAGATGGGAAAAGAATCGCTAAGTCTGGTGATGACCAGATAGAGCAAGCTTTGGGATCAGAATCTTGCAGAAAACTCTAATGACTAGATAGCGCTTGATGTGCATGTGAGTATTCCTTTAACCATGCTTAAGGAGTTGGAAAATGATAATTATAGTGTGTTGATGTTAATGATTTTCGTAATGTCTCCTTGAAGTCATTATTCTGAAATGGACACATAGTACTGTTATGATAGTTGTTGCATCTAGCATCAAGTGGTAACTCTGGTGCGTGTGTGACACTTAGGAGATTATTGCATAAGTAGAGCAATTGCTTCCGGTAAAGGTGGTTTAAACTTGTTAGTTATGCATGTTGACCCAAGAATAAGATAGGTGTCTTGTTCACTTACTTGAAGAACATGTATGAATGTTTTATATGATTTCTTAGTAGAGAAAGTATTTGAATGCATGCAATAAAAGAATGATTCTTTTATAGATTTTCTTGGTAACACTTACTTGAAGAACATGTATGAATGTTTTATATGATTTCTTAGTAGAGAAAGTATTTGAATGCATGCAATAAAAGAATGATTCTTTTATAGATTTTCTTGGTAAAGAAAATGGGTTAAGGCATGCAGTTAAAGATTGATTGTTTATATGTTTTCTTGGTAGAGAAAATATGATAATACTTGCAGTAAAAGAATTGGTTATTTTATATGCTTCTTAGTAAAGAAGATAGGTAGTTCCTCCTAGTAGGACTACATGTGAGTCTTGTGAGAGAAATGTTTGTCTCTTGTTGTCTTTCTTGGAATAAAATCCTTGCTAAATATAGCCAAAGAATCTTCTTGAGAAAGAGGATGAGGCATATAAATGTCCTGAGGACATAGCATGGAAGGTGGCCAAGTTTTCTTGAATTAAAGTATGTATCTTTATTTGATAAAAGCTTCTTGGAAAATATATATACATATATATATATATATATATATATATATATATATATATATATATAGATATATATATATATATATATATATATATATATATATATATATATATATATATATATATATATATATATATATATATATAGATATATATATCTATGCTAATTGCATTATGATTCTAGTTAGTAGTTATGCATTACATGCATGATAAAGGATAGCTAAGGATGTGCTTCTAGGCACATAGATATTCACTTCTAACTTTTTGAAGAAAGAGTATATTATATATATATACATAAATATAGTTTCAACCTAAGAGTGTGCATACTTCATGCATGAAGATGAAGGATTTTGTGAGAGTTTTCTTGAAAATAAAATTAGAGGTTCTCTCCCTTAAAGACACATTAGAATAGTGTTCATGCAAGAACCAAAATCCTTACTTGTTTCATGGAAAGAACTATGTGCATTGAAGTAAGGTAATTGTGTTAGGAGAACACATGCTGCATATGGGTAGCTATTGTGACTTTGAAATTGTAAGTCGGTGTGTACTTAGAGGAAGGGGTCATGTTAGCTTCTTTGAAATTATTAATCTCTTGGAGAGATTGTCTTGTTGGATGAGCTGTGTTGATTACTTGACTTGATGCATAAAGGATAATTAATCCTTGTTTTTGTATCTTGATTTTTTATGCCTAAAGATAGATATCTTTAATAATTTCTGGAAAGGGAATCTTGAGAAACCCTCACATCTGAAGATAGAGAAATGAGGATTAAAATGACTTCCTTTAAGGAAGAGGTATGTGGTTTGTCATATGAAATGATGGTGGTCTTCTAGTGAAGGGAATAAGTGTTGCATACATTAAAGAAGGGCTTATATGATAAGCAATAGTATGCACAAAGATTAGTCATTGTGACATAAGAGTTATGTTCTTGTATGTTAGAGAGATTATGTTTAATTATACTAACGATGCATGATTAAAGCTAGCCATAATAAACGTAAGATAATACTCCATTAATGATGATTTGAATTGGAACAACAGACTATGGCAAAATTGGGAATGCTGAGAGTATTAACTCAACTGTTGTTGACATTTATACATTAATGAGTATTTGCATATGCTTTTATACATGACAATATTGTATGCATGAACATTCTTGGTAATGGAATACGTGTTAACTGATGCATATTTATAACTAACGTTGCTGATGGGATTAAGTAGTGGTAGCTTAATGGCAACAAGAAAACTCATCACATAAATTGCTGCAATGTGAATTGCAATTATAAATGAGAAAGAATGATGTTATATGATATGCATGAATTATGTTATTTGGAAAATTTGCATGCATACAACGTGTATGATGGATATGTTTCCCATCAAACTTGATGTTGTGGATCCATGTTGGGGGTTAAGTGTAAATGCATGGTATACATGCATGTTTGTTATGCTAATGATAATGTTCATATGGTTCATTGTGTAAATTACTTTGAGAAAGAGTAATAAAAGAGAAATTTAACATGCCAGACAGTTGCGGATAATTGGGTTGATGACAGTTACCTGCCTGGAGGGTTGATGGTACTTGTCTGCCCAGATTGTGAAAGGCTTGAATGCCTTGGGTTGATGACAGTTACCTGCCTGGAGGGTTGATGGTACTTGTCTGCCCGGATTATGAAAGGCTGGAATGCCTTGGGTTGATGACAATTACCTGCCCGGAGGGGTTGATGGTACTTGTCTGCCCGGAGTTGGGTTGATGGCAGCTACCTGCCCGGAGGGGTTGATGGTACTTGTCTGCCCAGATTTCCTCTCCCTAGAATTCTTGAGCTGGTTGGCCAGTGGAATTCTATGTTAGACCTGGTAAGGTCCCTATCGAAGAAACTGTCTGGATGTGAAAATGACTCGGTTTGGTTATGGAAACCAGTTCCCATGGGTTGGGAATTCTTTAGCCTATTATGGTGCTCATAGCTAAAGAAATGAATGACTCAGCTATATGATATGTTGAAAATAAATTCTATATATAGTTGTGTGAAATATGTTATGCACATTTAACAAGAAATGAGCTTAGTGCTCTATAAGGAGTAATTGGAAAACTTAATTCCTTCATTGTATTATTAATGTTGAGAACATCTTAGTGGGAGCTAAGACAATTTTTGCTTGATGCAGTGATTGACTGTTTTGATGATTAGAGAGCTAGGTGCTCTTTTGGTACTCCTCGAAGTACTTTGTGGAAGTCTTTGGTGAGAATTCGTTCAGTATGCACGTGAGCAGTGATTCATCAATTGATGATTAGTGTTAGTGCTCTTTAAGTATTTGTAAAAGTACTGTGATTTAGAAAGCATCTAACATTGCACAATTGATTGCTAGTCAAAAGTATCTCATTTGACTCAAAATATAGTGACTAATGTGGTTGAATTTGTTAGTCATATATTACAGGAACTACTTACCATGGAAGGTTGAAGAATTGTCCAACCTCTATTAAAAGGCTTACATGAAAGTATTCATGATTTTCAAGCATAAGATGGTAAGTTATGGTAAGTTGACACAGAGAATTGTTTATTATGAATGAATAAGGGCCAGGTGGTGGCGATTAAAAGTTGCATATTTTGCAATTACGAATGCTTATGATTATTGATGCTTATAACTAATGATATTTCTTATGATTATATCATTACTATTTTATTTGTTGTCATGGAATCATTGATTTTAAAGAGAAAGGATCACATTTTGTGTGGTTTAGATGATTATACAATGAGTAAAATCTCAAGTTCCAATGAAAGATGAACACCGAGGACGGTGTTCTTGTTAAGGGGGGGAGTATGTCATATCCCTCACGTAAACGTAATTAACTCAACGTGAAATAAGTTACGAATTAGTTTGTAACTAATTCTTGATAACTAATTATGGGGAACGTGCTGGCGAATTGTGTGTGGAACCAGTGATAACTGATTCTTGATTTTGGGAAATTGGATGAGATCGAAGGGTTCCAGTTTCGTCACGTGAGGATTGCGAGGCATGATGGCGGATATCAGTTACAACTAAGTCTTGATAACTGATTTGGGAAATCAAGAAAGGGAACGGGGAGTTGCCTTGGAGGGGGATTTCCTCTTGTAAGAATGAGGCGGAGGGAGAAGGCGTGAGGCTGGAAAGGCTGTAGCATGTAATCGCCTCCATTTGGAATCTAAGTGTTCCATGTGCTTAACTACCGAGTGTTTAAATCTGTGTCTTAAGAACTCAAGCCCGGTCGTGTTTTCGCATCGTATTATTGGAAGGCAGAGAGCTATGAGAATTCTTTGTGACCGCAGTGTTGGAAATAATCTGCCTGCCAGATTAATCACTAAACACCGCCTCACTGCCATTACCTGTGGAACGTCGAAGAGGCGCCACTGCCATACCTATTGAGTTTCGAAGAGGCGGTAGCGGCTGGATTCATTGAGTTTCGAAGGGGCAGCACCGCCTGGATTCATTGCAATTCGAAGAGGTCCGGGGTTCGAGCTCCAGGAGCATTGCCTAGCTGTAGCGGCGGCGACGGCTAGTCTGTAAGAGAGAAACTCCTGCCATGAATAAGATAAGTATCATACAAGCATGTTTTATTGGGTATGGTTGAAAGATTACCATGCGCTCAATGCCAGTCACTTGTTGTTTTCGTAAAAAACACATATAAGCTTAAAAGCTTGTGTGTTAGCTGATTTTTAAAGTTCTGGAAAATATAGATATGCATGCATGCATAATAGAAGAAATTGCTAATAAGCTGAAATTCTTTGTGTTGTTAGCTGACATTGAAATTCTTGAGATAGATATGCATTGCATGCATGGTAGAAAATTTCTAATGATGTGCTTCCAGATGCATAAGTAATCATACTAACTTTCTTGAAGAAAGTGTGTTTTATATACATAATAAATATGGTTTCTTTCTAGAAAAGAACGCATACTTCAAGTATGATGATGAAGGATTCCAGGAAGGGTTTTCTTGGAAACAAATTAGAGATTCTTTCTTTTAAAAGAATAAATAAAAAGTGCTTTTACTATAGTGAGAACCCATACTTGTATCATTTCAAGTATGATGATGAAGGATTCCAAGAGGGGTTTTCTTGGAAACAAATTAAAGATTCTTTCTTTTAAAAGAATAAATAAATAGTGCTTTTACTATAATGAGAACCCATACTTGTATCTTTAAAAGATTTTGCGTACTGTATATACTAAAGAAGGGATATTAGGATAAGCTAATGGCTCAAAGAACAATCATCGTGTTATGGAGATGTGTTCTTTGTATGTTAGCAAAACTATGATAAATCTAGACCATTGTGTTGTATGTTTAGAGAAAGAAACATGGACTTGTAAACTATTGGTTAGATCTCTTAGAGAGAGATATGCACCAGTGTGAATAAGCTTTGTGTAAAGTAGAACAATAATTTACTTGAATAGACGTACTAGTGAGTTAGTATGTTATGTGTGCTCATACAGATGAGTAGATGAAAAAAAGATCCTTTTTAAAGGTTGTTTAATGAATTTTTGATAATGTATCTAATATTGTTGCCAAGCTTGTTGTTAACAGCATTGACAGGAAACGATGGCGGTTGGTGCCAGAGGAAAGTGATGTTTACCATTGGCAGGATAAGGATTATTTGTCCATGCAGATGAGTCCAAATTGCAGTATTTGTGCCACAAGGATTATTGCATGTGGCGGTATGTAAATAAAAGATTACATGAAAGTTGTATTAGCTTTTAGCTAGTTATGTGATAGCTTAATGATAATTCATTGTAAAGATAATAATACAATGGTTAAGGGATGGAATCCATTATAAGCCATTGAGTGAGGGGTGAAAACCCTCACAAGCATTTAATAATAACATTAAATGTTTGCTGGTTTTCACCCTACGGGGTTTCCAGGGTATATCCGTGTTCAAATGGTGTGATAGATGTGATTGCCTTATGTGTCCATTGATAATGATGGCTTCTTAATGATGATGGTTCTTTATTTGATGTGACAACCATAATTTCTTAGTACATGATTATCTTACATGGTTAAGGATATCAAGAAATGGATGCATGGATTCATAAGACAGTTTATGTTATTACAGTGATGGTAAAGGTTATGCAATGGTTATGAAACTTACTGTCTTTGATGGCAATTTACTTGATGTAATAATGAATAGTATATCTACGGTTAATGATGATTTGTGGAGTTGTGAATTGATTAATTACTTGTGGTAATTGCATAAAAACTTCTAACTCCCTACTTTTACCTACGAGGTTATCGGGGTATGTGACACAAGTGTAGCTCATTTTTTTCTTGATACACCTACTAAATGTATGGTCCCAATGAGTATGTACATGAATATTTGAAAACTAATTCATTCAAGTCTTCACTTCCTTGCATTCACACACCTTCCAAGTTTAGACATACCCTTCTCTACCTCCCTAATCTCTTGTGTGATCCATTGCTAGGAAAGACTTCCTTGGAGGAAGGCTTTCAAGACTTATGGAATCTTATAGCAAATGAATTCCTCTATCTTACTCCAAATATTGTAATACATTTGTCATAACATAAATCATAGTGATATATGTATGTTATCAAGTTATAGTACCACCACAATGGTCTTGTCTCTAGGATTTTAGCTTCACAATAATCGTTTATCCTTATTCTATATATGATCATCTCACATGTATCAAAAGAATCTTGTTTCCATGAGATTAATCATAATAATTTAAACAAAATATTCTTCCTTTCTTTTCTATTTTTTAATATTTCTTCATATAATAATCATATTTCATCAATACAAGATTCTTCTCATGATGTTTGACTCCACCATATCATAGTAATTATCCTTCATTATTGTTAGCACCTAAATCTACCTTAGGCTGAAGAAGGAAAAAATTAGGGTAACCACATACCACGCTCAGTCTGGTAGCTAGCCCTACCAGAGCAGCAGAGGGCTCTCTCCGAGTCACGCTCAGCGAAATGATAGGAAAAATGGTCTGAGATGACTTACAATGCGATATTTACCTTAGGCTAGTAAGTGAAAAAGGATTTTGGAAAAGATTTTCGAAGTGACTGAACTTCTGAGATGTATATGGGACTGGCGCTTAGCAAGGAACAGAGAATTGAGAATGAAGGCACAGATTATTCCGTGAGGCAAGGTAGGTGGGAAGTGCAGCAATTTTAACTTAAGGTGACGCGGAATGGAAAGATCGTCGAAGATAGTGAAAAGGGCATGGTCGCATGAATCCTTTTCAACAGAAGAATAACACTGCACATGAAATTTTCCCACAGGTAGAGCAATATAAATTGAATTCTACCTAATCTCACTTAGAAAATTTCACTGAAATGAAACATGAAATGAATTATGAAACATAACAAGATACATATGGAACATAAGAACACATTTTCTACACTCACAACCACAAGAATCTCATGAAATAGAGTTGCTACCTTTCATTAACTCTCTATCAAAAATACACAGTGCAGAAACAAAGTTTCTTACCCACAGTCTCTCAGAAGTTACAAGCCAGCCAACCCTTTGCAAATAAAATGTATACAATATATAGAAAGTTTATAGAAGAGATGAAATTCCCAGGGGTTGGGAAGTTACTCAAATCATTATGAAATGTAGATGGAGAGCCAACCATCAGCTACAGGTGCAGCGCTCTCAAGCATGACATTTGGCTGGGGTGACCCTTTGCATTCTTTCGCCACTTCGATAGATGCCAACTTGGAGAGGAAATTCCTTAAAAGGCGTCCTTTGTGCCAAAAAAATGGAAGAGTAAATGACCGGGCCCACTTGGAGAAGTCGCGACCCGAAATTTCCTGAAACGGGAGTAAACTGGGCAAAATTTCCTCTGTGCGTTGCGTGCTTTTCTCTGTGCGTCATGCTACTTTGGGGCCTATTTTGGGGCACTTTCAGGTGTCCAAAATGTGCCCAAGTGGGCTTGCTGGAAAGGTTGGCCTGTCTACTTTCTAACCCCACTAGAATTTCTGAATTTTGTGCTCATTTTTCCATCCAAATATTCATTCTCCCAAGACTACTTTCTGTGTGTCCAAAAAGTGGCAGAGAGGCCATTTTTGGGTGTTTTTTGACCTTTAGGAGACCCAAAACTTATCAAAATTTTTAGCCTGGACACCAGTAGATGTATTTTTAGATGCTGAATTCAAAAATTCAAGTCGTTCCTCAATCTCAGTTCTAGAATTTTAGCGTCGCACGGGGTGCGCGAGACATAGGGAGAAAAACCCTGTTTTTTTACCAAAAAATTTCCAAAAACACAAAATTGCCCCAAATTTTTTGAAATTTGGGCTGGGGGCTCTCTATGGAGTGCCATGCTAAGCCAAGGAAGCCTCAGCCAAGATTCTAAGCGTGTCTTTCTCTTTTGCCCATTTTTCCCTTCTTGTCGCTTTCCTCAATTTTGCTTTCAAACTCCTCATTCGGGCTCTCAAACTCAAGTTCCGTGCCCTGTAATGACGATCCATGTGTCTCAGCAGTGTGTTGTCTTTGTCGGCCTTGTTCAACATGTTTTCTAGGTGCATGTTAACTCTCTCGAGAACAGACTCACGATCATTAATAACCTGTTGCCCCAATGAAGTGAATTCAATCCTCCTCTGCTGGGCAGTTAGGTGATCCTGACGGATGTTCTGCAGCTCCATGATCACATGCTAGTCTTCCAGCTGTTTGTTCCTCTGCTCCAAATACCTGATGTTCCATTTGGCCATCTCCAACTTGACTGACAAGGAGTGAATCTCTGTCTCTTGCTCCTGGAAGATCTCTTTCAGTTGTGCACTTTGCGGACGTGTATCTGTATCATCATCATCATCATGAAGGAGAATGAATTTTGTCCCTCGTTCACCTAGTGGCACACCTGAAGGCCCCTTCTCATGCTTCGGCTTCTTGCCCTTGTCCTGTACCTGTATTTCCGATGTAGGAAGCGAGGCCCCTTCCACCCTGGGTGGAGATAACACTCGCTTTGCTGCTGCAAACAAAGGCCTAGTGCCTTTCAGATAGCCTCTCTGATATGTTATGGAAAATGGCACCACACTGGTCTCATGGTGCTCATGCTGATGAGAAGGACCACCTATCTCATGCTTTGCCTCTGATACTACCTGTGGAGTGCTGAAGAAGTCACGGGAGATGAAGTCCTCCCAACCAATGCCCTGCAATCCCAACTGATGATCCACCAAAATCTAGATAAGAGCGAAGTGATATACGCTGTTGAGCTGCTGCCGAGGGGTCTTGTGCTGCATGAACTTTTTCATTTTCTCTATGTTCCCACAGATGAAAAATAGGAGGTTCATCATATGCACCCTGGTAAAGTGCATGAGTAACCTGATGTGATAGTCATAAAGGCGAGAAAACCTCCCCTCACAACTGAAGTATTTCATGATCAATTTCACGAGCGGAGCATACTCATCTCTCAGAAATATGAATGGGAAAACTCTAGTGAGCTGACTCAAACAACTAGCCTTAATGTAAGGCTCATAAAGTTCCCTCTCCACCTTCATCTTCTTGTGCCATTGTTCTCCAACATTTGGTATGCCTGTTGCCACTGATATGGTTTTGGGTGTCAATGTGAAAGTGATCCCTGCCAAGATAGACTAACCTCCATGTAGGTGAAGTGCAAAAAGACGGGCCAACTCATGATGAATGCTGACATTTACCACCCTCTAACAAAATTTGAAACATGCTAAGTGCTGGAAACAAGACAGAGCGAGAGGGAATGCCTGCAACTCAGTGAGGGTGTTTGGTTCATCCCTGATGTGTCTGCCACTCCTAGGTATCCGAGGAGCCTGTTCTCCTGAAGCTGTGTCACTGTGGGTCTCCCCCTCATATTCTGATGAATTTTCCGATGCCATTTCTACTACTTGTATCGTGAATTTCTTTGCTGCCCTCTAAACCCACTAAACTGGTAGATGCTCTACAAATCTGTCACCAAGGGGACAATAAAATAGGGAGTATTAGGAGGGGAATGATGAAATAGGGATAGGGGTTTAAAGGGAGAGATTTACCATGGATTAGGGAGTGTTTTGGGGTGTGTTTTTGATGGGGTAGGGTTAAGGAACTTTTGAGCTATATGAGTAAAGGGGACAAAGGGATATGATTGCCATGTAGCTAGGGTAACTATCAGGGGAAAATGCTCTAGGGAAATCAGCTGATCAAGGTAAGGTAGGAGCTTATTTAGAAACTGTGTTACTGTAGCAAAAACCCTAGCTTTTTTGCCCTTTTTGTGTCATTTTTGTGTTTTCTTAAAAAAAATTGTTTTTGGTCTCATGGTCACCAACATCATATTTTTATTTAAGCTTAGGATCAGTGGTGAAAAGATTTATGGGCACTTTTTCAATGTTGAGAGCCAATTTACAAAAAAATTGGGAGATTTGGTGCTTTTTTAGGCTCACAGACCTGTGCGCCGCGCGCTTTTCCCAGTGCGTCGCGCGCCGGGTATGCGCCGCGCCAGTGAAATGTTAACACTGTGGCCAGGCTCCCAGTGCGCCACGCACCCTGAGTGCGCTGCGCCACCATGTGTGTGCGCCGCGCACTGTAAAGGTTGCCCAAATTCGCTTGAAAAATAGGGGAGAGGGTTTGAGGGCGGTTTCTTTAGGAGACAAGGTGGAATAGGGGTGGAAATGATGAGTAGTGAGGGGACAAGGGGAAGGGGGCAAAACCTTGGTGGCATCCTCTCAAACTTGCAACCCCATCCATTGTTTTTCATGGTGAATTTTTCATGATTGGCCATTGTGCTTTGCATATCATTCAACCTCTTCACAAATACCATATTCTTGACAAAATTTGATGAGCAGGTGATGTTACAAGGCTTACCTTTCAATTTGATCACTTTTTCCAAGTTTTGAAGTGGTTTGGCACCGTTTTGGGCTGCTGGACTGTGTGCGCCACATGCAATTCCCAGTGTGCCGCGTGCCTTGTATGCGTCACGCCCGTATAATCTTTCAATGGTGGGCTAGATGCGTGTGCGTCGTGCCTGGTGAGTGCACCGCGCTCTTGCCTGTATGCGTCGCGCTTCCCAAATCACCTCCCAACTCGCTCAAACGCTCACCATATCAACTTCACACCTTTGCAAATGTCTCCTCCAAGTCATTTAGCAACACAATACCTCTGCTTTGGGTCAAAACATGTATATATAGGCTTGAGAGAAACTGGTTTGATTTTTTCTTCCTTGAAAACCCCCTTTCTAATGTTTGAGTTTTGCAATTTTCATTGACTTTTAAAACACTTTGTTTTTCCTTTTTCTTTGAAATTTTGGCTCTCATGATGAAATTTTCGGTGTTTCTTTGCGGGGACTATGTGACTGAGCCTCTGGCTTCGAAATCCATGTCTGCATCTAAAAATGTCAACTGTCTATTTTTTGGAAAATTTTGTCATAGTTGACCTTGTTTGACTTTTCTTCAAAATGGAGTTTTGAAGAAGAGTCGATGTCTCTTGCGGTGATGATGAAGCTTTCTGCACTGTAGGTGTATAAGATCTCCTTCTGGCCTGCATGGCTTGTTTCTGGACATGTTTTTCAAGGACCAAACTGATGAATTTCTAGACCCTAACAATAAAAAATGACTCTATCCTACAATATGACCAGTCCTTGACTATCATGAATTTCATTGATTACGGACCAATTCACGAACCAGCAGAGGCTAGACATGAGGGGAAATGAGTAGCATGACTTTCTCCGTCAGATCAGGGCATGTCCCTAGTGAAATGCAGTTTTGTGGATGGAGCGGGACACCTAAAAATTGAAATACATTAAGAGCTTTGATCTTTGACGGAGGGCTGACCAGACCGACTCTAAAAATTACCATAAAAAAGGAAATTTCAATTCTAATACATTATTTCAATAAGCCAAATTTTTGCAAGTATTCATATATTACATCTCTTCAATGCAAGATATTTAACATCCCTTTATGCCATCTTAGAATTATTACACAAACACTAATTCAATAACTATCAATTGAGTTTAAAAAATAAAAAATGAATCTAGCCTTGCATTATTTATTTCCATCACAATCATTTCAAGCATTCCATAAGGCATCTAAACGTTTATTCCAATAAACAAAGGGTCAAAATTAGAAGATACATAGCTCTGAATTCATGAGTAATTACCTTCCAATTTTCTTAGCAAGATGAGGGGTTCATGCCACTCACTCCAATACTCAAGAGTTCCTCAAAATTATTAGAAGATATTTATTTTCATTATATTCAATCATGAAATTGATTGACTCATACAAGCGTGCATGCACTTAATGCATCCAACATATGTAGCATCCTGAGCCATAATATGAATTCCATGACCCAATATTTCCATAGTAACTAGTAGATGCATAAGAAAGATTCTAGCAATATTTACACAATGAAGGCTTCTTTCCTTTGTCATAACCTATAAGGTATTAATGAAAAACTTTCTTTCATATATCAACATTTCCATACAATTTTCACATTAACCAAGAAAAATGAATCCTTCAATCACATGTTTGTAACCAACAAAATCAACAATATATGACAGAATTAGAATCACTTGTCACAAGCTTAGAAAATATTGAGCCAATACTCATAGACTCATGAACACCATTGTAGTCCCTAAATTTTCTTCATACATCCCACTATTTCATGTACTCTCTCCATGCATTACCATTTTTATTATATTATGAGAGCATTATTCATTCATTTAATGTTTCTTCAACATAAAATCTCAATGCATGCACATATTATTAAGATTTTACTGAATCATTTTGTGGTTACAATTTTCTTCCTTAACCTTACCCATTTTTGGAATCCATGCAATACATGAATTAATTTGAGAAAAAAAAAAGGCATCATATTCAGCTAAAAGGAATTAGTACCCAATTCCTTTACCTTTTTACCTTTTCTTTCTACTTGCCTTACTTGTCTACCATCACATGCATTCTCAGCTAAGATAATTTCAAGTAGTTTAGTTGGCTTATTAACATACTTGATATTGGAACTTTGAACAACCCCTGAAATTATCTCAACCTCACATATTAGTCACAACTCTATCATTTCATCTACCTACAACCATGCTTAAATTAATATTCATAGAGGAAATCTATACTATGTATCCAATTCATATATTCAAACAATGCCTTCAGTTATGCACCCAAACATGTTCATATACATATTTTCATTGATAAGTCATAGCACATATTTAATGTTATTCATACACATTTATTTTTAAATTTAATTTCCAGCCTCTCTTTTTTTCAATCATTCACATGAAAAATCTCAGAAGAATGAACTTAAGCTCACTACTTTTATTCATGTGGTAGTTAAGAACAACATATCGCTCTTGCACACTTTTTATATGAACATTATATGTGACATGGAATTCACCAGGTAACTTTGTTGTATAAACAAAAACATACCAGGTACAAGTTTCTATTTTCTTACCATTCACACACTCATATTATTTTCATAAATAAAACATATCCTTCAATCACAATTTTTAGTTAAGGCAAATTCTCTTACTAATCCATTTTCATAGTTGTGAATTCATTTTCCATATGGCTCATATTTATGAAACCATCCTTGAATGATCATTTTCCCACATCTTCTTACTAATGCAACTAAGCAAGGTAAGGTTCCAAGATCATTAGTAATTTCATCGCATGGATAGATATATAAATTTTATTAAAAGAAGAAATGAATTTTCCCAAATTCCTAGCAAGCTCATAACCTAAATTTCTTCTTTGCAATAGTTATGGGGCCCCTCCCCCTTACATTCAAGTTCCAATTAATTGTATCAACACACATTATATCAATACAATTTTCTTAGAAAGTTATCATTCCTTCATGAAATATCTCAAGAATATAGTCATATCATGCACTTAATCAAGCATTCAGATAATGATTTAAGTATGCATAATATTTAATATTTGTAATTAATAATTCTTAGAACATTTATCTAGAGAAAACCATTGATGGGTAGAAAAAAAATCTTATTTTCTCAAATCCATAAGATTTGCTACTCTCTAGCAACCTCCAATCAATAGTCTCACATCCCCTCAACATCCTACTTGACCTATGGTAGTGAAGACCCCCTTTCTCTTAACACAAAAATCCCTAGGGATGTGTCATTATCCTTTTAGGGTCTCCAACTTGTGTTCGCAAAGGATGTATTAGATCCCTATGGATTATAAGTGTTTTAGTTTCCTTCATGACTCGAGGTACTCTCTAGATCCCACAAAAATAATTGTCCCTAAAATCCTCCCTCCAAGGTTCCAACCTTCCTCAAGGAAACCGAAGCAGAAGTTCCCTTACAACATTGTCACAACATGTACATCAACATACATAGCTACCACTCATACAATTCTCTCATCATCACCTTATATTTCATAGCCTTGATTCCATGGGACTGCATGCAACACGCTTATTAGCTTTGCAATCATGCTACCAACTTGTTTAGTTATGGTTGCATCACTTGGCCATAAAAAATTTCAATTCACTTGGGTTTCCCTAAATAATCTAGTTAGAATATTGCATGTTTATATTGTTGCATAAAACTCAATTTAGTCATAAAGAAACGTCAATGTCTTCATATGTACAACAAAATAATTTCAAAATGAAAAATTATAAAAAAAGTCAACAAGTCCTATTTTATGCATGCTTTTAGGATTATGCACAAAACTTGACTTCCTCTAATCATATATTCTAAAATATCATGACCTATTATTTTAATGTTGGACCAAATGATTAGTAGGATCTCCCCTAACTATGATCCATGCTTCAACTTCTAGAGCCTCACAAAAGAAAAATTATAG
Source organism: Pinus tabuliformis (assembly GCA_031772625.1). Taxonomy (NCBI): domain Eukaryota; kingdom Viridiplantae; phylum Streptophyta; class Pinopsida; order Pinales; family Pinaceae; genus Pinus; species Pinus tabuliformis. The sequence goes on from CM062818.1 coordinate 1,674,886,846, forward strand.
CATAAATGTTAACATGGTCTATTTAATACATGATTTTAGGAGGATCTAGGAAGCTCAATTTCCTTTGATCGAATATGCTAAAATATCATGACCCAAGATTTAAAAATCAGACCACATGATTAATGAGATTCTCATCACTATCGTCCAAGTTTCAACTTCTAGAATCTCCAAGAAGAAAAATTATAACAAAAATGTTAGCATGACCTATTTAAAGATGCATTTAGGAATCCTAGCTTCCTTTGATCATATTTCCTAAAATTTTAGAACCCAAGATCTAAAAATTGGACCAAAGGATAAATGGGATTTCAGCTCATTATCATCCAAGTTTCAACTTTTGGAACCTCCCAAAATAAAATTAATAGTAGAAATATGAACATGAAATGTTTAAAGAAGAATCTAGGAATCATATCTTCCTCAACTAGTGTTGTTACAAAATTTAATACATATAAAACGATATATCCAAATAATATAATGGCTACAACCATTACAACTTTGTTGACAGTTAAATGTTTTTACGTATAAACTTGTTGAAAAGAGAAATTAAATAATCATGTGTAAGAGATACTTACCTTGAGTTAAATATTTTGCAATCTTGAACTAAAGAAAGGTGAGCCTCTCTCCAGCCAACCGTAGGCTCAAAAATGTTATAACATTTCTCATAGTTGGCCACCCTCGAGATAGATCTTGATTCCTTGAGGGAAATGAGAAACTCATTCGTTTAACACATAGATTTTAGAAGAGATTTAACACAAAAGTGAAGGTCATTCTTCTCCAAACAAAAGAAATAATATCGTTGTTTAGCATTTCCATTCCTTGACTAAGCCCATATACATTCACAAATGACACTCTAGACTTTCATAACACAAGGGATTCCTTATATGATCTCTACAACCCCTCATGTCTCCCTTCTACAACACTCTCAATGCCACACACAAATAAGACAACTACCGATTGTAAAAGCCACCCAGTCTAAGGAAAAAAAGATACAACACATTTAATTCATGTTACACAATATGTCACCAATTTCCATGCCAATTCAAATATTCATGGTGAGAGAGAGATGCATGGGAGATTAATAGAAGAGATAAAAAATAAAATCATAAGAACTAAGAAGAAAAATCCCTTGATTTCACCTCGCTCTTATTTTTATAATCACACCTTCGCCCTTCATATTCCCATGCTTTTAGCTCCTTGGGAAGACTAACCATCACATTTGTTAGTGAGAAAATGCACCATCCCTAAGAATTTTCTTGTTAGGCTTTCAAAGACAATGGAGTGAGAGAAGGCCCTCAAGGTCCAATGAAAAATCACACAAAGAGCCACCAAATAGAAGCCCACCAAGCACACTAAGAAAAAGGGAGCAAGAATGAATAAATAAAATCTCAGCCACCAACACCAACGGAAGTCACTAAGAGGAAGGCAATTCCAATGGCATGCACATAGCACATCGACATAGTAGCAGTGGTTAAACAGGAATGGGCAGGAGTTGCATGACCTAACGTTATGATGGTGGGAACATGCATAGATCTCATGACCCATAGTTCCCTACACCACCAACTTGGATGGATTTCAACCTAGTCTAGGGTTGGAGAGGTGGACATGTATCACCTTCTTGTTCCTCCCACACCATGGCGAAACTTTCAACGAAGAGTTTGGGGGGCATGTACAAGGTTCCACGCCACCCACCACGTTAACCTTACATGCTGACTAGATCAACATGTCACCCCTCCACATCAACCCTCATCCACACCACACCCTATGCCATGTAAACCAGTGAGGTCACCCTTCATGCCTAATCACCACTTGTGACATGGCACCACCATATCAACACATGGCAGGGTCCACCCATCATGTTGGCATCATCATGATGTAAGCATGACATCAAACCTAAAAAAAATCATAATGGCATCCTCATACGTGTCACCCTATTTTTTTTATAAAAAGGAATGGGGCCCATTTTTATTGTTATTCTATCCACTCATCCTCCAAGTCACGGTCGTGAACTAGCAAACTTGATGAACTTGAGTTTGCCTCAGTTTGACCCATCCAACCTAAATTTGTAACCTTGAACCTACAAATTGCCTCACCTTCATATATTTGATTTGATAAACCATTGAGAGAGCTAGAAGTTGGGATAGTTTGAGCAAGTTTGAGCTTGTATAGAAATCATAGTTATCCTGTGTGAAGAACCACTTTTTCATGCATAAAACCTTGATTTATACATCAATTTGCCTCATCGTTTCATAATCTTAACCCATGTACATCCTCAATAGTCCAAAATTCACTAATTCTAGTGTCAGATATCTTAACACGCCCTAATTTGATATTCACAGATGTTAATTAAGTCACAACTCAATAATTTCAAATTAAACTTCCCTCCATCTTACTAGCTAGTCTGATTGGGCCATGTGGTATTCTCATATTGGCCAACTAAATCTCACTCATAAACTTGATTTATTATCATTGTCCTCATTCCACCAAGTCAGCTAATTTCCCCTCATACAATCCTTTGTTTCCAATGGCTACATCATCAATGCCAAGTTCTCATGGTATTTCAATGGCTAAAAATTCTAAAGATCATGGTTTATATGATTAGGATGTTGATGTCATAGATCCTATAATAACCACCTATGACATAACAAAATCTATACAATTGGTACACAATACATTTGATATAATAAGGGACTACAACAATCTATATCACTCAAATTTGGTCCTAGCAATGGTCTTTCAACTGTACCATTTCCCAAAAATGGTATCATGGTGGGTTAGCTAATATCTGCCAAATTAGAGAATCATCAAGGTCATGCCATAGGCCATTGCATATATGCTATCATTCTAGGACAAGCAATGAATGGAGAAGTTAGATATATTAATACTAGAAAATCAATGGAAGTCCACTCCCCAGAGGCAAAGCAATAGATGATGAATGAAAATGTTAAAGAAGGAATAGTAACCCCTTCCAGGTCTCCTTCCTAATCTATTATGGTATTTGAGTCTATGGCCAAAATATATTTCCCCATGGTTGCTCAAGTTCTTGGTATTAATATTGACGTCCATATAAGTGAGTCAGTCCTAGGTTTTTTAGTTACTTTATCTCACCTGGTCACCAAGGCCTGCAGAAAGTATGATCTTACCTAGTTTGTTTTTTATGAAATCCATGCTCAATTGATAAATTTTGAAGGGAGGTCTTTCCAATATCAATCCTATCTCTTCCATCCAATTATTTACCAAAATTATTCCTATCTTGAGGATCTAAATCCCAAAATGGTGAATGAACAAAAATACTATGTCTCCTATCTTTGAGTGCTTCCCTATGGTAAGTAAATGAGAAAACAACTAGGGTTTTTCGATTATGTGTATTTTTTCATGCCTATTGTGTATACCATGTTACATGGTGAGATTCTACCCAAAGACCCTAGCTTTCTTAGGGAAAAATTGTAGTTCAGACTCGATACTAGAGTTGGTGATTGGTACCTCTTTTAGGAGTATATAGACTTCAAAGTGTATGTATTTGAAGAAATACCATACCAGTTATGTGCATTTGTAACTCCCCACATATTTTCACTGTTGTATATAAGGAAAAGGTTCAGTAGTGACAACCTACACTTCACTTCTAAAAAGAAAGTTGTGACATTCAACCTCCCTCATGAGGTGGTGCCATTTGTGGTCAATGCAAGGAGCATACTGAAGAAAGCGGAGAATATACTAAAAAGCTTTAATTTCCCACAAGAAATTGTGTGGAAATGTAATCCTCATAATATCATATATGAAAGAAAAAAGGATAGGTGAGACATATCAGTCCCATCAAACTCCCGATGTTCTGGAAGGACATGTTGAATTAATGACAATGCCTCATGATGCCAATAAAACGTAGATTATAATCTCTCATTGAAAGAAAGAATCGAATAAGAAGAAGGAATGTGAATTGGAAATCATAAAGATGCATTTATAATAGAAGAAAGATGATTATCAGTAAATCGAAGCAGAAATATATGTGCTAAAAAGGAAGCACATGAGTAAATCCTCATTCAAAGCTACAAAAGGAATCATATGTCATATAATAATTAATGTGATGGAAAATAACTTGGATCATATGGATCTCCACCAAGTGAAGATAGATACCATCAGAAGGGATAATAGGGAAATGAATGTAATAAAGAATGTTATTGGTGACTCCACTACCAAATCTGATGTAATAATATATTTCCTAAACCATATGTCTAAGGAATATGTCACAAAATGATCCATATTGGATCGTATATTGTTTTTTATCAATATGGATGCATTTTGAGTGGGAAAATTGGAGGAATAAACTTACAAGATCATTTTTACTAATGGGACCCAGTTTGGAAAAATGAGGTCTAAAACCTTATGGAAGTGTTTTGAGGCATTAAATAACTTTTTTTGGAGGTAAAATTTTTCCTTTTTAGCTTCAAATCATTTCACGCTATTCTACACACTGAGATCTTTCCAACAGTGCAAGAAGTTCAACAATCATAGTTTGTATGCAAAAGTTATGCCACTCAGAAGTTGACCTTCAATTCTCACACGTATAGTTTAAGAGGATGTTGTGTCAACCCCCATTATTCATGGAAAAGAGGCTAACGATGTGTTTGGGATGTAAAATACTATAAAATATTTTATATTGTAAGTCTAGTTAGGAGTTGATGTAGTTAAAATTAACCACTAGTAGGCTATCGGGTTGTGTTATAACCACACCACTAGGAGGAAAAGGCATTCCTTTCTTTTGAGCACATTTTGTTTCATAGCTGAGAAAATATAGCTAGGAGAGATAGGAGGTAGAGCACACAAAGAGTACATGTGCACTATAGTAACTGACCACCCAAAGGCATTGCTTCTTTGTTCGTGCAACCATATTTCCAGACAGAGAGGGAGCGAAGCAACCTCATGTTCCAGTTGGGTTTTCTCCTGAAAGGGTTTCACAGAGAGAATATATTGTGTATTATGTGTGTGTGTGTGTGAGATTATTTTTTCATTCTCTACTTTTATGCATCATTTCCGTTTGCATTCATGCACTAATTAAAGTTAAATATACAAATCCAGAATTTTAATAAAATTGTAATAATGCCAAATTTTAGGATTTTAATATATTATTCTCGTATATGTTGTGGAAAACTATCGAGTGGAATATCCACGATATTTTACGGATTATTTGGTATCAAATCATGTCTATTTGGGTATTTTTTGGAGATTGCGGGGATCTATATCATTGAGGCCAAAAATCATGAAACCCTAATCACGAGTGATGAATGTGTAAATGAACCTTGTAATCCTAAAGAGTGGAATATCCACGATATTTTACGGATTATTTGGTATCAAATCATGTCTATTTGGTTATTTTTTGGAGATTGCGGGGATCTATATCAGTGAGGCCAAAAATCATAAAACCCTAATCACAAGCGATGAATTTGTAAATGAACCTTGTGATCCTAAAGAGGTGAGGTTTACGAGCTAGAAAAACAAGCCACAAACATAAACCACAGTTCAATCCTCCTCATGGAAGGCTTGAATACCAAGATGGGGATATTGGGAGAAGATAGGGGTTCGAATGTAGAGGAAAAATCAGAATATCAGGGAAAAATGGAGAACCAGTTGAAGAAAGGACCCAAAAAAGGTCAACCGAGCTTGAGTGTTCTAAACCAATCACAATCCTTGTTTAAAATGGAAATAAATTAAATTTCAAGTCATATTATGGTGAGATCGACGCTTTGAAGCTGAACCACTGGTTGCAACAACTAGAATTTTATTTCAATATCCATCAGATTGAGGAAGGGAAAAATATCTCATTCGCACAGCTGAAAATAGAAGGCCATGAACTGACTTGGTGGGAGAGCCACATGGAAACCTTGAGGTTGGCAGGAGAACCTCTAGTGACTAAGCATGGAGATTTCAAAACGCTCATTAAGTTACATTTTTATCCCCTTTGGTAAATCCCATCTTCAAGGGTTGAATGCATAAGATGAGGAGCTGATCTAACTGATACTAAACAAGAAACAGGAATATATGCATCATCAACAACATGCCTCTAAAAGTGAAAAACTGATTCATTTGACTTCAAACTAACTCCTAAAGAAATGAATCTACCCTATACAACTTTTTAACCAGCATATTTACAAGCCATGACATCATTTACAATAGTAAATCATCTACCATGAGAGATAATCCATGATCATAGTTAAAAACTGGAAAAGAAGGCATCTTGAACAAAATTTTCTCTACATGCAGTGCCACTTTGAAGTCCCTTTTGAAGGCTTTCCCAGCATCCAAATTGAGCACATGATAGCTCATTGGAAAGGTATTCAAGTCTACTTTCCAGAACACCTATCATTTCTACATTTGGAGCTCATTTGGCCCCTCAAAACATGAATGTGTGTCCTCACTACCCTGAATCAAAAAATGCAAGCCATTTGTCCATTGGGTTCCCATAGGAAAAGCGCAGCGCCGGTGGTTTTGCGCATATAGGCCATTTTTTTGTGTGTCAAATTTCCAAAAATTGCAAAGGTTAACATTTGCTCAAAATTTCCCCAAAATTTGTGTGAAGCCTCACCATCATATGCTCTGATGAGTCAAGCAAGCCTTAACCAACATTCTAGGTCTATCCTCCTCTTTCTTTCCCTTCAAGGCCCGCCTTAACCTAGCTTTCATCTTCTTTATTCTTATGTTGCAAATCATATTGAGAGTCCTGTAATGATAAGACATGTGTCTGAGCATATGATTATCTCTTTTGGCCTTCTGTAGTAGCTTCTCAAGGTGTAGGTTGACTCTCTCAAGCCAAGTTTCTCTATCCTCTTCAATTTCCTGCTCAATAGGGGTCAAAGTAACTAGTGTCTCTTTTCCACTTTGTCATTTCACCTTGAGCATTTCTAGCTCCATGAGGACTTGTTTGCCACTCAACTATTTGTTTTCTTGCTCTAAGTATGTGATGACATACTTGGCCCTCTCCAAATTGTCCATCAGAGCCTGTACTTGGGCCTCCCTTTCCCAAATGATGATGTCTTTGATTGTTTCTTCATTGTGAGCCTCTAAATCAATGGTTTGAGTGTCATGCTGCTTAAGCTCATCATACTCTGCCAGATCAAAGTCTCTTTCCTCCTCATCATCAAGGTCTTCCTCCTGTCCATGTTTGCAAGGTCTAAGGTTGTACACTCCTAGAAAAGGATAAAGGGAATGAGTGGGAGTCTTTTAGGAGTGAAGGGATGTACTAGGATAGATTGGACAATGAAGGGTAAGATCTGAATTATGAGAGTGAGGGAGGGGGGTTTTATTATGACAGGATATAATTAGGGGATATAAATGAGGGGATAGGTAGTGATATAGAGAGGGGTTTTGAGTTTTGAAAAGAGGGACAAAGAAAGAAATTTGAAGATTTTTTGATGTTTTGAGGGTTTGGAGCCATTGTCCTCAATGCATAGCATGTTTTCCCAGATGCGAAGTGCTAGCCTCAACACACAGCGCTAGTGTAAAATAACACTATCAAATTTTTCCAAACAAAAAGCATCGGCCTCAATGCACAACGCCACCTCCTAAACGTGTAGTGATTTTTTTAGGCCACTTTTGGAGGCCTTCCCAGTGTCCAAATTTTGCATGGGATATCTTATTGGAAAACTTGTCAAGTCTACTTTCCAGAACATCTTGAATTTTGCAATTTGGAGGTCATTTGCCTTGTCAAAAGCTCAATCTCCCTAGACTGGTCAAAATGTGAAGAATGAAGCTGCCAAAATGCAGAGTGTTGTTTCAGTTACCTTTAAGAGGTCTTTCTCAACTCCAAATTGAGCTCATGATAGCTCATTTGAAAGCTCTCTACGTATAGTTATCATTTGATTCATCAGGCAACAAATTTGGGCACTCCATCTAGGAGAAAAAGTTATTTTCCCAAGGTCACGCAAGAAGTGCAACAACTCTCTTGTGGCAAATTATGGTTTGAACATTTCTCCCAAACCGTGAGACTTGTACAAAACTAGACAAAGGTTTTTCTTTCTGGCTTTATTATGGACAAAAGCCTCTCTCACTTTTGTCAAATTCATTTTTTCTTGTTCACAAACATCATTTGAATAAAACTTTTCCCGCTGTGTGGAACAATGGATGTGTAAAAATGAAGGGAGATGAAGGGGATGAGGAACTTCTAATTTCTTGAGAGAATTTTGGGAAGTAGGGAGAGATGTTATGAAACAGGGGAAAGTTGAATTTCAAGGATTGATTGAGTGAAGGGGTCCAAAAGGGAAAAACACAGGCCTAACCTAGAAAAGTGTCAAATTGTAGCAATAAGCTAGGGTTTGTGGGAAAATGATGAATTTGAGGGATATCAGTGTCGAGAAGTGTTTAAGAAGGGATATTTAGGATAGATGAAGGTGTATGAGCATTAGGATACAAGTTTTGTTGATGATTTGACCTTCCAAGTAAAATTACCTTCAAAACCCTAGGAGAGGAAAATGAGCCTTACCTATGCACTACTGAAGCACAAACAAGGTGTAAAATGACCCATTGGAACTTGAAATAATGATGACAACTCTTTGAATGATGGTACACTCAGCCGAATGGTGACATGGGCCAACACTTAGAAAGATTTGGAAGGCATGAAAAAAATCCTAGACCTAATACCTAGTGACCAAATTTTACTTGAAGACTCACTAAAATCACAAAATTTTGACATTGACACACCAAGACTGCTTTATAAGAGAATATTTTGATCACTGGTGAAAGGCTGCAAAGACTAACGCTAACACACTTGAGAAAAATGGAGTTTTATAAAGAATGAACAAGACGTTGATGGAAATGGAAAGAAGCATGTTGAGTGGTGTGGCATTAGGATAGGAATTTTGGGCAGAGATGGTGGAGATTGCATGTTACTTGGTCAACATATCACCTTCATCAGCGTTGGAGGATAAGACTCCACAAGAGGTATGGACTGGTGATGAGAATCATAATTGGGTAATTATATGGGCCTTAATTCATCTCCTAGCCTAGCCAAACCAACTTTTCTCACAACTTATTACATGTTTTCTATTATATTTTGTTTATGAGATGAGTTAGAGTTGGATATTGTACCTAGTGGACTAATATGCATTGTGTGTAGGATTGAAAGAGAAAATCAAGGAATTTTGGCAAAGACTAACGTTAAAACTCAAATGGGACATGGGACAGAGACTGTAGGAGGTAAATCCTCTTCATTTACTTCTCCCCCCTTTGAATATTCCTCCATTTATCACACCAGCTCAAATTGCAAGTAGCCAAGTCATGAGGATTAGAAGGCAGCTGAGAAAGTGAGAGGAAAATAGCTAATTTATCTCGAGTTTGGGAGTCGAGCCTGATAGGTCCCTATAATACTAGTGATTACCCCATTACTATTGTAGTTGTATCCCTTATTATTATTTTTGTGCCCATATTGTCCCCATATTATTATTACTGTGCCCCATAGAATCCCTCTATTGTTATTTTTGTGCCTTTATATTATTATTGTTAGGTCAGCTGGGTTATATTGTGACTTCTTAGACTCCTATATATAGAAAGGAGGTTTTGTCATTTGAATCATATAAGAATCATTCATTTGTGTAATGTAAAGGAGGTTTCCCCCTCGAAGAGGCTGAATTCTAAGGCGTTGATCTATCTTTTTTATCTTTTTGTGAGCTGGTTTCATAACATTTGGTATCAGAGCTTTGGATTCTAGGGTTTCGCTACTCCAAATAGGTCATCGTGGCATTTTTGTATGACTTTTTTCTGCAAAGTTTCAAAAGAGAAAAAGACCCATTTGAGACGAAATCGCGTGAACCCCGGGTCCGAATTTCAGAGGTTTTCACGCTATATTTGTGAATATATGATCTGAGGAAGTTGGTATTTTTGCAAACTCCTGAATTACATTCCAAATAGGTGACTGGGGGAAAATCGTCATAACCTTCTCTCTGAACATTGGATTGAAGTTTCATAAGAAGGTACAGAAAGAGGATGGACTGTAATTTCTTGTATATTTTTCAAATCCAAAGGTTGAAACAAGGACATGTGGCATGTCATACAAGTTCGCTATAGTGAACTAGTCTATAATCAGGTCACTGTGGGCGATTTGGCATAACTCTTCTTTGGAGAATCCAATTTGGATCATACTGGTGGAATTGAAAAGAGGACATAGAGGGCTACTACAGATCAAAATTTCAGAATTGGATGATCCAAAATTACAGAGATACATCAGAGGCAATATCGAGCTCCTACAAAGTGAAAAAAGGTGTGCAAATTATTTTAAATTTTTTCTTAAGCTTAGTTTGAAAAATTATTTTGAAGAATTCAAAGGGAATAGTGGAGCATTATTATTGATAACTGATGCCTCGAGGAAAGAAAATGCAAACAATTAGTAAGAAACTTGAAAGTGCTAGCATGACTCATGAAGAAGAGGAAGAAATGCTACATGATATATCACATTACAAGACCAAGTGCAATAAATATTACTCTCACAAAAGCTAACAGAAGCTAAGATAAATGGCATGGAATCTACGATAAATGGCATGTAATCTAATATAAAGGGCATGGAAGCTAACATGAGTGGCATGGAAGCTAAGATGGATGATTTGAAAATAGATTTGAAGACAGATTTGAAGACAGACATGGCAGATTTGAAGACAGATCTGACAAATTTTCTACAAGAAATACTTACTAATGGTGAAAGAGTAGTAAAGGAAACTCATGATGTGAACAAAAGAAATGTCAATCATGATTTCTTGGACACTAATGTTGGATCGAAGACCCGCCATATTCCAAAAATCAATATGAGGAAGTTTGATGGCAAGGATCTCGCAACATGGATATTACAGATGGAGCAATTTTTTGATCTCAATAACGTGCAAAACACACAAAAGGTACGTATTGCAACATTATATTTGGAACCAAATCAGTTTGTATGGTATCAATGGCTTTGCTCTCACAAACAAATTATCACTTGGGCAATTTTTACAGAAGAATTGACAGCGCACTATGAGGATACAAAAAGAAACACTTTTTTTAGCTAATTGATTAGTCTCAAACAAAAGGGTTCAATAATGGAGCACATTGAGGAGTTCCAAAAATTGAACATAAGGGTAAAAAATATTCCAGAGGAGCATAGAATTGATGTGTTCATAGGGACTTTACAAGATAATATCCAACATGATGTTCGCCTTTGGGAACCTAATTCATTAGAGAAGGCATTCAGGTTAGCAAGAAAAATGGAAAGCAAAATTATGGCAACGAGGAAGCATACCACTCACAACTATAAAGATGGAGGTGTTGTTGCCCCTAGTCTTCCACAACCTATAAGTTTTACACCACCACAATTGGAAGAAAAAAGAGTAAAAGGGCTTTGTTACAGTTGTGATAGCAAATACACTAAAAATCATAAGTGTGCTGAGAAGAAATTATTCTACATAGATTGTGAAGAGGAAGAAGAAAAGGAGCAAGAAAAGTCAGAAGAAGAGGATATACTCCGGGAACAAAGCCTAGAATAAATGAATCTGACCATATCTTGTAATGCATTGGTGGGAATTACCACTCCTCAAACCATCAAGATAGGACAAATCAAGAAGAAAAAGGTAATAGTGTTGATTGATTCAGGAAGTACCCACAATTTTATTCATTGTAAGGTAGAAAAAGAATTGAATTGCTTCGTATATCCAGCACCAAAGTTTCAAGTGATGGTAAAAAATGGAGGAACAATAAATTGCTCTGGAAAGTGCCATAATATCAAGCTATCCATGGGAGAATATGTATTGACTAGCCCAACGTTTTCCATTCCAATGGGAGGTGCTGATGTTGTACTGGGAGTCCAATGGCTACAATCCTTGGGTACAATAGCTTTTAATTTTCAAGAACATTTCATGAAGTTTTTTGTGGAAGGAAAAGAAGTTGAATTAAGGGGTATTGCAGGGAAACCAAGAAAGATAATCAGCTCTAACGGTATGACAAAGCTTCTAAAAAATGAATAAAGAGGTGTAATTGCACAATTATGTTCGCTAGATGTTTCCACATCAAAATCATCTATTTCTCCAGATCTCCAAAAAGTCTTGGACAATCATTCCAAGGTATTTGAGACTCCCAAAGGTCTCCCACCTATTCATGATCATGATCATGCTATTCATCTTATTCGAGGAAGTTTTCCTCCAAACATCAGGTTGTACATATATCCCTATGCCCAATAGAGTGAAATTGAATGTATGGTTGCAGAAATGCTAGAGGCTGGTATAATTCAACCTAGTCAAAGTTCTTTCTCTACTCCAGTAGCATTGGTGCACAGGAAGGATGGATCATGGCGCATTTGTTTGGATTATAGGGAGCTCAACAAGCTCACTATTAAAGATAAGATTCCCATTCCTCTCATTGATGAATTACTAGATGAATTGCATGGATCAATTTATTTCACCAAGTTGGATCTTTGTTCAGGATATCATCAAATCAAAATGAAGATTGAAGACATTCTAAAAACAACATTTAGAACTCATGAGGGTCATTGTGAATTTCTGGTCATGCATTTTGGCCTTACCAATGCACCTTCTACATTTCAAGGTTGATGAATTCCATTTTCAAACCCTTCCTTAGAAAATTTGTGTTAGTATTTTTTGATGATATACTAATCTACAACAAGTCTTGGAAGGATCATGTTGAACATGATGACAGGGTGCTACAACTATTGGAGGAGAAACAATTATATGCAAAAATATCCAAATGTTTCTTTGGAGTACAAGAGGTGGAATATCTGGGTCATATTGTATCTCATGAAGGAGTTAAGGTAGACACTAGCAAAATTAAAGCCATTGAGGAATGGAAAATCCCCACATCCATAAAGCATCTGTGAGGATTTCTCCGGTTGACAGGGTATTATCACAAGTTTTCTAAGAATTATGGGAGAATAGTAGCACCTATAACAACATTATTGAAGAAAGATGCATTTTCATGGACTCCAGAAGCAACAAAAGCCTTTGAACATCTTAAAGAGGCAATGTGCCAAGCACTGGTCTTAATTACACTGGACTTCACAAAAACATTTATTGTGGAATGTGATGCTTCAGGAAATGGAATTGGTGTTGTTTTAATGCAAGATGAAATATCCATTGCTTTTGAAAGTCATCCAATCAAGGGAAAGCTTTTACATAAAGCTATTTATGAGAAGGAAATGTTGGCAATACTACATGCACTTAAGAAATGGCGGCCCTACCTAATGGGAAGACACTTCAAGGTAAAAACGGATCATGATAGCCTTAAATACATTTTAGAACAAAGATTAGCATCTGAAGAGCAACAAAAGTGGGTCACAAAGATGTTGGGTTATGACTTTGAAATCATCTACAAAAGAGGGAAGCAAAATTTGGTGGCAGGAAGCATTGTTGTACACCATTTATATTATCCAACAAGATTGGATAAATGAAGCAAGGGAGGAATGGAAGAATTATGAAGAAGTGTGGGCACTTATTCAAAAGTTACAACAAGATTCCAGTACATATGATACATTTAGCTGGCAAAATGATTCATTATGGTACAAAGATCGCTTATACCTCTATAAGAATTCCCAACTCAAACAAAAGATTCTTATGGAATTGCACACTTCTCCCTTAGGAGGGGACTCAGGATTTTTAAAAACTTACCACAAGGTTAAAAAGGAATTTTTTTTGGATGGCCTTAAATCGGATATTCAAAAGTTTGTGGCAGAATGTTTGGTTTTACAACAAAATAAAGTTGAAATAATTAAGACCTCGGGTCTACTACAACATTTATCCATTCCAAGCCAATGTTGGGAGGAGGTTTCAATGGACTTTATCACAGGTTTACCCAAGTCTGAGGGAAAGAGTGTCATCATGGTGATAGTTGATAGACTTACCAAGTATGCACACTTTTTTGCATTATCACATCCATTTAAATCTGGTATAGTTTCTACTGCATTTATGGAAACAGTTCAAAAGCTACATGGAAACCAAAAGATTATTGTAAGTGAAAGAGATCCCATTTTCACTGGAAATTTTTGGACAGAATTATTTTCTTGTCTCGGTACTCAGTTGGCTCATAGCTCATCTTGTCATCCTCAATCTGATGGGCAAACTGAGATAGTAAAAAAAATTTTGGAAGGATATCTTCGTTGCTTTGTATCTGATAAACAGACACAATGGGTCAAATGGTTACCTCTAGTTGAATGATGGTATAACACTTCCTTCCATACAATAACAAAAATGACCCCATTTGTGGCACTTTATGGATATCATCCACGATCCATCACATCATATTTAAGAGAAAAATATAAGGTTCAAGCAGTGGAACATCACATGGAGCATCAACAACAGGTCCTCCAACTCTTAAACGATAACCACATGTTCGCGTAGAATAGAATGAAACAACAGGCAGATCAACATCACAGCGAAAGAAGTTTTGATGTAGGTGACTGGGTATTCCTATGGCTACAACGATATAAACGAATGTCCCTCAAGCAAGCTAAGAAGGATAATAAATTATCACCAAAGTATTATGGTCCGTACAAGGTGTTGCAAAAGATTGGTACTATGGCATACAAAATGGAGCTTCCTGCAGCTTCTCAAGTGCACCTAGTTTTCCATGTTTCAAGTTTAAAGAAGGTTATAGGCGAAAAGCTCCTAGTTCAAACAATATTGCCAGAACTTGATGAGGAAGGAAAAATTATATTGGAACCGGAAGCAGTCACAGAAACAAGAACTCGACAGCTACGAAATCGATCAATTTTAGAGTATCTCATCAAGTGGAAGAACCTATCCACTGAAGATTCCACATGGGAGGATGAGATTTTTATACAGAAGCATCAAAACTACTCAAATGTTTAGGACATGACTTTTGTGAAGGAGAGGAGCATGATAGGTCCCTATAATACTAGTGCTTACTCTATTACTATTGTAGTTGTATCCCTTATTAATATTGTTCTGCCCCTATTGTCCCCATATTGTTATTATTGTGCCCCAAAGAATCCCTCTATTGTTATTTTTGTGCCTTTATATTATTATTGTTAGGTCGGCTGGGTTATATTGTGACTCATTAGACACCTATATATAGAAAGAAGATTTTTTCATTTGAATCATATAAGAATCATTCATTCGTGTAATGTAATGGAGGTTGCCCCCTCCAAGACACTGAATTTTAAGGTGTTGATCTATCTTTTTTATCTTTTTGTGAGCTAGTTTCATAACAGAGCCTCCCTAATTTTAGAGAAGTCATTGGGGACTTTAGTTGTATAAGTAGAGAGGCCTAGAGCCTCATTAGGATTTGAATTTTGGTTGTGAAACTCTAAGTTATTTTCGAGCTTCAGACTTGTGAAATCTTTATTGATGTAATTTTATGTTTTGGTAATAAGAATGAGTTTTGTTTTCAGCCAGCACTCAGTTAACTCAAAGGGCCGAAGCTCTGGGGTTAGGGCCCAACCTAGCATCCAAGGCTCCTCTTTATTGTATCTGTATGTTTACATTAGTCTAATATCTTTATTATTAATTTGCCTTTAGATTTTCATTGTAAGTAGTGTAGATTGGATTGGTTGTTTATTAGTTTTCTTCCATTTGTGCCTTACTTCAGTAGTAGGCTAGTAGGGATAAAAGGAGTACCAAAATGCTATCAGTAGGTGTCTTGGCCTCATTTCCTCCCTTTGAGATCATGATTTGAGGAAGGGACCCCGATGCAACCCCAAAAACATAGATTTCTATTTCTTGCATGAGCTTTAGAGTTTACTGTATTTAAGTTAGCATTTTATCAGTTTTTCAAAGTAGGATTCCATTTCCATCTATTCTATCTTCATTCTTGCAGTCAATATCATCCATTCTTTCATTCCTTTCAGCAACTTTCCTCATGCATAATGTAGGTAGTCAGTTCATTAATTCTGCTTTTCTAGCCTAAGAGAATCATTCGTGTTCACATAGACTTTCGGAAATTATACACGTTTTAAGTAGAGCAAGTGCTTCAAGAGTAGACAAAGACTTCAAAGCCAACAACCACCTTCCACTTCATCCACCATGTTCATTCCTTGTTTTCACCATTGCCTTCACTAGTTTTCATCATTTTACATAGAAATTCTTCCAAGCACATTGAGCGAATCCAACCATCTTCTACCCTTGTTATTGAATTCTGAGTGATCCTAGAAATTTCCTCATTTCATTCCACCCATTTACCACCTTCCCTAAGCTTTCCATCACATCTAACACATATAATTTTTCTCTTGGTTGTATCCTGTAGGTTTTCCTCAAATGGCCTGTTTTAAGGCCGAATTGAGGGAAAACCTCTAATAAGTCACCGAAGTTTTCCCAAGGGTCTTCCACACCTTCTAAGCCTCTCCTAACCCTTCCAGCCATCCTCCAACATCCATAATTCACCCGCCACATCACCAAAAGAAATTAGTTTGCATACTTGATTTTGCATGAAAAGACAAAAAGACAAAAACAGAGTTATTTCAATCCCTTTACTTGCACATTAGTGATGTTTGATGATTTTTACTTCCATGCTTAGCTAATAGCATTTGGTTCATGTTAATTTAGCATTATTTCAAATCATAGTTTCTTGGTAGTTAATTAGGAAATGGTGTGATTTAACATTGAAATTCGGTCTTTTTCATTATTGCAGTAGAGTAGCTCCCCCTTAGAGTAGATTTCCCTTTCTTCCATCAAGAAACCAAGATTCTTCTGACTCCATAGAAGTCTGACTTGAAAACCCCAGTGGTCTCTTTCCAGGTGAACCGTGACAAAAGGCAGAACCATCACTTTTACTTCTGTATATAGCAATGTCACCTCCAAGTTTGTAGGAACCCCGGGTTGATAAAGTAAAGCTAGTAGCCTAGGAGTTGCAGCATTCTTACTATAATACTGGTGCTTATCAATTGGTAAGAAACCATCTCTTTCACATCAAAGGGTATTTGGATGTGATGCATATGTACATCTTCCAAAGGAGAAAATAAAAAAGTTGGATAGTAAATCTGAAAAGTGCATCTCTATTGGGTATAAGGATGGTTTAAAGGGTTATAAATGTTGGAACCTAGTAACAAGGAAGGTTGTGTACAACCAATATGTGCTGTTAAGAGAGGTGAAAGATGTTATTAAACATGAAGTCAAACCAAAGGAACATCAGAAGATAGAGTTTGAGCTAAAGGAGGAAGAATCAGACTCTGCAACATAAGAGGAATCAGAAGATGAAGAGCCACAAACACCAGTTGTGAGAAGATCAACTCGAGAAAGAAGGCAGCCAAAAAAGTATAGTCCATCTGCTTTCTGTTCAAATTTTTCTTATCTATTACTGATGATGATCCCAAAACTGTGAAGGAAGCAATAGATTCAGAGGATAGCAAACTCTTGAAAGAGGCCATGGTTGATGAAATGGAATCTTTGCACAAAAATGAGGCTTGGGATCTCTTGGAGTTGTCGGCTGGAAGGAAACCCATTGGCAACAAATGGGTGTTCAAGAATAAGACAAATGCAGAAAGAAAGATGGAGAAATACAAAGCTCGGTTGGTAGAAAAAGGTTATTTCCATGTGTAGGGCATTGATTTTGGTGATATTTGTTCTCCTGTTGCCAAGGTAGCTTCTATTAAATTACCTTTATCTGTTGCTATGGCCTTTCATTTTGAGGTAGAATAGATGGATGTGAAGACAACATTTCTTCACAGGGATCTAGAAGAGGAGATCTACATGAAGCAAACTGAAGGCTTTGCGGTGAAGGGCAAGAAAGAACTGGTATGCAAGTTAAAAAAGTATTTGTATAGGTTAAAATAGCCACTAACGATGTGGTATTAGAAATTTGATACATTTATACAAGTACTTCGCTTCACTAGAAGAAAATCATATGATTGTATGTATTTTAGATTAATTAGTGACATGTTATTTATCTGGTCTTGTATGTGGATGATATGTTGTTGGTTGGAAATGACAAAGAAATTATCCAGGATTTGAAGACCCAATTGTCCTCCAAATTTGACATGAAATATCTTGGTGTTGCAAACTATATTTTGGGCATGGAAATTAAAAGAGATCGGGAAAAGAAGAAGCTTTGGTTTAACCAAAGCAAGTCTGTTGAGACAATACAACAAAGGTTTAATATGTAGGATAGTAAACTGGTGAAGGTTCCTATTCCTATGGGTGTAAAGTTATTTGTTGAATAGTGTTCCAAGGCACAAGAAGAGGAAGAGGACATGTCCTTCGTTCCATATGCAAGTGTAGTCGGTAGCCTAATGTATGCAATGGTCTATACTAGACTCGACATTGCACATGCGGTGGGAGTATTGAGCAGGTTTATGTCAAAACCATGGAAGGAGAATTGGAGAGCAGTGAAGTGGGTTTTCAGGTATTTGCGTGGCACTAATAATTATGGTTTGTGATACTAAGGAAGACCAAGATTGGATAGTGTTTTAGATATTCATGGCTTTGTTGATGCAGACTTGGCTGGAGATTTGCATCAGAGAAGATCTACAAGTGGGTATGTGTTTAACCTATTTGGAGGTGCAGTCAATTGGATGAGTAAGAAAAAATATGTAGTAGCACTATCAACTATAGAGGCAAAATACATGGCAGCCACTCATGTAAGCAAGGAAGCAGTTTGGTTGTAGAGATTGTGTTCAATATGGGGTTAGTATAAGGAGCTATAAGGATAGACTGTGAAAACCACAGTGCAATTTTCTTGGCAAAGAACCCTGCTTACCATTCAAAGACAAAGCACATTGATGCTCTGTATGACTTTGTGAGGGATATGATAGAAGACAAAAATGTGTTGCTGGTAAATGTAGACACTTTGAAGAATATTGCACATGCATTGACAAAATATGTGAGCTTTGATAAGTTCTCTTGGTGTAGATAAAAAATGGGCATTATAGGACTCGACAAGTGACCAAGCTCTCGTGTGGCCCCGTGTGGAAAGAAAACAACAAGTGGGAGAATGTTGGGTTATGTTATATTCTTTCTGCACCTAGCCCACCTAGTTAGTGGGGGGGTAGAGGGGGGCTGAAGCCCCCCTTTCATTGCACTGATTGCAAAGCGGGGGGGTCAATGGGGGTTTCACGTGGGCAGTTAGCCCCCCTCTACCGAGTCCAAGGCAATGGCATGGGGAAAAATTTTTGGACCCATGTTTCCAAATTTCTATGTTTGTACAATGATGAGCGTCGACACTTGAGTGATCGCCTCGACCAGTGAATGAAATCTTGTACCAACAAATTTTAAAACTGGGGGAATAATTTTCTCCTCCTTCGAGCGCCGACGAGTCCGATACTTCCTTGCCCCTCTTGGTAGCATTGTAGGAATGGAAGAATGAATAACATCTTCTCTCATGTATGTCTGGACTATACTCCCTAAGTTATGCCCCTCAACTTTTACATTTTTTGTTTGGGTCGAGTCTCCTTGTGGTTTCTGAAGAACCATGTCAAGCGTAGGTTATTTTTCTTTTACCAATGCTAGGGTTTCTTCTGTTAGTGGTGTTGGTTCTAGTGTGATAGTGCCACTTACATTTTCTACTTCAGACCCCATGTTTTCTTGGATGGGTGGTGTTGGTTCTTGTGTAACGACGCCACTTATACTTGGTTCTTCGGACCTCAAATTTTCTTGGATGGGTGGTGTTGGTTCTTGTGAAACAACACCACCTGCACTCTCTTCTTCAGGCCTCAGGTTTATTTTTTCCAATGATCATGGTGGTAGTTCTCCAAAAATATTATCAACTAATGTTGAAGCAACATCAACCATGTCCTCAATTTCCATCCTTTCCACTTCAATTGAGCCAACATGCAATGTTGGTTCTTGTGGGGAAGAATCGGGTGTATCATCTTCCTTCTCGACTTAGTCAATGGGCGATGTTGGTTCTTGTGGGACAACATCAACCTTGAAATCTTCCATCTTAACTCATCCAACAGGCGTTGCTAATTCTTGTGGAGTAGCATCAGTTGTGGTGTCTTCCACTTCAACCGAGTCAAAAGGCAATGTTGGTTCTTATCGAGTAGCATTAGTTGCGGTGTCCTCCACTTCAGCCGAGCCCTCACCATCCTCTACCTCTGTAGGTATAATGCCCTCTAGTTATACTTCAAAAAATTCAACAAACTGTGGCTAAGAAACAGTATTTCGAGCCAGCGCTTGAATTACCAATAGCCAGACCAACCCATGATTCATGAGGACTGCTAATACTTATCGAGAGAAATGCACAAATTTCACCATAAGTTGAAGACTTTTATAGAGGAAGAAAGGCATATTAAGTTAATGAATTTGCGCATGCCGGAACTGAAGGGACTCTAAAAGTTTAAAATGATACATGAACGTCATTGTAAAATGTTCTTGGCAGGTAATGTATCTTAACACGTAGTATGCAACTTTACACCCTCTTCCTTTTTGAATTTATGTTTCTCCAGCTTGTAAAAATATTTCTGGGAACTACATGAAGGGAGCCTTCTGCGAAAACCATTTCTTCCCTTCCTGCGGTAGTCCACTGATGGCTGAGATGGCTTCCTCTATGATAGGGATATTGAGACCCCGAACTCTGGAATGATCTTTTTCCAAGTTCAACACAAATTTAGTTGTAACAGTCTCGTCACAATCTCTCAAAAATATATGTCCCAGCCTACATTTACAAACACCTGCCATACATCTATGTTACTATGGACCATAATTGTGCTCTCTGATAAACGTCTCACAGTCGTTCCACCCATTTCACTATAGCTTAGTCGAAACACTTGAGAGTAGCAGATTTCTCATTAGGATGGAGTATCGGTAAGTAATTTTTGCAGGCAGGCATAAGAAATGGTGATAGCGGGGTGTACGAATGGCGATTTTTACAAAGATGTGAAAAATCCATGGCAAGTTATGAAAATAATGGGGGGGCATCATGGTAATTATTCCGCGCACTTCAAAAGGACCAGTTCGTTAAATCTAGTATCTATTGAGAAATGTGCAGAGTAAAGAATCATAGAGTGGACATTGGAAAAGGTTCTTTTATGATGACGTCAATGAATCATTGTTGAACTTGATTACACCATCGTTTTTAAATATAGTTGTACCTCCTCCCCAAGCACTTACCTAGTGGAGTGACAACATAAAGGAGTAACTGCATTGGTGGTGTAATGACATCTCAGGAGTTACAACATCAGGTACTTAGAAAATTTTTGCCACGGAGTAGTAGCACTGGAGAAGTAATAACATTGGAGGAGTAACAACACCGAAGGAGTAACAACACTATGTACTTAGAAAATTTTCTTGCCTCCATAGGATTTATACACCAGTGATAGTACTTGCAAAAAAAATATTGAGTGGTAAGAATATGTATGTATGTATGTATGTATGTATGTATGTATATGTATATGTATATGTATATGTATGTATGTATGTATGTATGTATGTATGTAAGAATGTATGTATGTATATGTTTTATTTATTTATTTTATTTTATTTTAAACCAGAGGATGCAAAGGAGTTATTCTTTGCACTAACAACCTTCAAACCAGATTTATCATAGAGATGTTTGATGAAGGCATATTTAGAGGCCGGATGGTGATACAGTATGAGACAATGTCCATTTATAATAAAATAAGCATGTGTATCATCAATCGTGACAATTCTGACAATTCCATTATCAAATACCTCATCAATCTCATAAGGCCCCATCCAACGAGAGCAAAGCTTCCCCTTAAAGTCTTTAAAATGAGAATCATATAGTAATGCCCAATTTCCTTTATGAAAGACCTTATTCTTAATGAATTTATCATGCCATTTTGTTATTTGTTGTTGAATCACAGTAGTTATCTGGACAACCATTAAACGAATTTCATCTAGTTCATTTAGTTGTTCCAGTAGGTGTTTCTAAGCTTCCGAGAGGTCCAATCCTACTTGGAGAGTTGTTCTATCATAGATATTATAGCTTCCTTTTCAATGATGAATATTCACTAACTTTAACATAGATATTATTAGTGTGTAACTAGATGACTCATCAATACCACATTCCAAAAACCATATCTCATTTTACAATTAAAATATTTTATTTGAATTCAGTTTTATAGTAATAAAATCTAATATATAATCAATACTTATAAGTTAAGATCTATTTTACCTTATAAATTAAAATAATGGTTTTGTGACTATATTTAAATTAAATTAAAAAGAATATAAAAAAACTTACAATATAACAATATTTTCAATCATGAATATTCATAGTCACTTTACCATAGATATTATTAGGGTGTAAATAGGCTTTGTTACAGGACCATCAATACCGGAAGACCATAGATACTGTGACTTATGAATACCACATCCCAAAAACCATATCTCATTTTACAATTAAAATATTTTATAAATATTTTATTTAAAGTCAATTTTATAATCATAACTTTCCAAAGAACTCCTCCACCTCGTTAGACTATGGGTATAATCATTAATTATAAGTTAAGATCCATTTTACCTTATAAATTAAAATAATGGTTGTGTAGCTATATTTAAATTTAATTAATAAGAATATAAAAACTTTAATACCTACATTAGATATAACAATATTTTCAATCATGAATATGCACACTCACCTTACCATATTAACATGTAATAGGCTTTGTTACAGGACCACCAATACCATGACTCATCAATACCACATCCCAAAAACCATATCTCATTTTACAATTAAAATATTTTATTTGAATTCAATTTTATAGTGATAAATCTAAAAGGAAAAATAAAATTATAATTATTTTTGAGATATATTTAAACTATTTATCACATTAAAATATATATTACATCCCAAAAATCATGGCTCATTTCACAATCAAAATATTTTATAGATATTTTATTTGAATTCAATTTTAAAAAGCAAAAGGTAAAAGAAAAAAAAATATTATAACTATTTTTAGATATATGTAAACCCTTTATCACATTAAATTATACAAGATATAAATAGTATCTATAAATTACCATTAATTTTACTATAGAAATTAAAATAATAATTTTGTAATCATATTTAAATTTCATTAATACGCACATAAAAACTTAATACTTACAATGTCCATTTTAACTTTGAATCCACCATGTGTTGAAAGCGATAAGATATTTGAAATGCAAAATATCTTAGGATACAAATACCATGAGTAATACCATGAATTCTCATAAACTTGGAGCAAGTAACCAAGTTTACCTTAACTACCCAACAAAAATTAATTAAAAAAACAATATATAAAAAATAACATAGAAATTATATTTTAATATAGGATTATTTTTATTTTATTTTATTTTGAAGAGGGTGGGCAACAAGATTTTATTAACTTGTAAATAGATTTTGTTACAATACCATAACATGGGCCAATACCATGACTAGTCAATATCACATTCCCCAAAACCATTTATCACTTCACAATCAAATTATTTTATATATATATATATATATATATATATATATAATGTAATTTTATTAGTTTTTTTTTGTGGAGAGAGCATAAAATGGAAGAGATGTTGTAATTTCCTATTATATTATGTTATCTAAACATTTTGACTTGGTCAAAGAATATATACATTAATTAAGACGTGTTCTAAGGTTATCTAATAAACTTCTATAAGCATCAAGACACTTCACGTATGGTACATTACATATTTCCAAGATTTAAAAATATTACAAAAATTAATTTAACTTTATTTTACATTATTATTATTATAATATAAAAAAATTGACATATGATTTAAAAATAAAAATTTAACAAATTTTTTTACGATATTATCAGTGTTATCCAATTTTAAGGTCAAAATACTGCAAGTTTCAATACCATATACTAAAAAAAATTATAACTCATCTTTGTATTACACGCTTAATTAATTAATTTAATTAGAATGACAAAAATCACCTTAACAACTTATATATATATATATATATATATATAAATATTAAATTCTGTCCATTTACCATAGGTAGTTGGTGAGGTTAATGCCTCAATATTATTATTATTATCCATAGTCAACCACGTGTATGAGACCCCTTGTTTATAGGACAAGGAACCCATCTTAAGTGAGTGATTTGAATACTAAATCTATAACCACGTGTATGAGACCCCTTATTTGTAGGACAAAGGACCCATCTTAACTGTGTGATTTGAATACTAAATCTATAAAACTATAAATGTATGACCCTGAAAAAACACATTGTTATATAAAGTCTTGGATCTCTGAAGCTTTAGAAACACATTGTTTTATAGAGTCTTGGATCTCTGAAGCTTTGAGTAAAGGCCATTGGGAAACAGGGGCATTTGAGGTGGTCAAATGGAGCTTATTCCAGATGATATCGTTCGTGAGTGCTTGTTGAGAGTACCTTACAAATCACACTATACGTTGAAGGGTGTCTGCAGAAGTTGGGAGGCTACAGTGAGTAGCCCTAAATTCTATGAAGATAGAAATATATCACGAGTAAGTGAGTACCTGCTCTGCTTGATTCGAAAATACCGGATCGCTCGTCATGATCACCGTTATGCATGCGTAGTAATGGTATATGACCCTGTGAAGCGCACCTGGGAAAACCTACCTCCCATTGACGATGCCCGCTTCGCTGGCATACCACAACGGTGTAAGTGCGTGGCTGTGAATAGAAAGTTGGTCCTCATAGGTGGATACAATGGAAGTAGCCACGACACGAGTCTGATGAAGAGTGTGTACATTTATGACTTTGAGTCTGCCAGTTGGAGCCGCGGATCTGACATGCCCACACCTCGATCATTCTTTGCCTGCTCTGTCTCTTCTTCCACAGGACTTGTCTACGTGGCTGGCGGGATCAATGAAACGAAAACTCCTCTGGCCGCTGCTGAAGTTTATGACGTGGAGAAAAACACATGGGAAATTCTGCCTCATATGAACCAACCACACGGCCATGCATGCCACGGCGTTTTCATGGAAGGTAAATTTATGGTGATAAGCGGAACCCAATTGAACAGAAGTGCAGAAGTTTACGATCCGAGAGCGAGAAGTTGGAGAATGCGGGAAGATATGTGGAGATTCGGCGGATATAACTGGAAAAGTATTGCGGTTACTTCCTCGTCTGGCGAGTTGTACGCGTTCAATGGACAAGAGGTGCTCAAGTATGGTGGTGAGAAAAATGTTTGGTCTGTTGTGGCCTCTCTCCCACGATTTCCTCTCTGTTATTTTAGTGCTACACAATGGGGCAACTGGATTTTCGTAAGTGGATGTGACAAATCCTACAAAGACGTGGCGTACCTGTTTAACCCCTCAACTGGGCAGTGGGTTGATGTTAGGCTTAGTGGCGGTCCAGGAAGCACTTCCGGTATCTTCGTGTCTGCAGCAACTGTCCAGATTTAAGGCCATGGTTCGTTTCGTGGATTAATTTTTCGGATAATTTCGGGATGCAGTGGGTTTGCAGTTACGTGTTTGGGGTAGTGATCTGGTGGGTAATTTAGTTTTGTGGAGTAATTTTATGGGTAATTTAGGGATGTACTGAGTTTGGAGTTTCGTAATTGGACCAGTATTTAGCAAAGCCACGCATTGTTTCCTGGCTTAATTTATTGGTTAATTTAGTTGCGTGCAGTAATCTGATGCAGCATGCACAACATTTTGTAATTGGACTAGTATTCCTATTACAATGAAGTTATTTTTCAAATGTTCTGTTTATGTAATTAGTTATTAATTTAGGGATATTTAATATAATGAAGTTATTTTTGAAATGTTTTGTTTATTTAATTAATTATTAATAAATGAGAACATTTTTATATTAAATGAAAATGAAAATGTAAAAAGTTTTATTAAATGAAATTAGAATCTTAGATGAGTTATAGGTATTAGAGTTAAATTAAAACTAAAATTATATCATTTTTCTTTTCTTTTTTCATGTGAGAGCAATTAATAAGGTATTAGATTCTTATATTTCACATCTAATTTTTAATGCAACACATGGTTTATAAGATAAATAAGAAAAAGCTAATTTTAGATTATATAAAATTTACTATTTTAGATTTATTTTGGACCAGGGATTTATTTCACAACTCTGGATTTATCTAATTCAGGATCTATCCTCAAGGTGCAAACCTATTCTCAAATTGTACACTCTAAAAATAAAGTTTGCAGGTTGAGGCTTTCCTCTAAAAATATGATAAGTCCTAGTAAAATAGATAAGCCAGTTGATATGATATAAATATGATTCTCATAAAAATTTTAGTATTCATTTTTTCAAGTATAAAAAGAACATAATCAAATATTTTCATATGTATTTTATTATTTTTTATTTTAAAAAATGAATTACAAATTATTAGTTTTACATTTGCTTTTATTTTTACCTAAAATATTAGTATTTTAATATTACAAAATGTTAGTTTCTTTTATTTTTTAAATAAAAATTTATCAATATATTGATATTTTTATTTGAAGTATTTTAAACTTTTAGTTATTTTTTTACTAAAATATTCATATGAATTAAAAATACATGTGTCAACCAAGTTGATCATGAACAAAATGATACATTAATTTTAAATAGAAAATTTTCTGTTTTGACTATTTTTAGTTTTTAGTTAATTTTTTTTAACTAATGTATTCATATTTTTAATAGAACTAATTAAAAGAATATCTACATGGACCTAGAGCTATCAAATACTTGGAGGTGAAAACAATTCATGAGGTTTTACATTCCGGAAAAAAAGAGTCCACCCTAGAGATTTGATTCCTCTAGGAGTACTCAAGATTCATAATTAGATGGATCTAGACTAGTAAAATTTCCATATAATTTTAATTTGCATGCATACATAATAAATAGTAATTTACAATTGATAAATCTAAACCAAAATGATCTCTCATAGTGTAGATTTTGGATTTTAAGTATAATTTATCAAGTTTGTTGTGACAAAATTTCTAGTAGAATATAATTGATAATTTACAAATCAATGTCATAAAAGTTGCCACCAACTGTCATGCAAATTCAAATTTTCTAAGTGAGAGATAGAGATGTGTAATAAAGTAGTAGAAGAAAGAAAATCTAAAATCTAAAGAACCAAGAAGAAAAACCCCTTGATAGTGACTCCCTCTTATTTTTATAATCACACCTTCAACCTTCATCATCCCATCCTTTTAGCTTCTTGGGAAGACTAACCATAGCATCAAAAGGAAATAATCATCAAAGGTATATTTTTCAGCTTGAGTCAATTTTTTTCCCTCCCAGATGCATCATAATCTATTAGTTGTCCCCTTTCTTCATCTCCAACATTTTTATTAATAGAAATAAACTTTACATCATATAATATATTTTTAGCATCTTAGCATCAACTTTGGTACCCAAACATTATATGTTCTTAATTACATTACAATATTTGGGCTAATGAAAGGGTTGTCTCAATCCCTCCCCCTTTAAGGGACATCATCCTCACTGTTCTACTATATGTAGTATCATTCTATGCAAAAGCATGGATATGTCACTTTCATATCACCAACACTTTCCATGCCCTTAATTGCAACTTTGAGCATTGCCATTCATTTTTCATGGTCTAGTTACCTCTAGATCTCCTAGCATTCCAACATATTCGAGCATGGTTTTCTATTGCTTTACAAGTCTTCCACAAGGAACAAATGTAGCTCATTTTTTTCTTGATACACCTACTGAATTTATGGTCCCAATGAGTATGTACATGAATATTTGAAAACTAATTCATTCAAGTCTTCACTTCCTTGCATTCACACACCTTCCAAGTTTATGCATCCCCTTCTCTACCTCCCTAATCTCTTGTGTGATCCATTGCTTGGAAATACTTCCTTCCAGAGGAAGACTTTCAAGACTTATGGAGTCTTATAACCAAGGAATTCCTCTATCTCACTCCAAATATCATAATACATTTGTCATAACATAAATCATAGTGATATATGTATGTTATCAATCTCTAATACCACCACAATGGTCTTGTCTCTAGGATTTTAGCTTCACAAAAATTGTTTATCCTTATTCTATATATCATCATCTCACATGTATCAAAAGAATCTCATTTCCATGAGATTAATCATAATAATTTAAACAAAATATTCTTCCTTTCTTTTCTATTTTCTAATCTTTCTTCATATAATAATCATAATTCATCAACACAAGATTCTTCTCATGATGTTTGACTCCACCATATCATAGTAATTATCCTTCATTACCATAAAAAAGGAAATTTCAATTGCAATATATGATTTCAATAAGCCAAATTGTAGCAAGTATTCATATATTACATCTCTTCAATGCAAGATTTTTAACATCCCTTGATGTGATCTTAGAATTATTACACAAACACTAATTCAATAAATATTAATTGAGTTTAAAAAGTAAAAAATGAAGCTAGCCTTGCATTATTTATTTCCATCACAATCATTTCAAGCGTTCCATAAGGCATCTGAACGTTTATTCCAACAACCAAAGGGTCAAAATTAGAAGATACATAGCTCTGAATTCATGAGTAATTACCTTCCAATTTTCTTCGCAAGATGAGGGGTTCATGCCACTCACTCCAATACTCAACAATTCCTCAAAATTATTAGAAGATATTTATTTTCATTATATTCAATCATGCAATTGATTGACTCATACAAGCATGCATGCACTTAATGCATCAAGCATATGTAGCATCTTGAGCCATAATATGAATTCCATGACCCAATATTTCAATAGTAACTAATAGATGCATAAGAAAGGTTCTAGCAGTATTTACACAATGAAGGCTTCTTTCCTTTTTCATAACCTATAAGGTATTAATGAAAAAATTTCTTTCATATATCAACATTTCCATACAATTTTCACATTAACCAAGAAAAATGAATCCTTCAATCACATGTTCCTAACCAACAAAATCAACATTATATGATAGGATCACTTGTCACAAGCTTAGAAGATATTGAGCCAATACTCATAGACTCATGAACACCATTGTAGTCCCTAAATTTTCTTCATACATCCCACTATTTCATGTACTCTCTCCATGCATTACCATTTTTTTTAGATTATGAGAGCATTATTCATTCATTTAATGTTTCTTCAACATAAAATCTCAATGCATGCACATATTATTAAGATTTTACTGAATCATTTTGTGATTACAATTTTCTTGCTTAACCTTACCCACTTTTTGCATCCATGCATACATGAATTAATTTGAAAAAAAAAAGACATCAAATTTGGCTAAAAGGAATTAGTACCCAATCCCTTTACCTTTTTACCTTTTCTTTTTACTTGCCTTACTTATTTACCATCACATGCATTCTCAGCTAAGATAATTTCAAGTAGTTTAGTTGGCTTATAAACATACTTGATATTGGAACTTTGAACAACCCAAATTATCTCAACCTCACATATTAGTCACAACTCTATCATTTCATATACTTACACCCATGTTTAAACTAATATTCATAGAGCTAATATGCACTATGTATCCAATTCATATATTCAAACAATGCCTTCAGTTATGCACCCAAACATGTTCATATACATATTTTCATTGATAAGTCATAGCACATATTTAATGTTATTCATACACATTTATTTTTAAATTTAATTTCCAACCTCTCTTTTTTTCAATCCATGACAAGTCGCATAAGAATAAGCTTAAGCTCACTACTTTTATTCATGTGGTAGTTAAGAACAACATAGCACTCTTGCACACTTTTTATATGAAAATTATATGTGACATGGAATTCACCAGGTAACTTTGTTGTATTACCAAAAACATACCAAGTACAAGTTTCTATTTTCTTACCATTCACACATTCATATTATTTTCATAAATAAAACATAACCTTCCATCACAATTTTTAGTTAAGCGAAACTCTCTTACTAATCCATTTACATAGTTGTGAATTCATTTTCCATATGGCTCATATTTATGGAACCCTCTTTGAATGAATATTTTGCCACATCTTCCTACTAATGCAACTAAGCAAGGTAAGGTTCCAAGATCATTAGTAATTTCATCGCATGGATAGATATATAAATTTTATTAAAAGAAGAAATGAATTTTCCCAAATTCTTAGCAAGCTCACAACCTAAATTTCTTCTTTGCAATAGTTATGGGGCCCCTCCCCCTTACATTCAAGTTCCTATTAATTGTATCAAAACACATTATATCAATAAAAGTTTCTTAGAATGTTATCATTCCTTCATGAAATATCTCAAGAATATAGTCATATCATGCACTTAATCAAGCATTCAAATAATGATTTAAGTATGCATAATATTTAATATTTGTAATTAATAATTCTTAGAACATTTATCTAGAGAAAACCATTGATGGGTAGAAAAAATCTTATTTTCTCTAATCCATAAGATTTGCTACTCTCTAACAACCTCCAATCAATAGTCTCACATCCCCTCATCATCCTACTTGACCTATGGTAGTGAAGACCCCTTTTCTCTTAACACAACAATCCCTAGGGATGTGTCATTATCCTTCTAGGGTCTCCAACTTGTGTTTGCAAAGGATGTATTAGATCCCTATGGATTATAAGAGTTTTAGTTTCCTTCATGACTAGAGGTACCCTCTAGATCCCACAAAAATAATTATCCCTAAAATCCTCCCTCCAAGGTTCCAACCTTCCACAAGGCAACCGAAGGATAAGTTCCCTTACAACATTGTCACAACATGTACATCAACATGCATAGGTGCCACTTGTACAATTCTCTCATCATCACCTTATATTCCATAGACTTGATTCCACGGGACTGCATGCAACACATCTATTAGCTTCCCAATCATGCTACTAACTTGTTTAGTTATGGTTGCATCACTTGGCCATAAAAATTTTCAATCCACTTGGGTTTCCCTAAAGAATCTAGTTAGGATATTGCATGTTTATATTGTTGCATAAAACTCAATTTAGTCATAAAGAAACTTCAATGTATTCATATATACAACAAAATAATTTCAAAATGAAAAATTATAAAAAAAGTCAACAAGTCCTATTTGATGCATGCTTTTAGGATTATCCACAAAACTTGACTTCCTCTAATCATATATTCTAAAATATCATGACCTATGATTTTAATGTTGGACCAAATGATTAGTAGGATCTCCCCTAACTATGATCCATGGTTCAACTTCTAGAGCCTCACAGAAGAAAAATTATAGCATAAATGTTAACATGGCCTATTTAATACATGATTTTAGGAGGATCTAGGAAGCTCAATTTCCTTTGATCAAATATGCTAAAATATCATGACCCAAGATCTAAAAATTAGACCACATGATTAATTAGATTCCCATCACTATCATCTGAGTTTCAACTTCTACAATCTCCAAGAAGAAAAATTATAAGAAAAATGTCAACATGACCTATTTAAAGATGCATTTAGGAATCCCAACTTCCTCTGATCATATTTCCTAAAATTTCAAAACCCAAGATCTGAAAATTGGACCAAAGGATAAATGGGATTTCAGCTCATTATCATCCAAGTTTCAACTTTTTGGACCTCCCAAAATAAAAGTTATAGTAGAAATATGAACATGACATGTTTAAAGAAGAATCTAGGAATCATATCTTCCTCAACTACTGTTGTTACAAAATTTAATGCATATAAAACGATACATCCAAATAATATAATGGCTACAACCATTACAACTTTGTTGACGGTTAAATGTTTGTACATATAAACTTTTTGAAAAGATAAATTAAATAATCATGTGTAAGAGATACTTACCTTGAGTTAAATATTTTGCAATCTAGAACTAAAGAAAGGTGAACCTCTCTCCAGCTAACCATAGGCTCAACAATGCTATAATATTTCTCATAGTTGGCCACCCTCGAGATAGATCTTGATTCCTTGAGGGAAAGGAAAAGCTCATGCATTTAACACATAGATTTTAGAATAGATTTAACACAAAAAGTGAAGGTCATTCTTATCCAAACAAAAGAAAGAATATCATTGTTTAGCTTTTCCATTCCTTGACTAAGCCCATATATATTCACAAATGGAACTCTAGCCTTTCATAACACAAGGGATTCCTTATATGATCTCTACAATCCCTCATATCTCCCTTCTACAACACTCTCAATGCCACATGCAAATAGGACAACTACCGATTGTAAAAGCCACCCAGTCTAAGGAAAAAGAGATACAACACATTTAATTCATGTTACACAATATGTCACAAATTTCCATGCCAATTCAAATATTCATGGTGAGAGAGATGTATGGGAGATTAATAGAAGAGATAAAAACTAGAATCTGAAGAACTAAGAAGAAAAATCCCTTGATTTCACCTCGCTCTTATTTTTATAATCACACCTTCACCCTTCATATTCCCTTGCTTTTAGCTCCTTGGGAAGACTAACCATCACATTTGTTAGTGACAAAATGCACCATCCCTAAGAATTTTCATGTTAGGCTTCCAGAGACAATGGAGTGAGAGAAGGCCCTCGAGGTCCAATAAAAAATCACACAAAGAGCCACCAAATAGAAGCCCACCAAGCACACTAAGAAAAAGGGAGCAAGAAGGAATAAACAAAATCTCAACCACCAACACCAATGAAAGTCACTAAGAGGAAGGCAATTCCAATGGCATGCACATAGCACATCGGCATAGTAGCAGTGGTTAAACAGGAATGAGCAAGAGTTTCATGACCTAACAATATGATCGTGGGAACATGCATAGATCTCATGACCCATAGTTCCCTGCACCACCAACTTGCATGGATTTCAACCTAGTCTAGGGTTGGAGAGGAGGACATGTATCACCTTCTTGTTCCTCCCACACCGTGGCCAAACTTTCAACGAAGATTTTGGGGGGCATGTACAAGATTCCACACCACTCACCACGTTAACATTACATGCTAACTAGATCAACATGTCACCCTCCACACCACACCCTATTCCATGTCAACCAGTGAGGTCACCTTTCATGCCTAATCACCACCTGTGACATGGAATCACCATATCAACACATGGCAAGGTACACCCATCATGTTGACATCATCATGATGTAAGCATGAAATCAAACTAAAAAAATTCATAATGGCATCCTCATACGTGTCACCGTATTTTTTTTTATAAAAAAGAATGGGGCACATTTTTATCGTTATTCTATCCACTCATCCTCCAAGTCACTGTCGTGAACTAGCAAACTCGATGAACTTGAATCTGCCTCAATTTGACCCATCCAACCTAAATTTGTAACCTTGAACCTACAATTTGCCTCACCTTCACAGTTTTGATTTGATAAACCCTTGAGAGAGCTAGAAGTTGGGATAATTTGAGCAAGTCTAAGCTTGTATAGAAATCATAGTTATCCTATGCGAAGAACCACTTTTTCATGCATAAAACCTTGATTTATACATCAATTTGCCTCATTGTTTCATAATCTTAACTCATGTACATCCTCAATAGTCCAAAATTCACTAATTCTAGTGTAAAATATCATAACATGCCCTAATTTGATATTCACAGGTGTTAAGTAAGTCACAACTCAACAATTTCAAATTAAATTTCCCTCCATCTTACTAGCTAATCCGGTTTGGTCATGTGGTATTCTCATATTGGCCAACTAAATCTCACTCATAAACTTGACTTATTATCATTGTCCTCATTCGACCAAGTCAACTAATTTCCCCTCATACAATCCTTTGTTTCCAATGGCTACATCATGATTGCCAAGTTCTTATGATATTCCAATGGCTAAAAATTCTAAAGATTATGGTTTATATGATTAGGATGTTGATATGATAGATCCTATAATAACCACCTATGACATAATAAAGTCTATACAATTGGTACACAATACCTTTGATATAATAGGGGACTACAACAATCTATCTCACTCAAATTTGGTCCTAGAAATGGTCTTGCAACTATACCATTTCCCAAAAATGGTATCATGGTGGGTTAGCTAATATCTGCCAAATCAGAGAACCATTATTTCTACTCAAGGAAATAATTCAATCATCAAGGTCATGCCATAGGACATTGCATATATGTTATCATTCCAAGACAGGCAATGAATGGAGAAGTTAGATACATTAATACTAGAAAATCAATGGAAGTCCACTCTCCAGAGGTAAAGCAATAGATGATGAATGGAAATGTTAAAGAAGGAATAGTAACCCCTTCCAGGTCTCCTTCCTACTCTATTATGGTGTTTGAGTCTATGCCCAAAATATATTGCGCCATGATTACTCAAGTTCTTGGTATTAATATTGACGTCCATATAATTGAGTCAGTCCTATGTTTCTTAATTACTTTATGTCACCTGGTCACCAAGGCCTGCAGAAAGTATGATATTACTTAGGTTTTTTTTATGAAATCCATGCTCAATTGATAAATTTTGAAGGGAGGTCTTTCCAATATCAATCATATCTCTTCCATCCATTTATTGACCAAAATTATTCCCATCTTGAGGATGTAAATCCCAAAATGGTGAATGAACAAAAATACTATGTCTCCTATCTTTGAGTTCTTACCTATGGTAAGTAAATGAGAAAACAACTAGGGTTGTTCAATTATGTGTATTTTTTCATGCCTATTGTGTATACCATGTTGCATGGTGAGATTCTACCCAAAGCCCCTATGTTTCTTAGGGAAAAATTGTAGTTTAGTCTCGATACTAGAATTAGTGATTGGTACCTCTTTTAAGAGTATATAGACATAAAAGTGTATGTATTTGAAGAAATACCATACCAGTTATGTGCATTTGTAACTCCCCACATATTTGCACTGTAGTATATAAGGAAAAGGTTCAGTAGTGACAACCTACACTTCACTTCTAAAAAGAAAGTTGTGACATTCAACCTCCCTCATGAGGTGGTGCCATTTGTAGCCAATGCAAGGAGCGTACTGAAGAAAGTGGAGAATATACTCAAAAGCTTTAATTTCCCACAAGAAATTGTTTGGGAATGTAATCCTCATAATATTATATATGAAAGAAAAAAGGATAGGTGAGACATATCAGTCCCATCAAACTCCCGATGTTCTAGAAGGACATGTTGAATTAATGACAATGCCTCATGATGCCAATAAAGGGTAGATTATACTCTCTCATTGAAAGAAATAATTGAATAAGAAGAAGGAATGTGAATTGGAAATCATAAAGATGGATTTATAATAGAAGAAAGATGATTATCAGTAAATCGAAGTAGAAATATATGTGCTAAAAAGGAAACACATGAGTAAATCCTCATTCAAAGTTGCAAAAGGAATCATATGTCATATAATAATTAATGTAATGGAAAATAACTTGGATCATATGGAACTCCACCAAGTGAAGATAGATACCATTAGAAGGGATAATAGGGAAATGAATGTAATAAAGAATGTTACTGGTGACTCCCCTACCAAAGCTGATGAAATAATATATTTCATAAATCATATGTCTAAGGAAGATGTCACAGAATGATCCATGTTGGATCATTATATTTTATTTTTTATCAATATGGATACATTTGGAGTGGGAAAATTGGAGGAATAAATTTACAAGATCGTTTTTACCGATGGGACCAAGTTTGGAAAAATGAGGTCTAAAACCTTATGGAAGCATTTTGAGGCATTAAATAACTTTTTTTGGAGGTAAAATTTTTCCTTTTTAGCTTTGCATCATTTTATGCTATTCTACACACTCAGATCTTTCCAACAGTGCAAGAAGTTCAACAATCATAGTCTGTATGCAAAAGTTATGCCACTCAAAAGTTGACCTTCATGTTCTCACACATATAGTTTAAGAGGATGTTGCGTCAACCCCCATTATTCATGGAAAAGAGGCTAACCATGTGTTTGTGATGTAAAATACTCTAAAATATTTTATATTGTAACTCTAGTTAAGAGTTTATGTAGTTAAAATTAACCACTAGTAGGCTATTGGGTTGTGTTATAACCACACCACTAGGAGGAAGAGGCATTTCTTTCTTTCTAGCACATTTTGTTCCATAGCTGAGAAAATATAGCTAGGAGAGATAGGAGGTAGAGCACACAAAGAGTATATGTGCACTGTAGTAACCCACGACCCATAGGCATTACTTCTTTCTCCCTGCAACCATATTTCCAAACAAAGAGGGAGCGAAGAAACCTCACGTTCCAATTGGGTTTTCTCCTGAAAGGGTTTCACAGAGAGAATATATTGTGTATTATGTGTGTGCGAGATATTATTTTTTCATTCTCTACTTATATGCATAATTTCCATTTGCATGCATGCACTAATCACAATTAAATATACAAATATAGAATTTGAAAAAAATTGTAATAATGCCAAATTTTAGTATTTTAATATATTATTATCATATATGTTGTGGAAAACTATCGAGTCGAATATCCATGATATTTTACGGATTACTTGGTATCAAATCATGTCTATTTGGGTACTTTTTTGGAGATTGTGGGGTTCTATATTAGTGAGGAAAAAAATCATAAAACCCTAATCACGAGCGATGAATTTGTAAATGAACCTTGTCATCCTGAAGAGGTGAGGTTTACGAGCCGGAAAAACACGTCACAAATATAAACCATAATTCAATCCTCCTCATGGAAGAATTGAATACCAAGATGGGGATATTTTGAGGAAGACAGGGATTCGAATGTAGAGGACAAATCAGAATATCGGGGAAAGATGGAGAACCAGTTGAAGAAAGGACCCAAAAAAGGTCAATCGAGCTCGAGTGTTCTAAACCAATCACAGTCCTTGTTTAAAATGGAAATAAATTAAATTTCAAGTCATATTATGGTGAGATCGACGCTCTGAAGTTGAACCACTGGTTGCAACAACTAGAATTTTATTTCAATGTCCATCAGATTGAAGAAGGGAAAAATATCTCATTCACACAGCTAAAAATAGAAGGCCATGAACTAACTTGGTGGGAGTGCCACAAGGAAACCCTAAGGTTGGCGGGAGAACCTCCAGTGACTAAGCATGGAGATTTCAAAATGCTCATTAAGTTACATTTTTATCCCCTTTGGTAAATCCCATCTTCAAGGGTCGAATCCATAAGATGAGGAGCTGATCTAACTGATACTAAACAAGAAACAAGAATATAGGCATCATCAACAACATGCCTCTAAAAGTGAAGAACTGATTCATTTGACTTCAAACTAACTCCTAAAGAAATGAATCTACCCTATACAACTTTTTAACCATCATATTTACAAGCCATGACATCATTTACAATAGTAAATCTTCCACCATGAGAGATAATCCATGATCATAGTTAAAAACTGGAAAAAAAAAGGCATCCAGAGCAAAATTTGCTCTACGTGCAGTACCACTAGCTCAACGCACAGTGCCACTTTCAGGTCCCTTTTGAAGGCCTTCCCGGCATCCAAATTGAGCACATGATACCTCATTGGAAAGGTATTCAAGTCTACCTTCCAGAAAACCTAGAATTTCCATAGTTGGAGCTCATTTCACCCCTCAAAACTTGATTCTACCAAGACTACTTCTGTGTGCCCAAAAAGTGGCAGAAAGGTCATTTTTAGGATGTTTTTTGACCTTTTTGTGGCCCAATTCTACTCCAAAAACATTGAAACTTGCTAGGATGCATGTCCTCACTACCATGAATCAAAAAATGCAAGCCATTTGTCCATTGGGTTCCCCTAGGAAAAGCGCAGCGCCGATGGTGCTACGCGTCTAAGCCATTTTTCTGTGTTTCAAATTTCCAAAAATTGAAAAGGTTAACATTTGCTCAAAATTTCCCCAAAATTTGTGTGAAGCCTCACCATGATATGCTCTGATGAGTCAAGGAAGCCTCAACCAACATTCTAATTCTATCTCCTCTTTCTTGCCCTTCAAGGCCTCCCTTAACCTAGCTTTCATCTTCTTGATTCTTATGTTGCAAATCCTATTGCGAGTCCTATAATGATAGGCCATGTGTCTGAGCATCTGATTATCTCTGTTGGCCTTCTGTGGCAGCTTCTCAAGGTGTAGGTTGACTCTCTCAAGCCAAGTTTCTCTATCCTCTTCAATTTCCTACTCAATAGGGGTCAAAGTAACTTATGTCTCTTTTCCACTTTGTCATTTCACCTTGAGCATTTCTAGCTCCATGAGGACTTGTTTGCCACTCAACTATTTGTTTTCTTGCTCTAAGTATGTGATGACATACTTGGCCCTCTCTAAATTGTCCATCAGAGACTGTGCTTAGGCCTCCTTTTCCCAAATGATGATGTCTTTGATTGTTTCTTCATCGTGAGCCTCTAAATCAATGGTCTGAGTGTCACTCTGCTCAAGCTCATCATACTCTACCAGATGAAGGTCTCTTTCCTCCTCATCATCAAGGTCTTCCTCCTGTCCATGTTTGCAAGGTCTAAGGTTATACACTCCTAGAAAAGGATAAATGGAATGAGTGGGAGTATTTTAGGAGTGAAGGGATGTACAAGGGTGGATTGGAAAATGAAGGGTAAGATGTGAATTATGAGAGTGAGGGAGGGGGGTTTTAGGATGAGAGGATATAATGAGGGGATATAAATGAGGGGAGAGGTAGTGATGTAGAGAGGGGTTTTGAGTTTTGAAAAGAGGGAAAAAGAAAGCAATTTGAATATTTTTTTTATGTTTTGATGGTTTGGATCCTTTCTCCTCAACGCACAACACCTTTTCCCAGACACGCAGTGCCGGCCTCAATGCACAGTGCCACCTCATAAACTTAAAGTGCTTATTTACGAAACTTTTGGAGACCTTCCCTATGTCCAAATTGGGTGTAGGATAGCTTATTGGAAAGATTATTGAGTCGACTTTCCAGAACATCTTGAATGTTGCAATTTGGAGCTCATTTGCCCTGTCAAAAGCTCAATCTCCCAAGACTGGTCAAAATGTGAAGAATGAAGCTGCCAAAATCTAGAGTGTTGTTTCAGTTACCTTTAGGAGGTCTTCCTCAACTCCAAATTGAGCTCATGATAGCTCATTGGAAAGCTATTTGTGTATAGTTATCATTTGACTCATCAAGAAACTAATTTGGGCAATCCATCTAAGAGAAAAAGTTATTTTCCCAAGGTCATGCAAGAAGTGCAACAACTCTCCAGTGGAAAATTATTGTTTGGACATTTCTCCTAAACCGCGAGACCTGTGTAAAAACAGATGAAGTTTTTTCTTTTTGGGTCTATTATGGACAAAAAAATCTCTCACTTTTGTCAAATTCATTTTTTCTTATTCACAAACATCATTTGAATAAAACCTTTCCCAATGTGTGGAATAGGGGATGTGTAGAAATGAAGGGAGATGAAGGGGATGAGGGGCTTCTAACTTCTTGAGAAAATTTTGGGAAGTAGGGAGGGATGTTACGAAATAGGGGAAAGTTTAATTTCAAGGATCAAGTGAGGGGAAGGGGTACAAAAGGGCAAAACACAAGCCTAACCTACAAAAGTGTCAAATTGTAGCAATAAGCTAGGGTTTGTGGGAAAATGATGAATTTAAGGGATATCAGTGACAGGAAGTGTTTAAGAAGGTATATTTAGGATAGATGAAGGTGTATGAGCATCAAGATACAATTTTTGTTGATTATTTGACCATCCAAGAAAAATTACCTTCAAAACCCTAAGAGAGGGAAATGAGCCTTACCTAAGCACCACTCAAGCACAAACAAGGTGTAAAATGACCCATTGGAACTTGAAATAATGATGAAAACTCTTTGAATGATGTTACACTCAGCCGAATGGTGACATCGACTGAAACTTAGAAAACTTTGGAAGGCTTTAAAACAATCCTAGACCTAATACCTAGTGACCAAATTTTACTTGAAGACTCACTAAAATCTCAAAATTTTGACTTTGACACCCCAAGATTCCTTTATAAGAGCATATTTTGATCACTAGTGAAAGGCTACAAAGACTAATGCTAACACACCTAAGCAAAATGGAGTTGTATAAAGAATGAACAAGACATTGATGGAAAGGGAAAGAAGCACGTTGAGTGGTGCGGGGTTAGGATAGGAATTTTGGGTAGAGACGGTGGAGACTACATGTTACTTGGTCAACATATCACCTTCATCAGCATTGGAGGATAAGACTCCACAAGAGGTATGGACTAGTGATAAGACTCATCATTGGGTAATTATATGGGCCTTAATTGATCTCCTAGCCTAGCCAAACCAACTTTTCTCACAACTTATTACATGTTTTCGATTATATTTTTTTTAAGAGATGAGTTAGAGTTGGATATTATACCTAGTGGACTAATATGCATCGAATGCAGGATTGAAAGAAAAAATCAAGGAATTTTGGCAAAGACTAAGGTTAAAACTCAAATGGTACATGGGACAGGGATTGTAGGAGGTAAATACTCTTCATTTACTTCCCCCCCCCCTTTGAATATTCCTCCATTTATCACACCAGCTCGAAGTGCAAGTAGCTAAATCATGAGGATTAGAAGGCAGTCGAGCAAGTGAGAGGAAAATAGCTAATTTATCTCCAGTTTGGGAGTCGAGCCTCCCTAATTTTAAAGAATTCATTGGGGACTTCAGATGTATAAGTAGAGAGGCCTAGAGCCTCACTAGGATTTGAATTTTGGTTGTGAAACTTTAAGTTATTTTCGAGCTTCAGACTTGTGAAAGCTTTATTGATGTAATTTTATGTTTTGGTAATAAGAATGAGTTCTGTTTTTAGCCAGCACTGAGTTAACTCGAAGGGCTGAAGCTCTTGGGTTAGGGCCCAACCCTATCATCCGAGGCTCCTCTTCGTTGTATTTGTATGTTTAGATTAGTCTAATAGCTTCATTATTAATTTTCCTTTAGATGTATTTTCATTGCAAGTAGTGTAGATTGGATTGGTTGTTTATTAGTTTGCTTCCACGTGTTCCTTACTTCAGTAGTAGGCTAGCAAGGATAAAAGGAGTACCACAAGGCTATCAATAGGTGTCTTGGCCTCATATCCTCCCTTTGAGATCATGATTTGAGGAAGGGACCCCGATGCAGCCCTAAAAACATAAATTTTTATTTCTTGCATGAGCTTTAGATTTTACTGTATTTAAGTTAGCATTTGATCAGTTTTGCA
Organism: Pinus tabuliformis; assembly: GCA_031772625.1. Classification (NCBI taxonomy): domain Eukaryota; kingdom Viridiplantae; phylum Streptophyta; class Pinopsida; order Pinales; family Pinaceae; genus Pinus; species Pinus tabuliformis. Next base: position 1,674,927,706 of record CM062818.1, read on the forward strand.
AAGTAAGATTCCATTTCCATCTATTCTATATTCATTCTTGCAGTCAATCTCATCCATGCTTTCATTCCTTTTAGCATCTTTCCTCGTGCATAATGTAGGTAGTTAGTTCATTAATTATGCTTTTCTAGCTTAAGAGAATGCTTCATGTTCACATAGATTTTTGGAAATTATACATGTTTTATGTAGAGAAAGTGCTTTAGGAGTAGACACAGACTTCATAGCCAACAACCACCTTCCACTTCATCCACCATAGTCATTCCTTGTTTTCACCATTGCCTTCACTAGTTTTCATCATTTTACATAGAAATTCTTCCAAGCATAATGAGCGAATCCAACCATATTCTATCTTTGTTGTTGACTTCTAACTGATCCTAGACATTTCCTTATTTCATTCCACCCATTTACCACCTTCCCTAAGCCTTCCATCACATCCAACATGTATAATCATTCCCTTGGTTGTATCCTGTAGGTTTCTAGTACATCCCGTAGGTTTTCCTGAAATGGCCTGTTTTAAGGCTGAATTGAGGGAAAACCTCTAGGAACTCACCGAAGGTCTCCCAAGAGTCTCCCACACGTTCTAACCATCTCCTAACCCTTCTAGCCATCCTCCAACATCCTTAATTTACCCTCCACATCACCAAAATAAATTAGTTTGCATACTTGATTTTGCATGAAAAGACAAAAAGACAAAAACAGAGTTATTTCAGTGCCTTTACTTGCACATTAGTGATGTTTGATGATTTTTACTTCCATGCTTAGATAATAGCATTTGGTTCATGTTAATTTAGCATTATTGCAAATCATAGTTTCTTGGCAGTTAATTAGGAAATGGTGTGATTTAGCATTGAAATTCGGTCTTTTTCATTATTGCAGTAGAGTAGCTCCCCCTTAGAGTAGATTTCCCTTTTTTCCATCAAGAAACCAAGCTTCTTCTGACTCCATAGAAGTTTGACTTGAAAACCCCAATGGTCTCTCAGCAGGTGAATCGTGACAAAAGGCAGTTCACCATCACTTTTACTTGTGTATATGGAAATGTCACCTCCAAGTTTGTAGGAACCCCGGGTTCACAAAGTAAAGCTGGTAGCCTAGGAGTTGCAGCATTCTTTCTGCAATACTGGCACTCATCAACTGGTAAGAAACTATCTCTTTCACATCTAAGGGTATTTGGATGTGATGCATATGTACATGTTCCAAAGGAGAAAATAACAAAGTTGGATAGTAAATCCAAAAAGTGCATCTTTATTAGGTATAAGGATGGTTTAAAGGGTTATAAACTTTGGAACCCAGTAACAAGGAAGGTTGTGTACAAGAAATATGTGGTGTTCAGAGAGGTGAAAGATGTTATTAAACATGAATTCAAACCAAAGGAACCTCAGAAGATAGAGTGTGAGCTAAAGGAGGAAGAATCAAACTCTTCAACATAAGAGGAATCAGAAGATGAAGAGCTACAAACATTGTTGTGAGAAGATTAGTTCAAGAAAGAAGGCAACTAGAAAATTATAGTCCATTTGCTTTCTGTTCAAATTTTTCTTATCTATTACTGATGATGGTCCCAGAACTATGAAGGAAGTAGTAGATTCAGAGGATAGCAAACAATGGAAAGAGGCCATGGTTGATGAAATGGAATCTTTGCACAAAAATTAGGCTTGGGATCTTGTGTAGTTGTCAGCTGGAAGGAAACCCATTGGGAGCAAATGGGTGTTCAAGAATAAGACAAATGCATAGGGAAAGGTGTAGAAATACAAAGGTGGGTTGGTAGAAAAAGGTTATTTCCAATTGTAGGGAATTGATTTTGGTGATATTTGTTCTCCTGTTGCCAAGGTAGCTTCTAGTAGATTACCTTTATCTGTTGCTACGACTTTTCATTTTGAGGTAGAACAGATGGATGTGAAGACACCATTCTTCACAGGGATCTAGAAGAGGAGATCTACATGAAGCAACCTGAAGGCTATGCGGTGAAGGGTAAGAAAGAACTGGTATGCAAGTTAAAAAAGTCTCTGTATGGGTTAAAATAGCCACCAAGGATGTGGTATCAGATATATGATACGTTTATACAGGTACCTGGTTTCACTAGAAGAAAAGCATATGATTGTGTGTATTTTAAATTGATTGGTGACATGTTATTTATCTGGTCTTGTATGTGGATGATATGTTGCTGGTTGGAAATGACAAAGAAATTATCCAGGATTTGAAGACCCAATTGTCCTCCAAATTAGACATGAAATATCTTGGTGCCGCAAACTATATTTTGGGCATGGAAATTAAAAGAGATCGGGCAAAGAAAACTAATCGTTGTTGGTTCACAACGTTGATCAAAATAAAACTAATGTGATGAATCTGGAAGATGATTTACACAAATTAAAAGAGATCGGGCAAAGAAGAAGCTTTGGTTAAACCAGTGGAAGTATGTTGAGACAATACTGTAGAGGTTTAATATGAAGGATAGTGAACCGGTGAAGGTTCCTATTCCTGTAGGTGTAAAGTTATTTGTTGAACAGTGTTCCAAGACACAAGAAGAGGAAGAATACATGTCCTATGTTCCATATGCAAGTGTAGTCGGTAGCCTAATGTATCCGATCGTTTGTACTAGACCAGACACATGCAGTGGGAGTATTGAGTAGGTTTATGTCAAAACCATGGAAGGAGAATTGGAGAGCAGTGAAGTGGGATTTTAGGTATTTGCGTGGCACTAATGATTATGGTTTGTGCTACCAAGGAAGACTAGGATTGGACAGTGTTTTGGGTATTCATGGATTTGTTGATGCATACTGGGTTGGAGATTTGGATCAGAGAAGATCTACAAGTGGGTATGTGTTTAACCTATTTGGAGGTGCAGTCAGTTAGATGAGTAAGAAACAATCTATAGTGGCACTATCAACTATAGAGGGAGAATACATGGCAGCCACTCATGTAAGCAAGGAAGTAGTTTGGTTGTAGAGATTGTGTTCAAGTATGGGGTTAGTATAGGGAGCTATAAGGATAAACTGTGAAAAACATAGTGCAATTTTCTTGGCAAAGAACCTTGCTTACCATTCAAAGACAAAGCACATTTATGTTCAGTATCACTTTGTGAGGGATATGAGAGAAGAAAAAAATGTATTGCTAGTAAAGGTAGACACTTTGAAGAATATTGCAGATCCATTGACAAAATATGTGAGCTCTGAGAATTTCTCTTGGTGTAGATAAAAAATGGGCATTACAGGGTCAGATAAATGACTAAGCTCTTATGTGGCCCCCTGTGGAAAGAAAAAAATAAGTGGGAGAATGTTGGGTTGTGTTATATTCTTTCCATGACTAGCCCACCTAGTTAGTGGGGCGGTAGAGAGGCGTCGAAGCCCCCCCTTCGTTGCGCCAATTGTAGACCGGGGGGTCAAAGGTGGTTTGAGGTGGGCAGGTTAGCCCCCCTCTACTGGGTCCGGGGCAATGCCACGGGGAAAATTTTTCAAGCCCTATATTAAGTGGGTGGACCTACCTGTGGTTTTGTGCATGGTTTTCGCACATGGTTTTGGGCACAATGCTTTTCATTCCATGGTATTGGATGCTTCAACATGTATTGATATGTATTATAACATTGAAAGGAACATAATGAAAAATCAAGCTGGTAGTACCAGTTTTTGGATCCAGGGGAAAATATCTGTGTATATGTTTTTATGTGTTATGCTCTCGGTATTGTTATTTTCTCTATTTTAGAATTCGTATGTAGGTAATTTTTGCATGGGGTTAAAACCTACAAACATGAATGTCTTCTCCTCGCGGTTCTTTAGGGCTAGAATCCATCATCGCTTCTTCAATATATTCCTCAGCCAACACCGTCCTTGTGTATCAGAGGTGATGCTCATGTTTCCAAAGTTCTCTATCTGTGTAATGACAAGCATCGACACTTGAGTGACTGCCTCAACTAGTGAATCAAATCTTGTACCAACAAATTTTAAAACTGAGGGAATGATTTTTTCATCCTTCAAGCATCGAGGAGTCCAAGATTTCCTCGCCCCTCTTGGTAGAGCTGTAGGAATGGAAGAATGAATAACATCTTCTCTCATTTCTGTTTGGACTCTACTCCCTAAGTCATGCCCCTCAACTTAAACATTTTTTGTTTTGGTCAAGTCTCCTTGTGGTTCTTGAAGAACCATGTCAAGTATAGGTTATTTTTCTTTTACCAATACCAGGGTTTCTACTGTTAATGGTGTTGGTTCTTGTGTGAGAGTACCACTTACATTTTCTACTTCGAACCCCATGTTTTCTTGGATGGGTGGTGTTGTTTCTTGTGTAACAACACCACTTACACTCAATTCTTTAGACCTCAAATTTTCTTGGACGAGTGGTGTCGATTCTTGTGAAGCAGCACCACCTACACTCTTTCCTTCAGGCCTCAGGTTTATTTGTTCCAGTGATGATGGTGGTAGTTCTCCAAAAATATTATCAACTAATGTTGAAGCAGCATCAACCATGTCCTCAATTTCCATACTTTCCACTTCAACTAAGCCAACAGGCAATGCTAGTTCTTGCGAGGCAGAATCAGCTGTAACATCTTCCATCTCGACTGAGTCAATGGGTGATGTTGGTTCTTGTGGGACAACATCAGCCATGAAATCTTACATCTCAACTCATCCAACAGGTGATGCCAGTTCTTCTAGAGCAGCATCAGTTGTGGTGTCTTCCATTTCGACTAAGTCAAAAGGCGATGCTGGTTCTTATCGAGTAGCATCGGTTGCGGCCTCCTCCATTTCAGCTGAGCCCACGCCATCCTCTTCCTCTGTAGGTATAATGCCCTCCAGTTCTTCTTCCAACAATTCAATAACTGTGGCTAAGAAATAGGAGCTCTAGCCAACACTTGAATTACTAGTAGCCGAACCAACCCCTGATTCGTGAGGACTGCTAATACGTGTCGAGAGCAACAGGCAAATTGTGCCATAAGTTGAAGACTTTTCTAGAGGAAGAAAGGCATATTCAGTTAATGAATTTATGCATGCTAGAACCAAAGGGACTCTAACAGTTTGAAATTATACTTGAACATCACTGTAAAATGTCCTTGGCAGGTAATGTATCTTAACACGAAGTATGCAACTTCACCCCAGGGATAAGGTAATGACGTAAGCTCATACCCTATTCCTTTTTGAATTTATGTTTCTCTGGCTTGTAAAAATATTTCTGGGAACTACGTCATGGGAGCCTTCCGCAAAATCCATTTCTTCCCTTCCTGCGGTGGTCCACTAATGGCTGAGATGGCTTCCAATGTGATAGGGATATTGAGATCCCAAACTTTGGAATGATCTTTTTCGAAGTTCAACACAAATTCAGTTGTAATAGTCTCGTCACAATCTCTCAAAAATATATGTCGCAGCCTACATTTACAAACACCTGCCATACATCTGCGTTACTGTGCACCAGAATTGTGCTCTCTGGTTCATGTCTCATAGCCGCTACACCTATTCTGCCATAGCTTATTAGAAACACTTGAAAGTATCAGATTTCTCATTAGGATGGAGTATCGGTAAGTAATTTTTGCAGAAATGCATAAGAAATGGTGATAGCAGGGTGTACGAATGGCAATTTTTAGAGATATGTGATAAATCCACGGCAAGTTATGGAAATAATGGGAGGGCATTATGGTGATTACTCCATAGACTCCAAAAGGACCAGTTCATTATATCTAGTATCTATTGATAAATGTGCAGAGTAAAGAATCGTTGAGTGGACGTTGGAAAAGGTTATTTTATGATGACATTGACTTGGGAAATGAGCCTTACCTAAGCACCAATGAAGCACAAACAAGGTGTAAAATGACCCATTGGAACTTGAAATAATGATGACAACTCTTTGAATGATGGTACCCTCAGCCGAATGGTGACATGGACCGACACTTAGAAAACTTTGGAAGGAGTGAAAACAATCCTAGACCTAATACCTAGTGACCAAATTTTACTTGAAGACTCACTGAAATGACAAAATTTTTACTTTGACACCCCAAGGTCGCTTTATAAGAGCATATTTTGACACTGGTGAAAGGATGCAAAGACTGACGCTAACAAACCTGAGCAAAATGGAGTTGTAGAAAGAATGAGAAACACATTGATGGAAAGGGAAAGAAGCATGCTCAGTGGTGCAGGGTTAGGACAGGAATTCTGGGCAGAGATGGTGGAGACTGCATGTTACCTGGTCAACATATCACCTTCATCAATGTAGGATGATAAGACTCCACAAGAGGTATGGACTGGTGATGAGCCTCATAATTAGGTAATTATATGGGCCTTAATTCACATCCTAGCTTACCCAAACCAACTTTTCTCACAACTTATTACATGTTTTCGATTATATTTTGTTTATGAGATGAGTTAGAGTTGGATATTATGCCTAGTGGACTAATATGCATTGAATGCAAGATTGAAAGAGAAAATCAAGGAATTTTGGCAAAGACTAAGGTTAAAACTCAAATGGGACAAGGGAGAGGGATTGTAGGAGGTAAATCCTCCTCATTGACCACTCCCCCATTCGAATATTCCTCCATTTATCACACGAGCTCGGAGTACAAGTACCAAGTCATGAGGATTAGAAGGAATTCAAGCAAGTGAGAGGAAAATAGCTAATTTATCTCGAGTTTGGGAATCGAGCCTCCCTAATTTTAAAGAATTCGTTGGGGACTTCGCTTGTATAATTAGAGAGGCCTAGAGCCTCATTAGGATTTGAATTTTCATTTTGAAACTCTAAGTTATTTTCAAGCTTCAGACTTGTGAAAGCTTTATTGATGTAATTTTATGTTTTGGTAATAAGAATGAGTTTTTTTTTTCAGCCAGCACTGAGTTAACTCAGAGGGTTAAAGCTCTTGGGTTAGGGCCCAACCCTAGCATCCAAGGCTCCTCTTTGTTGTATCTGTATGTTTAGATTAGTCTAATAGCTTCATTATTAATTTTCCTTTAGATGTATTTTCATTGCAAGTAGTGTAGATTGGATTGGTTGTTTATTAGTTTCCTTCCATTTGTGCCTTACTTTAGTAGTAGGTTAGCAAGGATATCAGTAGGTGTCTTGGGCTCATTTCCTCCCTATGGGATCCTAATTTGAGGAAGGGACCCTAATGCAGCCCCAAAAACACAGATTTCTATTTCTTGCATGAGCTTTAGAGTTTACTGTATTTAAGTTAGCATTTGATCAGTTTTGCAACGTAGGATTTCATTTACATCTATTCTATCTTCATCCTTGCATTCAATCTCATTCCTTTCAACAACTTTCCTCATGCATAATGTAGGTAGTTAGTTCACTAATTTTGCTTTTCTAGCTTACGAGAATGTTTCTTGTTCACATAGATTTTTGGAAATTATACATGTTTTATGCAGAGCAAGTGCTTCAGGAGTAGACAAAGACTTCATAGCCAGCAACCACCTTCCACTTCATCCACCATAGTCATTCCTTGTTTTCACCATTGCCTTAACTAGTTTTCATCATTTTACATAGAAATTCTTCCAAGCACATTGAGTGAATCCAACCATCTTCTATCCTTGTTGTTGACTTCTAAGTGATCCTAGACCTTTCCTCATTTCATTCCACTCATCTACCACCTTCCATAAGCCTTCCATCACATCCAACACCTATAGTTTTTCTCTTTGTTGTATCCTGCAGGTTTGCAGGGAATCCTGTAGGTTTCTAGTACATCCTATAGGTTTTCCTAAAATGGCTTATTTTAATTCCGAATTGAGGGAAAACCTCTAGGAAGTTAGCGAAGGTCTCCCAAGGGTCTCCCACACCTTCTGACCATTGCCTAACCCTTCCAACCATCCTCCAACATCCTTAATTCACCTACCACATCTCCAAAAGAAATTAGATTGCATACTTCATTTTGCATGAAAAGACAAAAAGACAACATCAGAGTTATTTCAGTCCCTTTACTTGCACATTAGTGGTTTTTTATGCTTTTTACTTCCATTCTTGGATAATATCATTTGGTTCATGTTAATTTAGCATTATTTCAAATCATATTTTCTTGGTAGTTAATTAGGAAATGGTGTGATTTAGCATTGAAATTCGGTCTTTTTCATTATTGCAGTAGAGTAGCTCCCCCTTAAAGTAGATTTTCCTTTCTTCCATCAAGAAACCAAACTTCTTCTAACTCCATAGAATTCTAACTTGAAAACCCCAATGGTCTCTCGCTAGGTGAACCATGACAAAAGTTAGAACCAACACTTTTACTTGTGTATATAACACTGTCGCCTCCAAGTTTGTAGGAACCCCGGGTTCATAAAGTAAAGTTGGTAGCCTAGGAGTTGCACCATTCTTGCTGCAATACTGGCGCTCATAAACTGCTAAGAAACCATCTCTTTCACATCTAAGGCTATTTGGATGTGATGCATATGTACATGTTCCAAAGGAGAAAATAACAAAGTTGGATAGTAAATCTGAAAAGTGCATCTTTATTGGGTATAGGATGGTTTAGAGGGTTATAAACTTTGGAACACAGTAACAAGGAAGGTTGTGTACACCAATATGTGTTGTTCATAGAGGTGAAAGATGTTATTAAACATGAAGTCAAACCAAAGGAACCTCAGAAGATAGAGTTTGAGCTAAAGGAGGAAGAATCAGACTCTTCAACATAAGAGGAATTAGAAGATGAAGAGCCACAAACACCGGTTGTGAGAAGATCAGTTCGAGAAAGAAGGCAACCATAAAAGTATAGTCCATCTGCTTTGTCTTCAAATTTTGTTTATCTATTAATGATGATGATCCCAGAACTGTGAAGGAAGTAGTAGATTCATAGGATAGAAAACTCTAGAAAGAGGACATGGTTGATGAAATGGAATCTTTGCACAAAAATGAAGCTTGGGATCCCATGGACTTATCGGCTGAAAGGAAACCCATTAGCAACAAATGGGTGTTCAAGAATAAGACAAATGTAGAAGGAAAGGTGGAGAAATACAAAGCTTGGTTGGTAGAAAAAGGTTATTCCCAGGTGTAGGGAATTGATTTTGGTGATATTTGTTCTCATGTTGCCAAGGTAGCTTCTATTAGATTACTTTTATCCGTTGCTACTGCTTTTCATTTTGACGTAGAACAAATGGATGTGAAGACAACATTTCGTCATGGGGATCTAGAAGAGGAGATCTACATGAATCAACTTGAAGGGTTTGCGGTGAAGGGTAAGAAAGAACTGGTATGCAAGTTAAAAAGTCTCTATATGGGTTAAAATAGCCACTAACGATGTGGTATTAGAAATTTGATACATTTATATAGGTACTTGGCTTCATCAGAATAAAAGAATATGATTGTGTGTATTTTAAATTAATTGGTGACATGTTATTTATCTGCTCTTGTATGTGGATGATATGTTGTTGGTTGGAAATGACAAAGAAATTATCCAAGATTTGAAGACCCAATTGTCCTCCAAATTCGACATGAGATATATGGTGCTGCAAACTATATTTTGGGCATGGAAATTAAAAGAGATCGGGAAAAGAAGAAGATTTGGTTAAACCAAAGAAATTATGTTGAGGCAATATAATAGAGTTTTAATATGCAGGATAGTAAACCGGTGAAGGTTCCTATTGCTATAGGTGTAAAGTTATTTGTTGAATAGTGTTCCAAGACACAAGAAGAGGAAGAGGAAATGTCCTTCGTTCCATATGCAAGGGTAGTCGGTAGCCTAATGTATGCGATGGTCTAGACTAGACCCGACATTGCACATGCAGTGGGAGTATTGAGCAGGTTTATGTCAAAACCATGGAAGGAGAATTGGAGAGCAGTGAAGCAAGTTTTCAGGTATTTTCATGGCACCAATAATTATAGTTTGTGCTACCAAGGAAGACAAGGATTGGATAGTGTTTTAGATATTCGTGGCTTTGTTGATGCAGACTGGGCTGGAGATTTGCATCAGAGAAGATCTACAAGTGGGTATGTGTTTAACCTATTTGGAGGTGCAGTCAGTTGGATGAGTAAGAAAAAAATTGTAGTGGCACTATCAACTATAGAGGCAAAATACATGGCAGCCATTCATGCAAGAAAGGAGGTAGTTTGGTTGTAGATATTGTGTTCAAGTATGGGGTTAGTATAGGGAGCTATAAGGATAGACTGTGAAAACCACCATGCAATTTTCTTGGGTAAAGAACCCAGCTTACCATTCAAAGACAAAGCACATTGATGTTCAGTATCACTTTGTGAGGGATATGATAGAAGACAAAAATGTGTTGCTGGTAAATGTGGACACTTTGAAGAATATTACACATGCATTGACAAAATATGTTAGCTCTGATAAGTTCTCCTGGTGTAAATAAAAAATGGGCATTACAGGGTTGGAAGATGACTAAACTCTTGTGTGGTCCCGTGTGGAAAGAAAACAACAAGTTGGAGAATGTTGGGTTGTGTTATATTCTTTCAATAACTAGCCCACCTAGTTAATGGGGGGGGGTAGAGGGGGGCCAAAGCCCACATTTTGTTGTGCCGATTACGGAGTGGGGGGGTCAATGGGGGTTTTGAGGTGGGTGGTTAGCCCCCCTCTACCGGGTCCTAGGCAATGCCATGGGGAAAATTTATGGACCCTATATTAGGTGTGTGGACCTAGCTATGGTTTTGTGCATGGATTTTTCACATGGTTTTAAGCGCAATTCTTTTCGTTCCATGGTATTGGATGCTTTAGCATGTATCGATATGTATTGTAACATTGAAAGGAACATAATGAAAAATCAAGCTAGTAGTCTCGGTTTTTGGATCCAGGGGAAATCTCTGTGTATATATGTTTTATGTGTTATTCTCTCGCTATCGTTATTTTATGTGTTTTAGAATTCGTATGCAGGTAATTTATGTATGGGGTTAAAACCTACAAACACAAATGTCTTCCCGTGGTGGTTCTTTAGGGCTAGAATCCATCATCGCCTCTTCAATCCATTCCTCAGCCAACACCGGTCCTTGTGTATCAGCGATGATGCCCATGTTTCCAAATTTCTCTGTCTCTGCAATGATCGGTGTCGGCACTTGAGTGACCGCCTCAACCAGTGAATCAAACCTTGTACCAAAAATTTTAAAGCTAGGGGAATAATTTGTTCCTCCTTTGAGCGTCGAGGAGTCCGATATTTCCTCGCCTCTCTTGGTAGAGTTGTAATAATGGAAGAATGAATAACATCTTTTCTCATTTCTGTCTGGACTGTACACCCTAATTCATGCCCCTCAGCTTCTACATTTTTTGTTTGGGTCGAGTTTCCTTGTGGTTCCTGAAGAACCGTGTCAAGTGTAGGTTATTTTTTTTTACTAATGACAGGGTCTCTTCTGTTAGTGGTGTTGGTTCTTTTGTGACAGTAACACTTACATTTTCTACTTCGGACCCCATGTTTCCTTGGATGGGTGGTGTTGGTTCTTGTGTAACAACACCACTTACACTTGCTTCTATAGACCTCAAATTTTCTTGGATGGGTGGTGTTGGTTCTTGTGAAACAGCACCACCTGCACTCTCTTCTTCAGGCCGCAGGTTTATTTGTTCCAATGATCATGGTGGTAGTTCTCCAAAAATATTATCAACTAATGTTGAAGTAGCATCAACCATGTCCTCAATTTCCATCCTTTCCACTTCAATTAAGATGACACGCAATTCTGGTTCTTGTGGGGAAGAATCGGGTGTAACATCTTCCATCTTGACTGAGTCATTGGGTGATGTTGGTTCTTGTGGGACAATATTAGCCGTGAAATCTTCCATCTCAAATCATCCAACAAATGATGTTAGTTCTTGTGGAGCAGCATCAGTTGTGGTGTCTTCCATTTTGACCAATTCAAAAGGAGATGCTAGTTCTTGTCGAGTAGCATCTGTTCTGACATCCTCGATTTCAGCTGAGCCCTTGCCATCCTCCACCTCTGTAGGTATAATACCCTCCAGTTCTACTTCCAACAATTCAACGAACTGTGGCTAAGAAACAGGATTTTGAGCCAACGCTTGAATTAACAATAGCCAAACCAACCCGTGATTCGTGAGGATTGCTAATACTTGTCGAGAGCAATGTGTAGATTGTGCCATAAGTTGAAGACTTTTCTAGAGGTAGAAAGGCATATTAAGTTAATGAATTTGCACATGCCAGAACCGAAGGGACTCTAACAGTTTAAAATGATAGTTGAACATCATTGTAAAATGTCCTTTGCAGGTAATGTATCTTAACATGAAGTATGCAACTTCACGCCGACGATAAGGTAATGACATACGCTCATACCCTCTTCCTTTTTGAATTTATGTTTCTCGAGCTTGTAAAATATTTTTGGGAACTACGTCAAGGGAGCCTTCTGCGAAAACATTTCTTCCCTTCCTGTGGTAGTCCACTGACGGCTGAGATGGCTTCCTCTGTGATAGGGATATTGAGACCCCAAACTCTGGAATGATCTTTTTCCAAGTTCAATGTAAATTCAATTGTAATAGTCTCATCACAATCTCTCAAAAATATATGTCCCAGCCTACATTTACAAACAATTTCCATACATCTGCGTTACTGTGGACCAAAATTGTGCTCTCTAGTTCATGTCTCATAGCCGCTCCACCCATTCTACTATAGCTTAGTAGAAACACTTGAGAGTAGCAGATTTCTCATTAGGATGGAGTATCTGTAGGTAATTTTTGTAGAAAGGCATAAGAAATGGTGATAGTGGGGTGTATGAATGGCGATTTTTAGAAAGATGTGAAAAATCCATGGCAAGTTATGGAAATAATGGGGGGGCATCATGGCAATTACTCTGTAGACTCCAAAACGACCAGTTCATTAAATCTAGTATCTATTCATAAATGTGCAAAGTAAAGAATCGAAGAGTGGACGTTGGAAAAGGTTTCTTATGATGACGTCGATGAATCATGGTTGAAATTGATTACGCCACCATTTTTAAATATAGTTCTAACTCCTCCCCAAGAACTTACCTGGTGGAGCAACAACATAAAGGAGTAACCACATTGGTGGTGTAACAACATCTGAGGAGTTACAACATCAGGTACTTAGAAAATTTTCGCCACGGAGTAGTAGCACTGGAGGTGTAACAACGCCGAGTACTTAGAAAATTTTCTTGCCTCCATAGGATTTAAACACCAGTGGTAGTACCTGCCAAAAAAATATTGAGTGGTAAGAATATATATATATATATATAGATATAGATATATGTATGTATGTATGTATGTATGTATGTATGTATGTATGTATGTATGTATGTATGAATTTTATTTATTTATTTTATTTTATTTTAAACTAGAAGATGCAGAGGATTTATTATTTGCACTAAAAACCTTCAAACCAAATTTATCATAGAGATGTTTGATACCGAATGGTGATACAGTATGAGACGATGTCCATTTACAATAAAATAAGCATGTGTATCATCAATCGTGACAATTCTGACAATTCCATTATCAAATACCTCATCAATCTCATAAGGCCCCATCCAACAAGAGCAAAGCTTCCCCTTAAAGTCTTTAAAATTAGAATCATATAGTAATGCCCAATTCCCTTTATGAAAGACCTTATTCTTAATAAATTTATCATGCAATTTTCTTATTTGCTGTTGAATCGCAGTAGTTCTCTGGACAACCATTAAACGAATTTCATCTAGTTCATTTAGTTGTTCCAGCCGGTGTTTCTGAGCTTCTGAAAGGTCCAATCCCACTTTGAGAGTTGTTCTATCATAGATATTATAGCTTCCTTTTCAATGATGAATATTCACTAACTTTAGCATAGATATTATTAGTGTGTAACTAGATGACTCATCAATGCCACATCCCAAAAACCATATCTCATTTTACAGTTAAAATATTTTATTTGAATTCAATTTTATAGTAATAAAATCTAATATATAATCTTTACTTAAGAGTTAAGATCTATTTTACCTTATAAATTAAAATAATGGTTTTGTAACTATATTTAAATTAAATTAAAAAGAATATAAAAAATTAAAACTTACAATAGACTTACAATATAACAATATTTTCAATCATGAATATTCAGTCACTTTACCATAGATATTATTACGGTATAAATAGATTTGTTACAGGACCATCAATACCGGAAGACCATAGATACCATGGCTCATCAATACCACATCCAAAAAACCATATCTGATTTTACAATTAAAATATTTTATAAATATTTTATTTAAAGTCAATTTTATAATCATAACTTTCCAGACAACTCCTCCACCTCGTTAGACTATGGGTATAATCATTAGTTACAAGTTAAAATCCATTTTACCTTATAAATTAAAATTTAAATAGGCTTTAATATAAGAATATAAAAACTTTAATACCTACAATAGACTTACAATATAACAATATTTTCAATCATGAATATTCACACTCACTTTACCATATTGACATGTAAATAGGCTTTGTTATAGGACCACCAATACCATGACTCATCAATACCACATCCCAAAAACCATATCTCATTTTACAATTAAAATATTTTATTTGAATTTAGTTTTATAATAATAAATCTAAAAGGAAAAATAAAATTATAATTATTTTTTAGATATATTTTAACTATTTATCACATTAAAATGTATATTACATCCCAAAAATCATGGCTCATTTCACAATCAAAATATTTTATAAATATTTTATTTGATTCAATTTTAAAATAGCTAAAGGTAAAAGGAAAAAAAATATTATAACTACTTTTAGATATATATAAACCCTTTATCACATTAAATTATATAAGATATAAATAGTATCTATAAATTACGAATAATTTTACTATAGAAATTAAAATAATAATTTTTTAATCATATTTAAATTTCATTAATAAGCACTTAAAAACTTAATACTTATGATATCCATTTTAACTTTGAATCCACCATGTGTGGAAAACGATAAGATATTTGAGATGCAAAATATCTTAGGATACAAATACCATGAGTAATACCATGAATTCTCATAAACTTGGAGCAAGTAACCAAGATTACCTTAACTACCCAACAAACATTAATTGAAAAAACAATAACTTAGAATTTTTCTTTTAACATAAGGTTATTTTTATTTTTATTTCAAATTTCCATTAACTACACAACAAAAAATGACATAAAAAATAACACAGAAATTATATTTTAATATAGGATTATTTTTATTTTATTTCATTTTGAAGAGGGTGGTCAACAAGATTTTTAACTATGGATGTTCACTCACCCCCACTTTACCATAGATATTATTAACTTGTAAATAGACTTTGTTACAATACCATAACATGGGCAAATACCATGACTAGTCAATATCACATTTCCCAAAACCATTTATCACTTCACAATCAAATTATTTTATAAAAGTATATATATTTAATGTGATTTTATTAGTTTTTTGTGGCGAGAGAGCATAAAATGGAAGAGATGTTGTAATTTCCTATTATATTATGTTATCTAAACATTTTGACTTGGTCAAAGATATACATTAATTAAAACATGTTTTAAGGTTATCTAGTAAACTTCTATAAGCATCAAGACACTTCACTTATGGTACATTACATATTTCCAAGATTTAAAAATATTACAAAAATTAATTTAACTTTATTATTATTATTATTGTTGTTGTTGTTGTTGTTGTTGTTGTTGTTGTTGTTGTTATTATTAAAAAATTGATATATGATTTAAAAATAAACATCTAACAATTTTTTTTACCATATTATGAGTGTTATTTAAGGTCAAAATACTACGAGTTTCAATACCATATACTAAAAAAAATTATACCTCATCTTTGTATTACACGCTTAGTTAATTAATTTATTAGAATGATAAAAATAACAATAACAAGTTAAGTATATATCTATCTATCTATCTATATATATATATATATATATATATATATATATATATATATATATATTTGTAAATATTAAATTCTACCCATTTACCATAGGTAATTAGTCAGGTTAATGCCTCACTCTATATTATTACTATTATCCAGTTTTAAGATCACAGTCAAGCAAGTGTATGAGACCCCTTCTGTAAGGCCCTCGCAACTCGGGCAGGCACGCGACGGGTGAGCGCTCCGTGCACGAGGGGCAAACGGCGGAAATGGGCGGGCGCTCCGTGCGCGACACGGGCGGGCACACACGGGTGCGACGAGCGGGCGAGCTACCTCCGGCACTTGGGCGACTCGGGCAGGCGTACATGACGACGAGCGGGCGCGCGGTGGACGAGCGAACCTTGGGCGCAGCAAGCGGACACAGGTGCGACGACGGGCGAGTCATGTGCGACAGCAGGCCGAGCTAATTATGCGACAAACAAATGTAACAATGCGACGAAGGCTTAAGGAAATAATGCGAAGGGAGGAAGGCCGAATGGAGACTTATACCCACGCGTTGGAAGAAACTTGCAATGGGCAAGCCGACTTGTATTATGAGCGTTTGGGGTGTTGAGTGTGGAGTTGTGGGGTCGGCCTTAAGGCTGGACACCCCCTCCAAATAACACTTAGCTTGTGTACAAATACAACGAAGCTTGAACTCATTTGAACCATCGAAGGATCACCAAATCAGCTCGCATTTCTCTTGGGTGTAAAGACAGGGGTAAAACAAGTACGCAGAAGAGAAGTGCGCATATCTCATGCGCTTCTCTTGTGAAGGCGTAGATTTCACCGGAGGTCGATCTTAAGAGGTTTAAGGTGTGGTTTGATTGCAGATTTGTGCCGAGCTTGAGGTAGTGTTGTGGGTGGACATCCTTCTACCGTGCAAGAGTGCACAAATGTTATAAAGGCTCTCTATGCCTATATTGTAAATTATTCTAAGTGTTGGCTTGGACTTTGCCAAGCACACTTATATGATGTATTATTGAAGGTTTTCATAATATATTAATATCGGGCAGACTTTACCGGGAGTTGCCCCTCACTTTATACTTGTATGCAATTGTTATTGTTTCGGTTTAAATTGCATAATGGGTAATGAATGAATATGGGCTTCATTAAGTATAAAGGTTAATGCATTTTACTTGGTTACGAAAAACAAGCTAAGTATGTTAACGTGGGAAGGCGTAGTCCATGTACACGAGTATTGTTAAAAAGAAAGTGCACGGTGGTGCCGCACCTCGCCAGACACGGTTGGAAGACTACCGTAGGCCTGGGGGCGTGACAGGTGGTATTACAGCAGGTTCACAAGGTGTTGAAGCTGCTACACACCTTTACTGAAGTAAAGGTGGTATCAGAGCAGGGTTGCTCGTAAAGATTTGATGTTGATGACAGGTGTTGAGACTTGAACAAGGTTTAGGTGTTGAAGCATTTGAAGGTAGTTTCAAGACTCGGTTTGAGCAGGGTTGCTCGTGACAAAGGTTATGGAGAACTGTTTGGGTTACATAGACTTGATGGTTTATGGTAAAACCATTCAAGCTCTGTTAGACACGAAATTTATACATAACTTTATGACTACACGGTTAGCAAAAGAGGCTGCGCTGACATCTACTATGGAGGTCAAGGCAGAGGACTCTAGAGCTAAGGTGGCAGGTTTGGTACACGATGTACCTGTGCAGATAGAAGGATGGAGAGGTCAGTTGGACTCCATTACGATGGAGATGAATGACTTCGATATGATACTTGGACGAGATTTCCTGAAGGGAAATAAGGTTATTGTTGTCCCCTTCTATGATGAGGAAGGGCTTCTTCAACTCGGTTGGACAAAGAAGCAAGATGAAGCTGCTTATTGTGTCAACAAGGAAGAGGAAGCCGTGATGATTGAAGATGTTGAAGACATGACTACGATGAAGGATGAACTTGAGGCTGATCAAGTTGGACCAGGATCGTGCAGTTTGTCAACATGGATGAATGAGGAGGAACCTCATGATGATGTAAGTATTGGTACTTGTGTTTCATTTGGGCATTTGGGAGATGGACTATGTGCAGTGAAGGGCAAAATCAGTTTGCCAAGGCAAGAGGACATCTTACCGTGGATGACTATTATGGAACCTTGTACGGAAAAGCAAGGATTGTCAGCTATTGCAGGACTTTTTGGGGCTACTTGTGACCTTATGGTTGAAGGTGCAGAGGCCCTTGACAAGGGTGGAACTTGATGATCATTGTGGATGATTGGGTCATGCTTTAGCCACATGGCTAAGTGCCCGGCATGACTCATGGACAGATTGAAGGGCACACCCTTGGGTGGACTTCTCATGGCCAAGACCAAGAGATAGTCTTGATGGACACCTTGGTGGAGGAGCTATGATAGAAAGGACTCGTGATGATGATGATATGGTTGGGTGACCGAGTTCACTAAACCAAAGATTGCAGCTTGGATGAGGATGACCGATGTTGTGATGTACTTGGTTGGACTACATGGGCAACATAGTCATGGGCATCGGGTTGGAGACATGGAGCTCATGATGACATGAGATTGTTGTGACTTTTGGGGACTTCATACATGGTGGACTTAGAGATCTTATGCATTGAGGAGCTGAGGTCAGGAGACTTTGATGCAGTATGGGATGCATACTTCCAAAGTACATGTATGGGCATGGCTTGGAAGAGTGACTTGATGTGGAGGATCGATATGAGACACTTTGAGGTGATGGAGTCACGACGATGATGATGATGCCTTGGTGGTAGCACCTGGGCATGGGTTGAGCCGAGACTCAACCACTTTACACACATGATGATGTTGGGATAAATGTGGCTGATCATTTGTGGCACATTGACACCAAACATCATGGACAGCATGTTGCAGATGAGGTGGATGGAGTTCCATGGACCTGAGCATGGTTTACTTATATGGATGGATTCTTGATCGAGTTCAGGATGTGGCAGGATGCTTTGAGGAACAACTAATGGTGGCATGAGGATGTGCATTCTCATAATTTGGGCGTGACGGTTGGATTAGCTACCCAACAAGTTCAAACATGGGGGTTAACAGTGTACAGAGATATGTTAGCATTATGTTGGAGTATCGTGGCAGCAGTTCACATGAGGACGACACATGATGAGGTCGACACGATATGTTGCAGTGAGCAGGCAGCTTGGATGGAGGGACCAGCCTTCCATGATGGAGCAGCATGTGGAGATTGTGACATGGTGGTTGATCATCATGGATTGAGATGACTTCCGTTATAGACACCTTATTGAGATGAGATGTTGACACATGGTTGAGGTTTGTTAGCACTTGTTGACATATCATGGGCAATTTTTCACATGGTGATGATGACATGGTGGAGTTGACACATTGTTGCGGTGAACATGTAGCTTGAGTTGGAGGGATTGACCTTCCATGGGGAGAGCAGCATGGAGAGATTGTGACAAGTGGTCGATGATCATGGACGTCTATGACATACATTGGTATGGTTGTCTTGGTGACGATTGGTCACTAAGGTGTTACATGATGGAGATGGAGCTTTATATATGTTGCAGTGGTGTTTGCCTTATATGGAGGAGTCTACATCATGGTTGATGATGATCTTGGTGGAGAGCTACCGGGATGGTATGTTGTCGAGGATGACAATGATTTCAGGTGGAGGAGGATGTAAGGCCCTCGCAACTCGGGCAGGCACGCGACGGGTGAGCGCTCCGTGCACGAGGGGCAAACGGCGGAAACGGGCGGGCGCTCCGTGCGCGACACTGGCGGGCACACACGGGTGCGACGAGCGGGCGAGCTACCTCCGGCACTTGAGCGACTCGGGCAGGCATACATGACGACGAGCGGGCGCGCAATGGACGAGCGAACCTTGGGCACGGCAAGCGGACACGGGTGCGACGACGGGCGAGTCATGTGCGACAGCAGGCCGAGATAATTATGCGACAAACAAATGTAACAATGCGACGAAGGCTTAAGGAAATAATGCGAAGGGAGGAAGGCCGAATGGAGACTTATACCCACGCGTTGGAAGAAACTTGCAATGGGCAAGCGGAATTGTATTATGAGCGTTTGGGGTGTTGAGTGTGGAGTTGTGGGGTCAGCCTTAAGGCTGGACACCCCCTCCAAATAACACTTAGCTTGTGTATAAATACAACGAAGCTTGAACTCATTTGAACCATCGAAGGATCACCAAATCAGCTCGCATTTCTCTTGGGTGTAAAGACAGGGGTAAAACAAGTACGCAGAAGAGAAGTGCGCATATCTCATGCGCTTCTCTTATGAAGGCGTAGATTTCACCGGAGGTTGATCTTAAGAGGTTTAAGGTGCAGTTTGATTGTAGATTTGTGTCGGGATTGAGGTAGTGTTGTGGGTGGACCGGGTGGACATCCTTCTACCGTGCAAGAGTGCACAAATGTTATAAAGGCTCTCTATGCCTATATTGTAAATTATTCTAAGTGTTGGCTTGGACTTTGCCAAGCACACTTGTATGATGTATTATTGAAGGTTTTCATAATATATTAATATCGAGCAGACTTTACCGGGAGTTGCCCCTCCCTTTATACTTGTATGCAATTGTTATTGTTTCGGTTTAAATTGCATAATGCGTAATGAATGAGTATGGGCTTCATTAAGTATAAAGGTTAATGCATTTTACTTGGTTGCGAAAAACAAACTAAGTATGTTAACGTGGGAAGACGTAGTCCATGTACACGAGTATTGTTAAAAAGAAAGTGCACGGTGGTGCCGCACCTCGCCGGACATGGTTGGAAGACTACCGTAGGCCTGGGGGCGTGACACATTCTTTGTAGGACAAGGGGCCCATCTTAAGTGAGTGATTTGAATACTAAATCTATAAATATATAACCCTGAAAAAACACATTGTTTTATAGAGTCTTGGATATCTAAAGCTTTGAAACACATTGTTTTATAGAGTCTTGGATCTCTGAAGCTTTGAGTAAAGGCCATTGGGAAACAGGTGCAGTTGAACTGGTCTAATGGAGCTTATTCCAAATGATATCATTCGTGAGTAATTGTTGAGAGTACCTTAAAAATCAAACTATATGTTGAAAGGTGTCTGCAAACGTTGGGAGGCTATGGTGAGTAGCCCTAAATTCTATGAAGAGAGAAAAATATCACGAGTAAGTGAGTACCTACTCTGCTTGATTCGAAAATATTGGATCACTCATCATGATCACCGTTATGCATGCGTAGTAATGGTATATGACCATGTGAAGCGCACCTGGGAAAACCTACCTCCTATTGACGATGCCCCCTTCGCTGGCATACCAGAACGGTGTAATTGTGTGGCTGTGAATCGAAAGCTGGTCCTCATAGGTGGATACAATGGAAGTAACCACGACATGAGTCTGATGAAGGGTGTGTACATTTATGACTTTGAGTCCGCCAGTTGGAGCCTCGGATCTGACATGACCACAACTCGATCATTCTTTGCTTGCTTTGTCTCTTCTTCCACAGGACTTGTCTACATGGCTGGAGGGATCAATGAGAGGAAAACTCCTCTTGTTGCTGCTGAAGTTTATGACGTGGTGAAAAACACATGGGAAATTCTGCCTCATATGAACCAACCACACGGTGATGCATGCCATGGTGTTTTCATGGAAGGTAAATTTATGGTGATAAGCAGAACCCAATTGAACAGAACTGCAGAAGTTTATGATCCGAGAGCGAGAAGTTGGAGAATGTGGGAAGATATGTGGAGATTCGTTGGATATACCTGGAAAAGTATTGTGGTTACTTCCTCGTTTGGGGAGTTGTACGTGTTTAGTGGACAAGAGGCAGTCAAGTATGATGGTGAGAAAAATGTTTGGTCTGTTGTGGCCTCTCTCCCATGATTTCATCCCTATTATTTTAGTGCTACACAATGGGGCAAGTGGATTTTCATAAGTGGATATGACAAATCCTACAAAGACGTGTCATACCTGTTTGACCCCTCAACTGGGTAGTGGGTTGATGTTAGGCTTCCTAGTGGTCCATAACGCACTTCCGGTATCTTCGTATCTGCAGCAACTGTCGAGATTTAAGGCCATGGTTCGTTTCGTAGAGTAATTTGGTGGGTAATTTAGTTTCGTGGATTAATTTTTGAAATAATTTCAGGATGTATTGGGTTTGCAGTTACGTGTTTGGGGTAGTGATCTGGTGGGTAATTTAGTTTTGTGATGTAATTTGATGGGTAATTTAGGGATATATGAAGGAAAAAAGGATAGGTGAGACATATCAGTCCCATCAAACTCCCAATGTTTTGGAAGGACATGTTGAATTAATGACAATGCCACATGATGCCAATAAAAGGTAGATTATACTCTCTCATTGAAAGAAAGGATTGAATAAGAAGAAGTAATGTGAATTGGAAATCATAAAGATGGACTTATAATATAAGAAAGATGATTATCAGTAAATCGAAGCAGAAATATATGTGCTAAAAAGGAAGCACATGAGTAAATCCTCATTCAAAGCTGCAAAAGGAATCATATGTCGTATAATAATTAATGTAATGGAAAATAACTTGGATCATATGGAACTCCACCAAGTGAAGATAGATGCCATCAGAAGGGATAATAGGGAAACGAATGTAATAAAGACTATTATTGGTGACTCCCCTACCAAAGTTGATGTAATAATATATTTCCTAAATCATATGTCTAAGGAAGATGTCACAAAATGATCCACGTTGGATCATTATATTGTTTTCTATCAATATGGGTGCATTTGGAGTGGGAAAATTGGAGGAATAAACTTACAAGATCATTTTTACTGATGGGACCCAGTTTGGAAAAATGAGGTCTAAAACCTTATGGAAGCATTTTGAGGCATTAAATAAAATTTTTTGGAGGTAAAATTTTTCCTTTTTAGCTTTACATCATTTCATGCTATTCTACACACTAAGATATTTCCAACAGTGCAAGAAGTTCAACAATCATAGTTTTTATGCAAAAGTTATTCCACTCAGATGTTGACCTTCATGTTCTCACACGTATAGTTTAACAGGATGTTGTGTCAACCCCCATTATTCATGGAAAAGAGGCTAACCATGTGTTTGTGATGTAGAATACTCTAAAATATTTTATATTGTAACTCTAGTTAAGAGTTGATGTAGTTAAAATTAACCACTAGTAGGCTATTGGGTTGTGCTATAACCACACCACTAGGAGGAAGATGCATTCCTTTCTTTCGAGAACATTTTGCTCCATAGCTAAGTTAATATAGCTAGGAGAGATAGGAGGTAGAGCAAACAGAGAGTATATGTGCACTATAGTAACCCACGACCCATAGGCATTACTTCTTGTTCTTGCAACCATATTTCCAGACAGAGCGGGGGAAAAGCAACCTCATGTTCCAGTTGGGTTTTCTCTTGAAAGGTTTCACGGAGAGAATATATTGTGTATTATGTGTGTGTGTGAGATTATTTTTTCATTCAGAATATCGGGGAAAAATGGAGAACCTGTTGAAGAAAGGACCCAAAAAGTTCAACCAAGCTCGAGTGTTCTAAACCAATCACAATCCTTGTTTAAAATGGAAATAAATTAAATTTCAAGTCATATTATGGTGAGATCGACACTTTGAAGCTGAACCACTAGTTGAAACAACTAGAATTTTATTTCAATGTCCATCAGATTGAGGAAGGGCAAAATATCTCATTCACGCAGCTGAAAATAGAAGGCCTTGAACTGACTTGGTGGGAGTGCCACATGGAAACCCTAAGGTTGGTGGGAGAACCTCCAATGACTAAGCATGGAGATTTGAAAATTCTCATTAAGTTACATTTTTATCCCCTTTGGCAAATCCCATCTTTGAGGGTCGAATCCATAAGATGTGGAGCTGATCTAACTGATACTAAACAAGAAACAGGAATATAGGCATCATTAACAACATGCCTCTAAAAGTTAAAAATTGATTCATTTGACTTCAAACTAACTCCTAAAGAAATGAATCTACCATGTACAAATTTTTAACCATCATATTTACAAGCCATGACATCATTTACAATATTAAATCATCCACCATGAAAGATAATCCATGATCATAGTTAAAAACTGGAAAAAAAGGCAACCTGAGCAAAATTTGCTCTATGCACAGCACCACTGGCTCAACGCATAGTGCCACTTTCAGGTCCCTTTTGAAGGCCTTCTTGGCATCCAAATTGAGCACATGATAGCTCACTGGAAAGGTATTCAAGTCTACTTTCTAGAAAAACTAGCATTGTTGTAGTTGGATCTCATTTGACCCCTCAAAACGTGATTCTCCCAAGACTACTTCTGTGTGTCCAAAAAGTGGCCGAAAGGTCATTTTTAGGATGTTTTTTGGACCTTTTGGTGGCCCAACTCTGCTCCAAAAACATTAAAACTTGCTAGGATGCATGTCCTCACTACCCTGAATCAAAAAATGCAAGCCATTTAGCCATTGGGTTCCCCTAGGAAAAGCGCAACGCTAGTGATGTTGCGCATCTAGGCCATTTTTCTGTGTGTCAAATTTCCAAAAATTGCAAAAGTAAATATGTGCTCAAAATTTCCACAAAATTTGTGTGAAGCCTAACCATCATATGCTCTGATGAGTCAAGGAATCCTCAACCAACATTCTAAGTCTATCTCCTCTTTCTTGCCCTTCAAGGCCCGCCTTAACCTAGCTTTCATCTTCTTGATTCTTATGTTGCAAATCCTATTGCGAGTCCTATAATGATAGGCCATGTGTTTGAGCATTTGATTATCTCTGTTGGCCTTCTATAGTAGCTTCTCAAGGTGTAGGTTGACTCTCTCAAGCCAAGTTTCTCTATCCTCTTCAATTTCCTACTAAATAGGGGTCAACGTAACTTGTGTCTCTTTACCACTTTGTGGTTTCACCTTGAGAATTTCTAGCTCCATGAGGACTTGTTTGACACTCATCTATTGTTTT